>JAFCIZ010000006.1:4200000-4690557 GCA_017871115.1 Cunninghamella blakesleeana
ATATATATATATATATATATTTGAATTATTTTATTTAATTTAATTTTAATACAAAAAAACATTTTTCATAACTTTTTATTATACATTTTTTTCTACACTTTCCTTTCGTCTTAGTATTTCTCACATATACATTTATATATATATATAGTTATATAAACGCAACTGCATTTTTTTTCTTCATATTTACTATAGTTTTACTACGTACAAATATAATAAAATAAAATAAATAAAATAAAATGGTGATATTAAAGAGAATTTATTTTCATTTATTAAAACGAGCTTTATTCAAATATTCCAAAAATGGATGAATTAATAAAAAATAAAAAATAAAAAATAAAAATAAATTAGATGATCAATATTGAAATAAGTGAATTGATTATTACGATATTTTTAAAAGTAATACTAGTTTCTATATCCAAAAGCTTATTTCATTAAACTATGTATTGATTATTTCAATATGCTAAGGCGAAAAAATATATAAATTTGATAGGATGTACAAAAAAAAACGGATGGGAAAAAAATTGCATAAGAGTCATTACTGTTGTTATTCTACCTTTCACTTTTTTTTTATATGCTCCTGATTTTTATTTTATCATTCTTTACTATTTTTCTTTTTTTCTTGTATTTTTTTTTATTAGCGATACAGGCTCTTATCAGTAAAGTAACAATGATAAACAAATAGTAAAAAAGTAGTTATATATCTGTAGAAGGTGTAAATTATAAAAAACTAACGAAATAGAGCGTTTATAAATACTAGCTATACTATTAATTGGGGTTTTTATTTTTATCTTTTATGGGCTAAAGACAATACCTAATTGAAACTCAATATATAAAATATTGGATGGCTATGGGGTCTTTAATAATTATAACTTAACCATTGTATACATACAAGATACATATAACCATTTTATTCTCTACAAAAAATTACTCTTCTTGCGATATGCAGACCGAGTATATATTTATACAAAAGAATTTGACGAAAGATTATTTATTCAAGCATATTCCTTAGTAGTTTTAACGTACCCGTTCATACCATTAATAAAATTAAACCACAGACATAAATACAAGTTATTATTTGATTTTAAAATTTTCATAATCAAAATTATTTTAGCAGGTTTTTTTTGTAGGTTCTACCTTATACAATTTCATACAAATATTACGTAACTGCTTTTTTTTTTAATTTATCATTATGCATTCATTTTGGACATTTTATTTTAATCTTATTTTAATTTATCTTCACATATTTATATGATTTTGTACAGCAATAAACCTTAATGACTATACATAAATACACATTTTGCAATTAAATTTTTATAACGATACTACTCTATAAAAAAATATATTTATTACTTTTCTAAATAACAATAATAATTATAATAATTATAATAAAAATAAATTACTGAAGATATGCTGATTTAGTGAACAGTACTTTCATTTTCTTCTTCTTGTCGAATGGCCCATTGTACAGCGTCCAATACATGATCACAGACTACGTCAGCAGGGTATTCTTTTGAATTACCTTCACCACGGAATACACCAGTCTTGACTAATATACTTTTCCATCCATATCCATTAGCTCCTTTAACGTCAGCGTGAGGATTATCACCTACAGCATAAACTTTTTGTTTAGATATTGTAGGATGATCGAGTTGATATAATTTTCGGAATTGATCAAGGATAATTTTTTCAGCATAACTATAATAATAATAATATATTTTATATATATAGTTTTAAGAATATATATATATTATATTTTTTATATTCATTACTCTTATTCTTACTATCTTTATTATTATTCTTACGTGTATGTAGCGGCATGAGGTTTACCGAATGATGTTGAAGCCAGTACACTTCCTTCAGTGACAGCACTATATAATTTTTCTGTTGCCTGTTTAAATGCGCCTTGGCCAAGTCTTGCTGCAGTAAAATCATTGCTCCAAATCTATTATTGTTTTTATAAAATAAAAAAAGAATGTTAATAAGACACTTGGACTAATAAATGGATATTTTATTAATATTTTTATCAATATTTTATATACATATGCTACTTACTAAATCATTCTTTAAGCGGTAATATAGATTGACGGTTGAATATATATATATATAATCATAATTATATATTTTAGTCCATTATTGTCATTTTTATTATTATTATTCCTTCTTTTTTCCAATTTAAAATATACATACATTTGAGAAATACAATGGCATGGTTTGTGTACTGAAATCAGGCTTTACTGTTCCTATAATACCATCTTGACAGCAAACAGCATCTAAAATCACTTGAATATCACGCCCCCCTATTAAAGAATATGAGCAGAAAAACAATTATAATTATACATGAATATATGAATATATATATATATATATATATTATTATTATTATTATTACAATCATAAGAATCATGAAATACCATGACAGCTTCAATTGGTGTTTTTGAAAAATCTAATTGAGCAGCCTACTTAAATAAAATTGGATGGTACGTAGATAAAAGTTAACAAACTATTTATTTCAACTTACTATTTCCCCTTATTTCTATTTTTATTTTAGTCTTTTTTTAAGTACCTCAGTAAGATAAGAAGATCTTTTACTATATGGCCATACAGAATTTTTCCAAGCATGAATATCATTAGGGGTTACCACCTTTTTAAACCCATAGCCTTTTGCTACTTTTGCGCAAATGTCTTCTTTTCCACCAACAATAAGGACACGTTTATCTTGGTACTGTTCCGTCAAAGTTCTCATTGGTGAGTGAGAGAGGATCACTTGATCAGGGTTAATCTGATAATAGTAAAATAATAAATAAAAAAGGAAAAAATTGCATAAACTATACATACAGACTATTTACATTTATTAATTTATAACAGCAATTACTATTATATACTTTTATCCTTTATACCTTAATATCAACTAAATTTGATATTTGTTCAGCTTTTTCTGCTTCCGTCATACCACCACCATTGGTTAATAAAACAAAAGGTATATTTCTATAAATATATACATTTAATATAAGATATATTATCCATCGATAGCTTCTATTATTTTACTATTTATTATTATTATTATTATTATTATTATTATTATTATTATTATTATTATTATTATTATTATTATTATTATTATTATTATTATTATTATTATTATTATTATTATTATTATTATTATTATTATTATTATTATTATTATTATTATTATTATTATTATTATTATTATTATTATTATTATTATTATTATTATTATTATTATTATTATTATTATTATTATTATTATTATTATTATTATTTTACCTATTCTGTGGGTTTTCACCGTTCAAGAGTTGTAAAGCTCTATTATGTAATAATAAAAGATATAAATCAGTATTATCCCTTTCTTCTAAAATTTTATTTTACTATTATTATTTCTTCTTTTCGTTTTACTTTTTAGCTTGAGGAATGGCCTTTTTTCCCTATAATATAGTTGAAGTATACATACCAATTATTATTAATATTTTGAAGTTTAAAATAGATATAAAAAATAAAAATAAAAATAATATTACCCGTATAAGAACACCATCAATATCAAAAGCAAATGCATATTTAGGATGTTGTTTACCAGAGGTTGAAATTGAGCGAATAGGGTGAATACGACCGTATGTGCGTAAAGATGATTTGAAAACAGAATTAAAAGAAAACATTTTAAAAAAATAAACTGAGGAAGAGAGTAAAAAAACAAGGCACCAAAAAATTATTATAAAAATTCAATCCCCGCCAGTTTTTTTGCAAGTAATTGATCTAATATTACTACATACATACTAACCATATGAAATGGCTTTGGAAATCAAAAAAGAAAATCTACACTATATACATTATAATAAAAAGCTAAAAAGGTATATAATGAAAAAAAAATAGAATGACACTAAGATGTTCCAATTTTTCAGTTTTGCTATGAAATAATTTTCTATACTCTTTGGTTATTTTTTTATTTTTCATATAAATCAGTATAAGCTTATTAATATACCTCCTAAAGATAATAAGACTAAATATTAGTCTTAAATAATATAGATATATTTTTTATTATGTAGATTCCTTTGAAAAAAACGATATCCAAGAATATAAACTGTATACTCATCTATTAAAATTTTTTTAAAAAAAAATTAAATAATGGATAGTGTGGTCATCGATCCCAATTAATAATAACATAGATCCACCTAAGCTAAATATAAAAAAAGAAATAAAGAAGAAAGGTTATTTAGTTGAAAAAAGAAATGAACTGTGTGTAACTTTCCATTACTGATATAACTATTTAATAACCCAATCGATATATCATTTTATATATATAGAGCCATATTATTGATATTATTGATATTAATCCTGATATATTTCTATTTTTGAGAGTATGGCTTGAAGAGAATTTCATATAAAATAGCTATTTACACTGACTACTTTACATGCATTTTTCATTCAAGGCTACAACGAAGATAATGTTATGACCGCCAGTCCTTTCTTTTTTTATATAATAAAAAAGTGTTATGTAGAATTAATGAGGCAAAGTTTTTCAACATAGTGTTGGTGATATTAGTATAAACATTTTATTCATTGTTGCGGTAGTGTTAATGGTAGATAATTTAGAGCACAACAGCTATTATTATTTATTTATTTTTTTAAAAAAAGTAAATAAATAATTAGCATTTATTTACAATAATTTTTAATATTTCAATAAGTTCTGTTTAGACTAAACCTTCTAGGAGAAGCTACTGGTACCATTAGCAAGCAACTTGAAGATAATGAAACTAATAACTGATTTAAACACTACCAGGTTCTCACAAGTAAGGGGCTTGATTGAAATCAAACTATTCAATCTGTAAAAGATAACATTGATAAAAGAGATACCTCTCAGCCCGGTGTATACGCTCTTTTTGAAGATTGATTTTAAAATACTATAACAAAAAACAAAAATATATAGCCTCATATGTATTTTAAATATAGAAATATGGACTTATTTTTATGGTATGATTATATTATATGGCTATTTTATTTAAAAACTATATCTTTTGAAAAGTATAAATTAAAGTTATTCAGAATGCTAGAATTTATTTATTTAATCTAATTTCCTTTTCAGGCTTTTTCAAGCAATTTCAGATAGAGGGTGGTTCGAGAGCCTGACACTCTGAATTGGCCAGAAATAACCCTTAGAGAAATTTTTGGTATTCCGATGTATATATTCTAGTATTACTACATGCACATTAACCATATCAAATGACTTTGTAGTTCATAAAAGAAAATCCACATTACATACATTATAGTCAAAAGCTAAAAAGGGATACAATAAAAAAAAAAAATAGAATAGCCCTAAGATGTTCTGATTTTCCAATTTTGTTATGAAATAATTTTCTATTTTTTTTTGATTATTTTTTTGATTTTCATACTCTTTTTTAACCTCTTTATTAATGCTTTTTATTCATGTCGTGAGTAACTGTTGTATGTGTTTTTGGTAAGAGTTATTTTTGTTAAAATAAAATATAAAAGTTTATATGTTGTATATAAATAAAAAGAGATTTCACTTAAGAAATAAAATATGTTTGTTATAGTTATAAAATGATTTTAATTAAGAAATTATTATAAAGTTAAAATAAAATAAAAATAAAAATTGGTTTGGACAAATAAAAATATTTATTATAAAGTATTATTTAAAAATTGATATTAATATTTGACAAAGAAAAAAAAACAAAAGAGAAAGAAAAATACTCTTTCCTATTTAAAACAAAAAATAATATTTTGGGTGAGAAAGAGAATATCTGAAGTTAAAATCCCAGGGAAATGGATTTAAACAAAAAAATATATTTAATTACCGCCAGCTTGATCAGCGTGTGCGACATAACCCAAAGGAGAAAAATTAATAAAAAAATAACTATTTGTTCACTTTGAAAATAAATAACAAAGTATGTAGAAATTACTTAATAGTGATAAAATTATGTTACTGAAATTCTACTATGTATTTTTAATTCATTATTGATGGCAACATGTGGTACGTAGCGGCGAAAAAATGTAAGTATACTAAATTAACAGAATATGATACAGTTTAAACTTATCATGTTTCGCTAAAACTAGCAATATAAATTGATCAACTATAGAAGAAGATTGTCATAAAGGCTGAAAAACATATGCTAATGTCCAGGAAACAAAGGAAATTAGTATATACGACTATTGTTTTGTATAAAAGGTCTTGAATAAAAATAAAAGTATACTTTGAATAGGAAAATGACCAGCACTGTCATCATAAAAAAAATTATAGGAGCTTTTTTTTAGTTTGGCCTACCAATTTTTATTTTTTATTATTCCTACCTTATAATAGTTTTATTATTCTTATTAAGACATTACTAGCTACGTAATTAATGAAAAGTTTAGTAAAAAAAAAGATCCCGGAATGCATATTTCCTATTATGTACTCCATAGTATCTGTATGTTATTTCTCAAACGATCAGTGACGAAGTAATACGAATTGTTTTTCCCTGAATTGAGCTAAATTAAAAGCTAATAGCATTACTATTCTTTTGTAACTATGCAAAAAAAAAAAAAAAAAAAAAAAAAAAAAAAAAAAAAAACTTTATTTTTTTGTAACTATGCAAAAAAAACTTTATTTTTTTTTATTTTATAAAGTATCTTTCTCTTTAAAACACGGACATAAATTATTTTTGGAAAATTATATGTTTAAATCTTTTGTGAAACCCGAAGTCTTTTAATACTTTATTTAAAGATAGCTGTTTCATGCAGCAAACACCATTCTTTTTTTTAAGAGTTTATCAACGATGATGATTACGAGGCTGTAGTACTACATAAAGTTTTATTTAATACAGTTTTATTTATTTATATTTCTTTTAACCTTTTTAATACACATTTTCAAAAAAATAAATAAAAATATAAGAATGTAAATATAAATATGTAAATATGTTTTTTTCTTTTTTTTACATTACTCTTCCTTTATAATTGTTATATTAATTTCATAATTTAATTAATTCATATCTAAAAAATGACCGTAATTATCTTACCAAAATATTTCTTACTGAAGAGTACATGGGAAGCTGAACTTTATGCATCAAGATACAGTAATGGTGAAACCACAAATATGTTTTCTTTTTGTAAAAAAAAACCCGATGAATGTTGTTATTTAGAATTGGTTCATCAAAATGAAAACAAGTTTTCGTTTAAAATGGAAGATGGGTCTTATGTTTATCAAGATGGAATTATATTGCGTGGTGATCGTGATAAAAAGTCCGAGTTTGAATTGATTACTTTAAAAGATAACCTATTTGCTATAAAGGGAGCTAATGGCAAGTTTCTTCGCACTCTTAATCCAATGAAGGGTTTTGATAAACTTACTGGTGTTAATCTTTGTATAGCTTATGTAGATAAAAATATTATAGATGAAGAATGTCATTTTAAAATTGATGAACCTTATTATCAAAAGGAAATCATCCGTCTCGATTATGATTTAAAAAATGCTGTTTCCAAACCTGGGAACCCTATTGTAGCTGGAATTCATAAGGTGGAACCAAAAGGATATACCGAAGAAGCTACTATTACTTTTAGATATACAAAATCCGAAGTAGGAACTTGGAATAATAGGTAAAAAAAATAAAATAAAAAAATAAAATAAAAAAAAAATACATATATATGGAATTATTATCATATAATTTTTCTAATTTTTTATTTATTTTTTAAACAAATAGTGTTGGCAAAGAATTAAGTATGACCACTGGATTCGAAGCTGGTGTGCCTAGTATTGCTAGTTCTAAACTTGAACTTTCTGTATCTGTTAGCAAACAACGTGAATGGGGTGGTAGTAAAGGAAAAGAAATCACTATTGAAGGCTCTTCTAAAATTACTGTTCCTCCAAATAAAAAAGGTGTTATCAAGTTCATGGTGAGTCAAGCTGTATTAACTGTCCCATTCACTTATGTAACAAAAACATGGTACAATGATGGTAAAGTTATTGAAAAATCTGAAGCTGGTAAATATGTGAATGTGGAATCCTATAATACTTACACTTCTAATGAAGAATTACACGATATTTGAATATGATATTAATATATAAAAAATAATTGACCAAGTTGTATAAAAAAAGGCGTAAATATCGTAGTTGGTTATATCATTATTTTTAAATTTGTTTATTATGTTGATTAAAGTATTATTACTTATTTATATAATAATAAAATAAACAGTTGTTTTTAAAAGATATGTAGTTTATTTTGACATAATAATCATTAAATTATATATTGCTGTAAGTAGTGGTACCGATAGCAAAAAGAGACTGCGATTTTTTTTGTTGTATCTTTTTAAGGATATGCTTTATCTTTTTCCACGCATATTACAATCAATATAACAATGATTTACTCTTTTGTTCTTCTAATTATTGGTTTTTTTTGTATATTTTTGGTAAAAATATACAGTTACTTAATAATGAAGAAAATATAATGGGAAGTTAAAACTAATACATCTGTTTTTACGAAATAATTTTTATCTACAGAAAGTGTCAATCCAACCTTTTTTTCTCTGAATTTTTAAAATTTGGTATTCGTGTTTATTTGTTTTTATGTTGATTTTTGTTATGTTTGACGTGTTCTGTATTCTTATTTATTTATTTGCAGTCTAATAAATCTTAGTATTAGAGATTATATTGTATCAGATAGGGTTGCTATAGTTTATTATAAATAAAATCATTTCCAAGCCATTTTCAATATACAGTTTTGATTTAATAAATAAATATTATATATATAAAAATCATCAATTTCTGAAGAACTTTTTTTGTATTTTTTTAAAGAAATAGAGATGAAAATATATAAAATAATATCTATTTGAAAATGAATCTATTATTAACATAATATTTGCTTACCTAAACCACTCTTTTTTTTTTTTTTTTTGGTTATTTAATAAGTTAAAAAGTTTTTTTTTGACTTTACTTATTTATTTTAATAAGTTAAAAGTTCGTGTTTTTGTTGATTAATGCTGAAAAAAAAGTAAAAATTTAATATCCGAAGTAACTGGCTATTTGTAAACAAAAAATTATTTACATATTTTTCTTTTCTCTTCTTTACTCTTTTTTTACATCATTTTATTGTTCTGGCTAGGTGGCTATACATTTTACTTTCAACAGTAAAATGGGTCTCGACAACCGACTCTACTTATATTGTGTAGGGTTCAAAAATTAAAATATAAGTGTTTCCGCCTGCTTAATCTTCGAGACTACGGTGGCTTGACCCAAAAGTCTCGACAATCGCGAGTTCTCCCAATAATACTACTTTTTAACAAGTCTTATTAATTGTGGAACTACGTCGTTAGAAGATTAATATTGACAATTTAATGATATTCTAGCAAGTAAAAAGCGCCAGGCTAGGTGGCTATACATTTTACTTTCAACAGTAAAGTGGGTCTCGACAACCGACTCTACTTATATTGTGTAGGGTTCAAAAATTAAAATATAAGTGTTTCCGCCTGCTTAATCTTCGAGACTACGGTGGCTTGACCCAAAAGTCTCGACAACCGCGAGTTCTTTCAATAATATTGCTTTAACAAGCCTTATTAATTGTGGAACTACGTCGTTAGAAGATTAATACTGCCTTTTTACTCCCGTTAGAATTATTACTCTTTGTTATGTTTCTTACAGGTAATATACTTTGCAAATGTATTTTTAAATTTTCTCCTCTTTCTTTCTGGATGGTGATGGGTGGTAGATATATGAATAAATATTATTTTTTAGGGATATCAATACTTTTTTTCAATATTTTGTGATATGATTACTATTTATCATTTAAAGGCTTTAAATTATATTTTTTTATTACAAAGAATATAAAATTTTATTATTATTATTGTTACTATTGTTTTATTTGCTGTTATTAGTTCAATAATTTTGTTGGTTAAATTATATTATTATTATAAAGGATAATTATACTTTAACTTATGAATACTCATAATAAAGCAACTTTTTAAAAAATATCGTATTGATTAAAAAATTTATTAAAATAAAGCATAAAATTATAGATATGCATATTAGTTACATACTCCGTTTTAAATCTCTTTTTACTAAAAAGGAGAAATTGCTAACACGCTAATCAATTTTTTTTTTTTTTTTTTTGAATATTAATCAATAATAATATTATTTAATTAGGCTTATTTTTCTATTTTCTCTTAGATATTTTCTCTCTTTACTACATTTTCAATATATTTTACGAGTATTCAAATGTCTACCAAAGATTAAAAACTTGTAGCTGGAAAGAAATTTATCAGTATAGGGAAAAGATACTGTAAACAATTTATCAAGTTACATGATTTCATGGTTACTGTTGCTTAAAAAGATTTAATCTAAAGATAATAAAAATAATAATAGTAAAATACAAAAAAGTAAAATAAAACTAATAATATATATACCTATAGTGCATTTTGTAAAATATAGTAGCTAATTTAAAAAGCTACACATAATAAATCATTTACTCTCGATAAGAATGTAGATAATAGTGATGCTAAATATATATATATATAATTTAATTGAAGTATTTAATTGTAAATACAGTAGTAAAATATCAAAATTAGCAACAACACATATAGCAAATAGTATGTACATACAAATATACGCACGCACACACACATACACACACACACACACATATATATATATATATATATATATATATATATATCTACCACACCCATACACATAAATGCTATTTTTTAATACGAAGGTGCACTCAAAACAATTATATCAATGCATGATGTATTAATCAATTTTAATAATAGCTTCATGAATAAAAATGAATTAGCAAACTCATTTTGCCTGATGGATTCTCTACTTCATCTTGGGGTTACTGTTCTTCAAAATTATAAAAATATATTTCATCTAAAAAAAGAATACAAATTGTTCACAAAAAAAAGAGCTGTATACTTTGATCTTTGTTTTAAAAATAAATATTATTTTGATATTATTTTTTTTTAAAAAAAATATCATTTTGTTATTATTTTTTCTCTCTCTTAAATATCTACTAGAAAATGAATTTCATCTTGCATTTAATTTGACAAAGTAGATGAATAAATATCAATTCTTTGACAATGTATAAATCTAATTTATATATTTTGTTAAAGAGGATTGAGATAGGAAATAGATTGTATATAAAATCTCTTATATTTATTTTATTTTCATATATGATAGTATTTATAGAACAATTCATTTTTAAACCTTTATATCTTTCTTTTTCTTTTTATTTTTTTTTTAAAAAAAAGTTTTGTATAATATAAAAACAAATAATAATAATAATAGGTTTGAATAGGAAAATAATTATAATAAATTGACATTATAAGATAAATAATATAATAAATTAATAGAAATAAATAAAGATCGTCGTCATCGTCATCGTCCGCTTTCGTTTTTACTTTTTTAGTTGTTTTGGAGTTCGACTCTATGTTGTTCAGCAGTATTTAAAATTGATAATAAAAAGTTTTGTTGTTCAGCATCAATATCTTTTGTTAAAGCAGAATAGGAATCTATACGATTTTGTTGTAAATCTAAAAGAAAAATATAAAAATATAAAATAAATAATAATAATTTTTAGAAAATATTCAGTTATATAATTAAAAAAAAATCTATTTGTATATATAATTCTTACTTTTGAAAACTTGTTCAAACTCTACGTATGGGTCAATATCGTCTAATGGTGATTCAAATAATATTTCTTCCTCTATCTCTTCCTCATCTTCATCTACTTCAGATCCATCATTTCCTTCATTGGCAGCTTGTTGGGCTAAGAATTCAAGGTATTCAGCATCTTCGTCATGAACATCTTCATCTATATTTTATATTTTAAAATAATAACAATAATAGTAAATAAAGATATAATAATGTAAATAATTAGCTTCCTATTTTAAAAAAAATTAAATATATAAATTATAATATAAATACTATCATTTGTATTACCATCATTATCTACAGTATCTTCATCACCAGTGCTACTACCTTCATATGCACTAGAATCATCTCCTTCTTCATAATCTTCGCTGTACATCTTTTCCATGTCTTCACGATCTATTATTATTTCAAAAAAATAAAATAAAAAATAATATTTATGTTAAATTTTTTTTTTTTTTTTTTTTTTTTTTTTTTTTTTTTTTTTTTAAAAAAAAATAAAGATTAATTTACTTTCAATGGCTTTAGGTAAGCTTTTGAATACTGTCAATATTGTAGTAAGGATTTGTGACCATCCAGCTTGAAGTGATAAAGGAATTTGATCTGAAGGTAGAGATAATACAGCACATAATGATAAAATAATTAACTTTTTATCGTGCACTCTATATATATATATATATATAAAAGGAAAAAATAAGTAATCTGTTAGTATTGAGCAAGTTTACCATAGTTATATAGATTAAATTTACCTTGAGAATTTATCCAATATATTAAACCACATAGTAAAGAAGCCTTGTGTCCATTGATTATTCTCGAGTAAACTAATTGTTAAAATAGGATTATAGTATATACAGTTAATTACCTATACAAAAATAAAAAATGAATTGGCATAAGTTAGTGGAAATATAAATTTATGCGTATATGAAACCAACGATAGAAAAAAAAATTAACCATACCACTTCTAAACAGTGCACTTTAAATTCAGTAGATTTCATAGATCCAGTAAAGATATATTGAAAAGCAAGGTTCAAGAATGGTGGGATGTACTGTATATAATAATAAAATAAAAGTATAGTAATTATTAGTCGACTCACTATATATATATATATAATAATAGTATATAGTTTGTATATATATTATCTTACAGAATCAACATGACCTTTGCAGTTAAGTAATATAGATTCAATTAATTTACCTAATAATTAAAACAATAATAGTAATAAATAAGATAGAAAACTTTAATTATGTAGATCATAGCCATTACACTGTTATTATTATTATTATTTGATGAACTTACAAGCAGTTACTCTGTCAGATTCAGTTAAATGATCGCCTTTCATTACTGATTCGATAATATCAAACATCATACGCTGAAAATGTTCGTTAGCAATAAATACATCTTTACCATAAGATATATAATTATCTAAAGGTGGGCCTACAGCATCCATAAAATCGATAGCTGATTCCTTAAAAGCTTTATAAATTAATTCAAATACACTCCACATGGTTGGTGTTACACGTTTAGCTGAAAAAGTACAAGAGTCAATGATTTCAAATATTTCATCATATAAATCCATAATTGAGTTTTCCAGAGTATAAGTAATGACAGGTAAAAGCGCATTTTCTAATTGTTGTAATACTTCAGGTGAACTTTCTAAGCTGAGAATTAAAGTACCAATTGTTTTCAATACCCCCATGGCCGCCATGGTTTTATCACTAAGTTCATCAATATCACCATTAATGGATCCATTTTCATCGCCATCGTTTCCATGTTGTGCTTTAGCTTGTGAAAGTTCTTCCATGATTCTTAAAAACGTATCACGTAATTGAGTACAAAGTTGGACTGCAAAAGGTGTCAATTGTTCTGCAAATACTTCTACAAATTCTTCCATTACTGTGGATAAGATATCAACATCAATTTCATTGGTTAAATTGAGCAATTCTTGCATAATAAATGGTAAACTGGGCTCCATAGCAGTACACACTGTATATTTTTTTAAAAAAATAAACATATAAATAAAATAATAATGAATTAAAACTCTAGTCAGCTTCCCTTATTATCTTTTTTTTTTTTTTTTTTTTTTTTTTTTTACAAAAAAAAGCCATTTTATATTTATATTCACTTACCACTTTCATGTCTAATCATTGGTTGAAGAGCTAAAGCAGCTTGTACTTTTACAGGTAATTCATTATCACGAAGACATTGTAATACATTTTCATATAAGATTGTCACATTCTAATAATCATATGTATATAGATTAGTTTATTATTCTGCTCGTTATCTTTGTTTTTTATATCACTATTTCATATATATATAACTTACTTCTTCACTTGAAAAATCTAAATTACTGAATTTTCTTGTAATATCACATGCCTAAAATAAAAAATAAAATAAAAAATAAAAGTGACAAAAATGTGAATATGGGTCTATATTAATCATTAATATATTTGAATAAAGATGTATACAAGTTATAAACGCACTTACACGAGCACGAAGGTAAGGGAAGCGGCTTTTGAATTCGGGAAATACATGAGTAACAAAAAACCCATCCATCATGTTTGCTACAGGTGATTTTTTTGCAAGAATATCATTTGCCAAACAACCAATCATTGCTAGTGCACCATCTTTTTCTCTTCCATTTTTTTGATCTTCAGGTGTTTCTAAATAGGCTACTAATACATTGTTAATGAACCCAAGAATACCCATGAATGTATGTTTTTTACGATTATGTGCCAAATTGATTAAAAGGTTGGTCACATTGACTTGAGGTGAATTAAAATCTTCTAAAGGGTCTATATTGATATCAGTTATTATCAAAAAGAAAAAGGAGGAAAAGAAAAAGATAATAAATAAAAAATATAATATAACTATTATTTACTTATTATTATTACCAATTTTTTTATGTACAAAATCAATAGGATCATTTTGCCAAAGAATTTCATCTTCAAGAGAAATACATAATTGAGGGAAAATAAATTGACCAACTAAATTTTCAACATGAGGTTTCACTATTTGCCAAGTAATTTTATGTTTAACACTATCATCCAAAAAGGCCGCTGTTAACATTAAGCATTTATTAGAGATCCAAATTTCTTTTTTAATCCAACCATCAATTTGTCCGAGATAAGTTTGCAAAACATTAGGGGCAAAATTATTCACAAAATGTTTAGCAAAGGCATTATAACGATTACCAATTCCAGGAGGTAATAAAGCGGGATTACCATATTTTCCAAATAAACTATTGAGACAATGATAGGCCCATTTTTTAGTTTTCCCCCAAAGATAAGCTTCACGTTCTGTTGGATCTTGTGGTAAACATTCTAATGGAATTCGTTTTTCAACAAGTTGTAAAAATAAGGTGCACCAAGGAACTAAAGAATCGGATTCTTGTAATGTTTTTGGAAGATCAACATGAATGCTGGCATGATAAATTTTGAGACTTGTTTTTAACATTAAAGCTGCGTCTAAACTATCCATGGTTACTAAATTATTGCATATATTAAGAATGGTTGGGAAAGTTTGTTGAATAATATCTTGAAGTGGTTCACGTCGATCTGTATCTTTCCATCTGTACATTTAATAAAAAAAAAAAAGGATTTGTAAATATTCACGATTAAAATATACGAAATTCCTTTTTTTAATATATATAACTTACTGGTAAACTTTTACAACTTCGCGTAATGCAAGTAACCCTACAGAAATAAGTCGAACATCATTGGATGATAAAAAGGATTGAACTTCATTAACAAAATTTGGCCATTGTTCTGGAAAATCATTATCTAAAATTGTATGAAGTGAGGATGCAAGTTGAACTCTATTATTATTAGTAATAAAAATAAATCATATATAATCATTAAATATATGTGCTTATATTTATCTTATATTCTTATATTCATTTATAATATAATAAAAAAAAAAGTACTTACTGAACAGCATTAGGAGCAGTGACTAAAGCATGTAAAAGGCCATGCTTTACAGTATTTCTATCCGTTTCATTAATAGAAGACGATACATTTGCTGTACGGTCCCAGGCACGATATATTCTATTTTTAAAATAGATAGCGGCTATGAAAAAAAGTATATAAGGCAAAAGAAAAAAAGTTATAAGAGATTCATATAAAGATAAGTTACCATTTCATATTGAATACTTGCTATTATTTTTTCTCATTATTTTTATTTTTATTTTTTACCTGCTTGACGAGCACCTAATTCTAGCTCTTCAGAAGAAAAGATTTGTAAAACAACAGGGAGAAAACCGTTTTGAGATTCAATCTATTTTCATGATATACAGTAATAATAATAACAATAACAAATATAATCGAGTTGTATATAAAAAAAAAGGTTTCAAAAAGCTTTTAATAAAAACCAAGTATTTATATACATCTCATTATTTATTTACTTACACTTCTTATGTTGAGTTCGGCCTGTTTATGCACATTAGGATCGGGATTATAGGTGGCAACAAAAAGTTGATATACTGAGTTTTGATCCATAAAATAAAAGGTATTATATGATTGAGATGATAATAAGTAAAAAGTAATAAAAAAAAAGGGGAATGAAAGGTAAAGAAAAGAAAAGGAAAAAAATAGAAAGGTATGATATCACGAAACTGATAAAAAAAGGAAAGAAATGAAAAAAAAAAAAAATTTTTTTCTTTGGTAACTTAAAAAAAATTAACAAAAGGCGTGATGCGGCGTTTAAATACTAAAAAAGGGGAACATTAAAGCCAGAATTATGAGTGAACTGACAATAGTAAAATTTATAAATGAATGAAATAAAAACTAGTTTGTTGCCATTGTTTATTATATTTATGATTTAGCACCTTATTAACGCGTAAAAATAAGAAATAGGGTAATAGTTAAAAGATTCGTTTTGCGAAATAAATAATAAACAACTCTTTTTAGTATTTTGTACAACTTGAGAAAAAAAAGTGTCAATTTTATTTTAAGTACTACATATATATGTATTTACATAATAAAGAGGAAAAAATAAAAATAACAAAATACGATAATAGATAATAAAGGTATACTACTCTCCAATATTATTACTATTACTATTATTATTATTACTACTACTACTACTACTACTACTACTATTATTATTATTATTATTATTATTAAATAAAATGATCATTTTTACTTTATATTATGATATTTATTGTAAAAAAAAATATGAAAAAAAAGGAACAAAGCTAATAGGTGTAAAGTAATAAATGATTTTATATATAATAATAAAAAAAAAAGGGTAAATAAATAATTATAAAAAATAAAAAAATACTTAGAACATACCACCACGTCCACGTCCGCCAGGCATACCACCTCTACCACCAGCCATTTGAGCAGCATCGCTCTTTTTATTTTTAATAGTTTCATCAACAGATAAAATTAAACAAGCGGCTTCAGTAGCAGCAGCAATAGCGTTGGTTTTAACTAAAGCAGGTTCCCAAACAAAGGCTTCATAATTATCTGTAATGGTTTCATTATTCACATCTACACCAAACCAAGTACCACCTTCTTGGGAATGTTTCATACGAAGTCGGTTAAGGATATCTGTAGCATCAAAGCCAGCATTATCACATAATTGACGAGGGATAATTTCTAAAGCTTTAGCAAAAGCACCAATAATTAATTGTTGTTTACCTTCAATGGTTCTAGAGTGTACACGGAGATATTTTGAAATTTCCATTTCAGTAGCACCACCACCAGCGACGACAAGATTATTTTTTATAGCACGACGAACAATCATAATAGCATCATGTAAGGATCTTTCTACTTCAGCAATAAATTGTTCTGCACCACCACGAAGAATCAAAGTACATGTTTTGGCTTGAGGACATCCTTCAAAAATATTAAATCTTTCACCACCTACTTGTTTTTCTTCAAAGGAAGCACAAGTACCTAAATGTTCAGGGCGTAAATCAGTACAAGTAGATTGTATAGCACCACCAACAGCTTGAATTACACGATCCATATCATCTTTAGCAACACGACCAGCACAAAATATATCTCTATCAGCAAAGTATTGAGTGGCTAAATCACCAATAGGAAGTTTAGATAAGACTACTTTAGCACCACTAGCAACAATAGCTTCAAGTTTTTGGAAAATAATTTGCCATTCAGCATCAACAATAGCTTGGTATTCTGATACTTGTTCAACGCGTACTTCAGCATTATCTTTTTCTGCTTTAAGTTCTAATTCAACATTAAGACATAACACTTTAGGATCCTTGAATGATTTAGGTTGTTGTTCAAAACCGGCATAAGAGAAAGTCTTTTTAAAGGCTACACCATTGACTAATAATGATTCTTGCATGGCTCCACCAGCCACTCGTTTAATACCAATTAATCGTTCATTAAGACTATCTTGATCCAATGAAAGTACGGCATCAACAACCATTTTTGTGAAAAATTCTTTTTGAGAGTGAATTAATTTAGATGACATAGCAGTGGCAGCACATTTAGATAATAAATCATAGAATTCCCTAATATTGCCAATATAAAAATTAATTTTTTAAAAAATAATAATATACACTTAATCTTTCTATTCATATATTTATATACTATTTCTTTATAACTCTATATTATAACGTCACTACCTACTTCCTTATATATACATTATATATATAGATACTTACTCTTTGTTATCCTTATCGATCTTAACAGCAAGTTCTTTAACCTTATTAATGGCTAATCTAGCAGCGGCTCTATAACCACGAATAATAACATGAGGGCTGACACCTTCTTCGATATACCCTTTAACTTCCTTTAAAAGTTCACCAGCAAGAAGTACGACACTTGTAGTACCATCACCAACTTCAGCATCTTGAGATCTAGCAATATCTACTAATGTTTTAGCTGCGGGATGAACAATATCTAAAAGTTTCATAATAGTAGCACCATCATTTGAAATAGTAACTTGACCTAATGTATATATATAAATTTCAAATTAGTATAATTAAAATACAAAAGATTATTTATCACGTCATCAGACTTTTAATAAATATAATCTATATTATTGATGAAATATTTTATATTGATTAACTTACCGCGACCATCAACCATTAATTTATCCATACCTCTAGGACCTAAAGTTGTTTTAACAGTATCGACTACAGCAGAACAGGCATTGATGTTGGAAAGAAGTTGACCTTTTCCTTGGGATGTGTCAGTACCTTCTTTTAAAAGAATAATTTGAGGTTGCTATTAATAAAGTAAAAAGTTAAAAAAAAGGAGAGAGAAGAGAAAAGAAATGAAGAGATTAATATTTATATAAAAGAATAATAATAAATACAAATTATAAACAAAAATATGTGAGGGATGTTTTTAAGATGTCAAAATATCAGATCGTGTTCCTTTTTTTTTTGTGACACTGAGCAGTAATGATGAGCCGCGTGTACTTATTTATAAAAAAAAGTAAAAATAAAAAAAAGTCTCGATCATATAGATCATCATCATCCTACGGAATAAAAAATAGTGTATTCTTTTTATGTATACTTACCATTCCGCGTGACATATTGTTTCTGATAATATTATACTTTTTAGGTGATGAACAAAAAAAAAAAGAGAAAGAGAGAAGAGAAAAGAAAGTTTTTTTCTTCAGCTTCAATTTTTATTTCGACCTCAAAAAATTACGTGACTGCCGGAGAACTTACTGACAAAGCGGGATAAATTTATGCTCTTTAATACTCTTTTCTTTATTTATTAATATTATTGTATGTAGGGACTAATCGGCTATTAGCCCATAAAAAATATTTTAATTAATAAATTAATCTTCATATTATAATATTATATTAGTTATCAATTATTTTATATGGCTTTCTTTAATAATATGATACTAGAGTTGTGTGATTAGTAACTAATTTAGGAAATAGGTTAGAGTAGCCGATTTTTTTCTTTTTTCAAAATGTTTTTATTAACAAAAACAATCAATTCTCTACAATATATTCGAAATATTATTATATATATTTTATTAATATTGTACGATTAATATTTTTTAAAGCTTCTTCTCCAATTAAAGTAAAGCTTTTTATGTATCATTTCTCTTTTTTTACGAGTAAATGATTTTTTATAATTGAAATAAAATAATAATATATTGTCTTTTGAAATAAAATAGAGTATTGGTAGTTCCTATAGTTAACAAGATAACTGATATCTTTGATCAAGTGATTTGTTAGGGTAAAGCATTGATATTGGTAAAATTCAAAATATTTGGTAGTTCTCCAGGCAGCTGAAAATATTTTAAAATTCCGATTTTTAAAAAATATTTTTTGAGGGAAATTTCGTTCTCTTTTCTCTCTCCTTCTCTCTTATTCTTTAAAAGAAAAAATTATTTGTTTACTTATAACATTATTTACATAAATATACATTTATATATAAAATTCAATGGCATCACCACCTGATTCCATTAATGATATTGGTAAATATTATATATATATATTTGTATACATATATATGTATTATTTTCATTTTTAAATATATAGATTTTTATTTATTTATTTTATTAACTGGTATTTTTTTTAATATTGTTAATATCTTTTTATAGACGATGCTGCTTCAAAAAAGCGCGGAAGAGCACAATCTGTAGAACCTGTTGCACCACCAAAAGATGAAGTAAATTATATAGTATAATTATTATTTTTATTTATTATTTTATATAATGATTTATTTTCCTGATTCATTTTTTTTTTTTTTTTTTTTTTTTTTTTCGTGTAGGTTGAAACTGATAAATCTACAACTGTCTCTGCACCAAAGAAAACGTATAGCTAAAAAAATAAAAAGAAAAAGAAGAAATAAATGAAATAAAACTTATTGTAAACAAATAAGAAAAAATATTACAACTAAGTTAAATTTCTTTGTTATTATTCGTATTGATTATTAATAGAAAGCGTGATGAAACAGTTAAAAGTATTCGTAAAAACTTAAAAGATATGACTACTACTGATAAATCTGGCGAGACGGATGATACGATGGCAGGTGACTCACAAGAAGTGTCTGATACCGAAGATGTAGATGATCATGTTATGGAAACAATCAATGAAGAGGAGCTGCAACAACAAGGAAATATAAATAAAAATCAACCATTATCTTTGGATGAAAACAAAAGTTCAACATCCGATTTGACAAGATCAGCTAGTGATATATCCAATAACACAATGTCTCAGGATCAAAACCTTCATGTAGATAATAGTAACAACAATAATAATGCATCTAAATCATTTGCTCAATTTGGCGGAAAAAAAAAGGATGATGATGATTGGAGTGAATTTGCAGAAGATGATGAAGAAGATAAAAAAAAGGTGGAGCCTGCAGTGGAAGAAAAACCAAAATATACATTCGGTTCAACATCAGGTTTTGGAACAAAAGGATGGGCTTCATTAAATCAATCTACTCCCGTTATTCAAAAGGTATAAAAAATAATGCTTTATATATTTAACTATATTATATTTGTAAAAAGAAAAAAGACGTGACTTAATTCATTTTATCGAGTGGAATATAAATCTAACTTTATTGTTATTTATGCTATTAATTATATTGGTTTATATAGACAACAACATCGTTCTCTGGATTTTCTTCTAAACCTTTTGGTGCATTTTCAACAAATAATAACGATAATAACAATTCTACATCATCTACAACAGTAACTACTACAAACACAAATACAAAAACTGCATTATCTTTTAGTGCATTCTCTAAAGCACCTACAACTTCACCTTTTGCTTTAGCAGCAGCAACATCTAAGAGTGGATTAAATTCATTAGCTTCATTACCTAAGACAGCTTTATCACCCGGAGATTCTAATAGTGTTACAAGTCCTGATACTCAAGATGAAAAAAGTGATTATAATGGTTCTCAAAATGGTGATGATGAAAAACAAACTCTATCCACAGAACATACTTTTGGCGAAGAAGCCAAACTTAAAGTTCCTGGTATAAAGCCAACAGAAGGTATAAATAAAAACAAATTAAATTAAATAGCAATAATAAGATTGATATATATAAAGAATAATTTATAATTACAGCATATATTAATTTGTTTGAATTTTTTATAAATATATATTTATGTATATAGTAAAAACTGGCGAAGAAGACGAAGATACAGTATATCATACTAAAGCTAAATTATTAATACTTGATACTAAAACAAATAACTGGAAAGAGCGTGGCAGTGGAACATTACATATTAATGTTAAAGAAATAGAAGAAAAAAATACTACTCAAACAAGATTAATCATGCGTGCGGATTCTGTCTATCGCCTTATATTAAACCTATTACTTTTTGCTGAAATGAAAGTATTTATAATGCAGGAACGATTCGTACGCTTTGCTGGATTTGAATCTGAACAAAAAGAAGATGGGACATCAGAGCCTAAATTAGTGAATTATGCTTTGAAGGTAAACATATTTATACGGATAAATAGTGTCAATTATGATATTATTGATAAAATTGTAAAAGGATGATTTACATAGCTAATTATATATATATATAAATTAGGTTGCTAACCCTGCTGCAGCAAAAGAATTACATGATCAAATTAAATCAAGGATTCCCAACTCATCAAACTAAATTAGTTTTTTTTTTTTTAATTATATATATATATATATATATATGTCATGCTCATTTATCTTTATATTAATATTATTACTCGATCGAATTTTGAATCTTTAATTCCTATAAGTTGCTTTTTTTTCCACTCTCTTTTTCCGTTAAAATATATACGCATATATATTATTTTTATTATCATCACTAATATAAAATAATTTTTAGATATTAAATTTTATATAAGATTATGCAGAGTTTTGTTAGTAAAACAGGTTTTTTAATGTTTCCAAGTATTTGGTTTTAAGTTTTTTTTCTAGTACATAATGTAGATCATTTGAAAAAAAAATGCTGGCATGTGCGGTGTTTAAATCAGCCACTGGCGTATATAATTTTTTTTTTCAAAATTTAAATTTTTACGAAAAGTTTTTCTTCTTCTATTACAATGTCAAAAATAGAACCACGCGGGAAGAAAAACATTGGGTTTCCTTCCATTTTATATTCAAAGTGGCAAGAACTAAACAATAAACACGAATCATTATTGTCGAAACATGCTGATATACCTTTGGTAAAATTAGCTAATGGATTGATTAATAGTGAGGGTCTTTCTTGGGAGAAACAAAGTTCTTTTATAAAAGAAATTGGTAATATAATATAATATAGTATAATATATATAATAATAGTAATGCTACAAATATAGTCAACAAAATGTTTATTATTCATAAATAACAAACTTCTATTATTATTATTGTTATTATTATTTCGATAATAGTGAAAGCATTAAAATCAGCTAAAGAAGAACATCTTGAAGTTATCAAAAATATTATAGAACCTATTGGCTGTTTAGGATATTTTTATGCATCAGAAAATAATACACGTCGACTGTTTATACCCATCTTGGAACTCTCAGATAAACATATCCCTGATGGAGCATCAACCAATTTTTGTGATATTTATGAAAAATATCTTGCTGAAGAAGAAAAAGAAAAAAATGATGAAAGCGGCAGTATCAATACAAACAAATCTTTTATGATTTATGTAACTTTAGAATTTGAAACTGGACGTCGTTTAATTGCTAAAACATATGATATTACTCTTTGTTATTTAGTTAAAAATCTTACCATTTCCCAACTTTTATTAAACGATATCAACGACAACAATAACAATCATAATATAAAAATAACGTTAGATCAAGTTATTACCAATATTCATTATGTGACTAAAACAATAATGGCTCTTTTAACACGATCGAAAGATACAGAAAAAAAATTAGGGGATGTTTTTCATTTTAACACAACAAAGGATGATCAATATGTAGATGTATTAGGACAATTAATAAATGGATTATTCAATATTATCACAGAGCCTAATGTGTATGAGAAAGATTGCTCTCAAGTGGCCAGTTTAGCCCTGGGTGCTATAATGAATTTACCAAAGGATGTCAATTTTGTTAAGGATTGGATTTTAGGATGGTTTTTTTTGTCAAATATTACAGACCAAATGACATTACCCAAAGCAGCAACACATATGTCTAGCATCTTAAATATAATACCCCATACCTTATTTACTGGGAAAAATTTATGGGAAGGAAAGGAGCCAATCATGCTATTTATTATTAGAGGTATGTTATCAACTATAAGAAGAGATGCTTTACTTTGCCCCATCGATATGAAATTAGAAACAATGACATCGTTACCATTATTCAACAACGATTATGATAATAATGATAACTCTAACTACAGCAATTTATTCCAGCTGTTTTTTAATGGTACCAAATATCTTTGTATGACAACTAATGGGGATTCTTTAAGTAAAGTAATTGCTTTTGATTCAATGGCTACTTGGTTACTGGAATTAAAAAATATGATGCAGAATACAAATGACGATATTGCTTATGCTTCCTCCAAACTTTTAACTCAAGACAATGTAGATAAATTAATTCAACATATTTGGAATTATTGGGATGACCCACTAGATGCTTTACAACACAAGGTAAAAAATAAAATGAAAATAAAATAAAGATAATAATAATAATAATAATAAAAGATGTATGGATAAAACTTTACTTACAAGCACTAATTTACATATATATATTTAAATAACTAGGTACGCTCTGTTTTTGAATTATTACTTGTTATCTTGGATATGAGAGCTGTACATTATAATCAAGTAAATGAGTATGAATCGTTTTTATTAGACTTATTGAAAAAATTACTACAAATGGATTGGCATAGAAAGGTATATATATATATATATGTGTGTGTGTGTGTGTGCGTACATATGATTATATTTATAACTATTTTTATTTCAACAAATCAACATACATACATATATAGGTTAAATATGCGTTAATGAATTTATTGATTGTAAAAATTGGAACCGATACTTATTTTGAATTGGAACCTGATTTAATTTGGAAATCCTTACGGTCTATGGATAGTTTAAGTCTTTCATCTCAAGTTGCAAGTTTTGTATTGGAATTATTAAATCAACGTATTTTAGAAAAAATGCCAGATTCTAAACCATCAAAAGGACAACATATCAAACTTATAGCCAAAGATGATGCTAGTAAAGTATGTATATATATATATATATATATATATGCGTGTGTGTGTGCATATGTATATAAATATTAATATGAATATATTTAGACATTTATTTCTAGTTGGATATCATTGTGGGAGCTTCCTATACTTAAATGTTTAATGTCACCATCAGATATCTTACGCCAAAATGCAAGTGGGTTTCTTTTACAAACGTTATTTAAAATTCATCCTGATTCATTTTGGTACTTAATCGATATTCTTAATAACACTACAAGAAAGGAATGGGATTATCTAGATGGTAACTATCGATTACATGCGTTTATTTCAACACTTAAAGTTGCTCGCAGTTTGGACATTGTAGATGGTAGCATTTATAGCCTAGGTAAATATATTTTTTTAACCTCTTGTCTTTTTTCTCCTCTTTATATATAAATATATATTCATTTATTTAATTTAATTTTTTCTTTTCTTTGTCTTTGCCCTTTTCTCTTATATATATTATAGATTGCGATAGCCCAAAATACACACGAAAAGTTTCTGTAGATACTTTGAAGCTTGCACTTTATCATTTAGATCCTCAAGTAAGAATTGATGCTTTTGGTGTTTTATGTGAATCTCGTAAAGGTGCAGCTGTTGTGATGAATATTGAATTAGAATTGATTAAATACTTTATTCCACTCAACATGAATTGCAATTCAGCAGAATTCAGACAGAAATTATGTGCTCACTTAACAAAATTATTAACTCGCTTACATGGAAACATATACGCTCAATACCGTATCTATCAATCTCATATGACCTATGTAAAAAAGGCAAAGGAAGCAAATAAGCCTATAGAAGATATTAGTATTGCTCTTAAGGAAGCTGAGAGTGTTCAGCAAACTATTGATAGTGGTAAAAAATTCCTTTATTGGCTTAATGATCACATTGCTACGTCATTATATCCTGGCTCTTCATTTCAACGTGTCGCTACAGCATTACGTATATTAAATATATTAGTTAAAGTATTTGGTATCCATGATTCAACAATGACATCATCACCATCTGATAATTTTCCATTTACTATTCCATTGGCATCACCTAGAAATACTAAATTGTTAATTGATACATTAATGGATTCATATGATTTCAATCGTAATATGGCTTTTGATAATTTAATTCAGTTCCCTAGCCCACTTCCTGGTATAATATCTATTGATCATGTGCAAGAGTTACTTTGGTGGGGTTTAAATAATGTAGTTAGTACTCGTGCTGGTGAAAGTGATAGTGGTGCAATGGTATTCAGATTAATATTTACAAAATATGTCGTTGGACTTGGCTTTGATCTTTATCCTCAACAAATCTCAAGTAGTAAAAAAGAATATGTTGAAAATCGAGAAAATAAACAAGAATCATCTGCTGGTAAGTGGAGCATATATATTGAAAACAAACAAGAATAGAAAAAAATTCTCAGATTAATAATAACTAATGTATTATTACTATTATAATTTTAAATATAAATATAGTGGTGTTCACTCATCGTTTATTGGATATGCTTGAAGAACAAATTAATATTGCCAAATCTAATTTATTATTGGCTGCCCAACAACACCCTATGCATGGTACATTATTGGCTCTTCAGTAAGTTATTATTATTATTAAAATGCTTTTGATTTTTAATTTATTTATCCGTTTTTTTTTATATTTTTTATTTTTTACAGATATGTCTTCCGTGAAATAAATTATTCAGATAAGCAAATAACCGATGATTATTCAAGTTGGAAGGAGGTTCATTCTCGTGCATTAATTTTAATTAACTCTGTTTGTGATTCAGTTATGGATGTTTTATCCAATCCATCACCCGAAGGAAATGTGCCATCATCGTTTAAGGAAATGGAAGAGGCAATTGATGAATTAGTTGGAGATGATGATGAAGAAAACGGTGATGAGTTTGGACCAAAACATCAAGTTATTTTAAGTTGCTGTTGGCGTGCTGTAAAAGAAGCTAGGTAATTTTATTTTCATACATACATGAGGGGATATATAGATATATTTTCACTATTTATTTAATGTTATGTTATTACTATTATTACTAAAACTAACGAAATAGCTCTCTAATGGAAGTAATTATTTCCAAGACTCCGCTGGAATCTACTAATAATAAAAATAATAAGGTAATATTCTTTTAATATAATATAACTGCCATATTATACTTAATGTTATAAAACTAAATATATATATATGTAATTATTAGGGAATATTGACTTATGATGATTTGAGAAAGTGTGGTAATCTACTTCGTTGCCTTTTAACAAGCATTCGTCATCGTGGTGCTTTCTCTTCTGTCTATCCAACTTATGTGGCTTTATGTTCACGATTATTAAACTCTCAAGATATTACTTTACACAAATTACCCCAACAATGGCTCCAGGTACGAATATATATAAATTTGCATATAATTTAATTATATTTGATAATTGCTTATTAAATATGTATTTTTATTTTTTCAATTTTATTTTGTTAGAGTCATTTATCAAGTCTTACATCAAGTAACATTTCTATTACAAGGCGAAGTGCTGGTCTTCCATTATGCATTCTTGCTATTGTTAGTAGTGAATCTGTTACCAAGAAAGAGCTTTTAGGTGAGACCTTCCAACATTTACTAAATTTGGCTAGAGAAGAACCTCCTACGGATGCTGATCAAAGAGTAGACCTTCCTCAGGTCCATGCTTACAATATTATGAGAACTATATTTATGGATTCTAAACTAGGAACCCGTGTTTTGGAATATGCCTCTGATGGTTACTTTTTAGCTATCAATGGTTTCTCATCTTCAAGGTAATTTTTAATTAGTTTATTTTTTAAAAAAAGCAAAAAAAAAAAAAAAAAAAAAAAAAAAAAAAAAAAAAAAAAAAATTAAAAATTTACATTTAATATTTATATATATACATATTTATAATGTATTAAAAAAATATGTTGTTAAAAATAGTTGGGCTATTCGTAATTGTTCTGTTATGTTGTTTTCAACATTACTTCAAAGAACTTTGGGTACAAAGAAAATACGTGATGAACATAGTACTGTTAATAATTTGACAGGTCAAGAATTCTTTACCCGTTTTCCAAAATTACACTCATATTTACTTAAGGAATTAAAGATTGCAGTTGATCAATTATTAGGAAATTCTAAGGTAAATATATAATTTAATATTGTTATTATTTTATATTTTTATGTTATATGATGATATGATACAAGGATATACTTTAATTTCTTTTTTTTCCAATAGACCGAAGTTGTTCATCCAGGGTTATATCCAATTTTAACTTTGCTATCTAGATTACGTCCATCAGTTGTAGATTCTAAAGTATTACCAATGTCATCATTTGCTCCTTTAGTTATGTCATGCGCTGCAAGTAGCATTTATAAGGTATACAGTTATGAACTATTTCTTTAAAAAAAAAAAGTTAAGTAAAACAAAAGAAAGGAATTTAAACTTAATATATATGAATAATATTTGTAATTAGACCCGTGAAATGTCAGCTAGAGCTTTAATTCCACTGATTCCGTCAACCTCGTTAACCGAAACAGTGATACAACTATTAACTTGGGATACTAAACTTTCTCAAAATGAAATCCATGGTCGTTTACTTCAAGTACAATTATTGTTACGTGGCCATTTACTATATTCAACAAAAAAAGATACTTTATTGGAGTTCATCAGCGAATCACCTAGTGCTTTCCTTCAATGTTTTAACGTTATGAATCGACTACATGGAATTCCAGTTGCTTTATTTTTTAATATCATTGCAGAATTCTTTTTTGAATGTGGTTGGATTTTTGAGGATAATTCAGCAGAATTAATTAATGGTAAAATAAAAAAAAATAAAAAAAGTTATTTATACAATGGGATGTTCATGTTAAATGATAAATTAATATTTTTTTTTTCCCTCATTTCTGCTATTTTTTAAATATATATATAGAGTTTTTAATTTTATCAGATAAATCTTTTGAAATTCTTCGTTCGGCGTCCATATCTTATTGTGGTAAAAGTATTCTCATCAAATCAGACGCAAACCTAATTGGAAAATACTTGGAAAGACAGTCCATGGCAAATATTATTACATTAGGCTATTTGAATCTCGATGTTGGTGATCTTGTTGATTATTTATATCTTTTGGATGATCATGATTATGAAGTACGGCTATCATTTATGACAAAGTTAATGAAAAAATTCAACAAGATTGATACCAAAGAAATATATAGGTAGGTTATAAAATATAATTATAGTTGTTATCTGTATTATAATAGCATAATATTTAATTTTTGTACCCTTTTCTCTCTTTTTTTTCTTTTTTTATTATTAAAAAATAGTATTGATAGATTACAAACCGACTTGATTCAAAAGACTTATGACGGCGAAGATAATATCCATTGTTTTGCAGCTGCAGCTAAATTATTAATCTGTTTAAAAAATGTGCAACCTTATCCCGAACATTGCCATGATAAATTTACTCTTGAGCAATACTGGGATAGATTATTGGAACACTTTTATGGAAAGAAATCAATATTGGTTACTGAATCTGTTTTACCTTTACTTGGCTCTTTGTTAGCTCAGGTATATAGGCTATATAAATATTTATATAAATATATATATATGATGAAGATTTTTTGTTATTGATTTCTTTTTTTTTCTTTTTTTTAAAATATATATAGATTATTAAAAGTCCTTTAAGAAAAGAATGGATTCAATCATGCTTAATTACCTGGAGCTCGTTTATTATTGGATATAGTAACAAAGAAGTGGTAAGACATTATTTTGAATTAATATACAAAATTGGATTTAAAAAAATATCATTAATTAAAATGCATTTTAATTTTATATTCTTTTAGACATTGCCATTACGTGAAGCAGCCGTTAAATCCATAGAATTTGTTGCAGAAAAATTATTAATGAACGGAAGTAGTTTAGGTAAAGAAGGCAATGAAGCACGGATTATTGTGGAAATGGCTATCATTCAATTATTACAGGTACTTTGTTATTACTATTTAATTTTTATTGGTTAAATCAAAAAATTGAAAAGTATTTTTTTAATATATTATTATTATTATTATTATACACATAGGATGATGACATCGATATTCGACACAATATGGCCAAAATAGTATCAGAAGCATTAGCACTAAAAGTATAATAATAACTAATAATACAGCAAACTGTTAAGAGTAATTGATTACAGATATTAATATTAATACTGAATATTATTATTTCTATTATAATCATAATTGTATATAGTCTCCTGTTCATCCTGAACGTGCTGTTGAGCTTATACATAGCCATCTTACAAGCTCTCCTAAATATAGCCCTTCTCTTCATACCTCCCTTTCACAATTATTAATAGGCAGTGATGATTTAAGTAAGTATAGATAAATACCTATATCATTATTGTGTAGGTAAATTACTAATAGTATATAAATATATATAGTTTTAGTCTGGAAAAATGAAATGTCAAAGCATAAAGCATTATTTGAAAAAGAAAATCCTAATATTTACAAGGAAGAATTGGTAGACGTACAATGGCATACCATTGATTTAGACCAATTACATTATCGTCATCCGGATGAATTTTCGAGAACCTTAGCAAAACAAACTAAAGAAACCGTGGGTGTGATTCGACAATTGATTGATTTTTTGAAATATATAGGATCTAATTCGGGAACATTGGTAATATTTTCAAATTATATATTATCTCTAAAAAAAAGGAAAAAAAGAAATAATAATAATTCAAGTAATTAATACTTAAACTAATTTTTTCTTTTTTTAATTAGTCCATGAAAGAAGGTCCATTTGGCATAACTTCTAAACCAAGCGTATTTTTAACCACCTATCGCTTATTATTAAGTGCTTCATTCACTTTTGGCCACCTTACTAAATTCCTTGATCCAGCTACTAATTATAATATTCTTGCAGAAGGTAATAATAAAAGTAGTAACAAAAACGAATTTTTTTAATGTAATTATGAAAACACAATTTGATTTATATGATTTATTTATTTTATTATATATCTATTTTAGAATTATATGCATCAGTTCTAAATTTAAATGAAGAATCTATCCATCCTTTACTATGGGATATTATTCAAGGAGAATTAGGCTTAAAAGCAAAATTATATAGATTTATATGTCAATTCCAACCGCCAACATACGCTAATATGTTTTTAGTTTCACCAGATATTAAACTATAGATTTCTTATTATCATATTGCATTGTTAAAATTAAAATTAAAAATAAACGATCGATCATTTTATTTTATTATATTTATCTATATTTTTAAGAATACATAATTTGTTATTATTATTATTTTTAAAAAAAATAATCTATAAACCAAGAATTTTTTGTATAGCAGGGTCGTTCTCAGTAGCATTAACGAACTGTGATAATGGTAAGAACAAAGGTGACTTTTGAGTCAAATCCTTCCAAGTGACCCAGGACCAATCCCCTTGGACTTTATCTGGTTCGGTAGTTCTCAAATCGTTGATGTTTTCAATATGAGAAGCCAACATAAAAATTGTGACATAGTGTTTATTTTCTTTCATCATGATATCGTTTGTAGCTGTTATAAATTTACATTTATCCACTCTTAAGTTAGTTTCTTCATAAGCTTCTCTTTTGGCACATTGTTCAAACGATTCATTAAATTCTAAGTGCCCTAAGTAAAATAAAATAGATAATAGACCAAAAATAAATATAATAAATTATTATTATATATTTAAACATACACACGCATATATTTATATATATACACATTTGTATTCACCTCCAGGAATTTGCCAATGTCCTACACCATGAGATCCTTTTCTTTGAGAAACTAAAAACTTTAAGCCATCTTCAAAATGATGTCTAATAATACAAGCTACACCTACTCGTACATTATTGACTATATAGTAATAACAAAGCAATATATATATGTTATTGATACTTATATTCCTTTCATAAAATTATATACATATATAATTTGTTATTATAATACCTGCCATATTGCTAAAAAAAATATTCACGAAAAAGAGAGTTTAAAAAATCGCGCAGTAAAAAATATTAAAATAATATCGGAGATTCCCAAGCGCGTCGTATTTCTTAGATAATGATTTCTTTTCGTCCCTTTCAGGAAAAAAAAATTGCATTAGCATTATAAATACGCTTATTTTATAAAGCATAAATTCAAAATACTTTGAATAAAAAGCACAAATGAGTTCGGATTTTTAAAAATTTAAAGGTGCTTTTTTTCACTTTTAATTACTTTGTCTCTTTCTTTTTTACATCATGCTTTTATTTTTATTATTATTATTATTATTATTATTATTATTATTATTATTATTATTATTATTATTATTATTATTATTATTATTATTACATCTCTTCTCTCACTTTTTAAATCATATTTGCTTAAAACCATAATGATTTATATAAATAGCTGAATAACAATAAAAACACGATGACCCTAAAAAATTGAAAAAATTTATTATAAATAGCGTAGTCCCGTTATGGTTAATACATATATTATTTTATTAATAAATTACTTTTAGGAGATAGCGAAATAAGCGATATTGTGCAACTATTTAATCATTCAGGAATCATGATTGATTCTTTAGGGCTACAATAATATAACTATTTAAACGATATAATATAAAGATTATTTAGAATATTGATTAGGTTTATTGAATCATATTTTAAAAAATAATTATATTGAAAGAATTTCTTCATAAGCAACTACATTGGATATAGCGCTAGATAATTTTGATGAACTTGAAAATTCTAATGATTTAATACTTCATATTGATCACTGATTTAATATAATTTAAAATTTAAAAATCTTTTCTTTAAAACAAATGTAAAATTACTAACAACAAGAATAATAGCATAATCATTTCATCCATTAGGATATCTCATTTTTAAACAATGTAATATCTCGTTTAAGATAAAAAAAATTACTATTAACGAAACGAAATTAAATAGTAATCTTACTTTGGAAGTAGATAAACATGATAAAAAGGAAAATGCTCATAGTATAGCAAACTACAAATTTGCCGTTGCTGTTTACTTGATAGTATGTTTTGATATATAAGTATATATATTTGCTTTTTTTTTCACTTTACTTTATTTTATTGCTATATACAAAATATTAAAAAGAAATCGATATAATAAAAAGAAATTACAATTGCAAATGATTTTTTTTATGATAAAGCTTCTAAAGATAGTATCATTACTATTATAAAAATAAAAAAAATTCCATATTCACTTCATTATATTTGCATAGTTTTAAATCTAAGCTTTTTATATCAGATACGAAATCATCTATTTTTAATGTTTGATTACTAAATAGTTCAAAAAACCAACTTTGTATTTTATTAAAAAAACTCGGATATCATAAATATAATAATAAAAAATTAAAATCAAACTTTGTTAATTTTATTTATTATATATATTATATAGATTCAGATTTTTGTACTATAAGTTTTATATCACGAATTAAATCTATAACATGATTACTATGCACTACATTCTTTTTCTCTTCTAAAACAGATTGAATATCTAAAGCTGACAGCAAATTAGGTACAGAGCTTTCAGAAGGTGCCAAAAATAAGAATTTAGAAATACAAGCTAATAACCGATGAATAACTTCAGGATCAGTTTCTTTTGTGAGAGCATCCATGACAGCACTAATTATTTCCACTTGCCAATCATCATCCTCTTGCTCTGCCATACCATTTGCATTCGTATTTCCATTTTTCTCCTTTCGTAATCGTTCCGTCATGACTGTTGTACTACAATTATAAGCTAAGGATGCTGCCGTTTGTCTTATTTGTGTATGTTCTGCAAGTAAACTGGTAATTAAAAGTTGAGTTAGATGAGAACGATGAGACGATTCTAAATGAGATGTGAAATAGGTAGTGACAAGGACTTGGTGGGTGAATATATTACATGCTGATCTTAATACCATTAACCATGTAGCTGTAGGAATAGTTGTGTCATTTTTATTAACAATGTCCATTAATGAAGCTAGTTTTGTACCTGTAATAATAAATAAATAAAAAATAATGTCAATAAACATTAAAAAAATCTATAGAACCTATACTTTTAATATTTTTATTTCTTATTTTATTATTATTGTTATTTAAATTAATGAATACTTACTATTTTCTGTGTAATAATTTCCAGCATCTTCAGTCAAAATGATTGAACGAAACATATCTAATAATGGGAATTGGTGATTTAATGGAAGTTTACTACATAAATAATCTATTTTTTTTAAGAATAAATAAATAAATAAAATTAAAAAAAGTTATATATATACAAAATAGCCAACTTTTTTTTATTTTTATTTTTCTCTCCATTTTTATCTATATTCTATTACATACCAACAAGAGATTGCCAATCATCCATTGATACCAATCCTTTGCCTTGAACAAGCTTATCTTTAGCATCATATAAAGTTGATTTATTTTTTTCATCTAAACTTAAATTATTTTCTTCAATATATGATTCCAGTTTAGATACAATCATATCTAGCTTTCCAACATTTTTATACAAAATTGGCAAATTTTCCGCACTATACACTTGTCTTAAATTAATAGTTCTATGAGGATGGGCTATATATAATAAAATAAATTAAAATAAAAGAAATAAATTAGTAGGTAAAAAAAAGAAAGAGAAAAGAGATAAGGTTATATATTATACAATATAGCTACAATTACTATTAATTTTAATATATATATAAACTTGTATATTAACTTACGTGGATAAGCTGTAAATAATAGTAAATCTACTGCACTTTTTAATTCAGCAAAATTAGCACCACGAAATTCTGTAATCTTTTTTTAAAAAACGAAATAAATGAATAAAAATAAATAAATATTTGTTTTTCTAACCTTTTAATCATATATATACCAATTGATATGGATGTATGTAAATGTTTATGAATGTACATATGCTTTCTTTTACCTTTTCACCTTTATGGAAAAACATGAAAGTAGGTGTAGCTTTAATACCAAATTTAGCACCAGCATCAAAAGCAATGGAAGTATCTACAATAGCACCAAGAACTCGCAGGCTAGAAGTATGCTGATTTTTATCTTTAATTAAATTTTCAAATTCAGGTTTAATAGTTCTGCAAGGAGGACAAGTTGCTGAAGTAAAAAAAACTGCTACTGCTGGATACGTTTTTAAACATTGTTCTAAATTATTTAAATTACTTATCACTTGAACAGATTGTTGAGATATGGAAGATGGAGCACCGGAAAGAGCCGATGATGTGACATTTTGTAAAAGTGATAAAGAATCACTGTTTGATTGAGTTATTGGTGGTATATTGGCTGATGTTGCCGCTGATGCTGATGCTACTGCTGATTTTAAACTGGATTGTCCAAACATGTTCTCAATCATAGGTAGTAAGCTTTGACCAAAAGGACTATTACATATAAGTAATACATATCACATTAAAAAAAAGACATGGATGAAGATTAATATACTTATTTTATATCTCGTTCCTCTTCTTTTATTATTATTTTTATGATATTACTTACGTTTTCAAAAATTCAGATGGTAAATCAGATATGTGTTTTGGAATACTTGAACCAGTCAAAAATTGGCAGACATCGTTTGTAAAGGTGTTACAATTGAAATCTAAAAGATGATAACGCTCAGCACTAAAATAAAGGAAAATATAATAAGATTTTATATTAATATATATAATATAGCTATTGGAAAAGAATATAGGAAGAAAAAAAAGAAAAAAATCAAGAAGGTAAATATATTACGTATAAACAGATCGTTGACTTTCAATATATTCTAAAAAGACTTCTAATGGTAAATGAGTTACACCCATATCAATAATATCTAAAGGTTGGCCATGATGAGTCGCGCCTAAATGAATAGTAATGTGTATATGTAAAGGATGAAAATAATCAGATTAAGAATTAAAATATATCTCATATATTCATACTAATAAAAATGAGGACAAAAATATAATATAATAACAACAATTTCATTCATTCATATTTTATTTATTATACCTGGTTTATCAATAGATATCCCCTGACCATAATAAAACTCTTGATCATAAACAACAACAGAAGTATGCCAAATACCATCAATTTGTTTTCCAGTAAGTGACATTGACATTTGTTTTGCCATTCCTTGTGAAAGATCATATAAATACAATTTGACTGATTCGCCCGTCATAATATTATTATCTTTTTAAATCTATGAAAAAAAGGAAGAAAAGAAATTGCCAGAATTTTTTTTACAGCAATTTAATAAAAATTAAAATTAAAATTCCGACGATTTCCTTTTTTGGTGTGATTACGACTTTTATTTAATAAAAAATTGTTTTCATTACGTACGTATATATACTCTTTTTAATTACGTGTATTAAATCAAAATGTTTCTTTTTTTTTCAAAGTTCATTCAATAATCAAAGAGCTTTTTTTTTTCTCAAACATATATTAAACCCTCTACTTTAAAGCAACTTATATCTTGCAAAAGGTTTACAAAAAAATAGTGATCAATACATTTATTATTTTATCAAAAAGCTTAATAATTTTGTAGTTTTTTAAATTTCTTTAATAAAAATAATTAATATTATAATAAACAATTCTAAAATAATGAATGAGTATCCTATTGCGTACGTACCAGTATCATCATCTCTCTTTTATTCATATTAAGTCAATAACTTTGTAACTAAATACTCCGCTTCAAAAAAAATTTGCATTAAAAAAGGGGAAGAGCAAGGCATTTGACTTGTGTATCATTTGATTTATTTTGAAAAAAGATATTACTTTTACTGTTTCTCTTTCTCTTGTAAGTAAAATAGTCCCTATCTTTTTATAATATTTGATAAAAAAAATTATTTTTTCTATATATATATTAATTAAATAAAATATATTGTTACATAAGCATAGAGTCGATTTTATTTACTGATAAACTTATTTAATATATAATAAAACAAGCTATATATTCATTTATATTCATAAATAACATGCTAATTGCTTTTGAAGTTTAGTCTAGTACTAATGTTTTTATTTTTACATGTATGTTCATTTTTATACAATGATCTCAGATATTAACTGGTTTATTTAAGAAGTAAGTTTCAAGTTAAACAATCATTCATTTCGATTGATATTAAACCTACTGTCTTGCCATTTTAATATGAAAATAACGTAATATTATCTCTATTTATGGGCAAAATATCATAAAATGACCTAGCATACTGAATAATAAAATTTAAAAATATATTCAAATTCAACTTTCATTTATATCGACAAATACAAACATTACATTTATGGGGTTTCTAATACACATAGTAAGAACAACTATGATAGTGATGATATTATTATATTTTCAAGTCTAGTGATATATTATTTATAGAACTAAAGAAATAATTAACTCAATGGTATTCCTTTAAATTGCTTTACCGAAATTCAAGAATGCCTTAAAAATCAACCTATATATTTAGATTGTCTACATTAATTGTAAGTTAAAATCTCAAAGTTATTGATTTGCTAGCTATCAGGATAAAGCATTGCATAGCTCGAAATATTATTTTTAAAAAACCAATATTTGTTCTTTTATTTTGTTTTATTATTTAAAAATATTTAAATGAATAAAAAGCGAATATAGATATAAAATTAAGCGAAATAAAAAGTATAATTTTTTGCCATTATATCTATTCATTTTAAAATATCTCAATTTTTTTTATTATTTTTTTTTTTATTATTTTTTTGGGTACATTTGTACTTGAAAAAATTACCATTATAAATAGTGTGAAATTTTATTTTTTAAAAAATATTATAAAATTACAAAAATAATTTTTTTATACATAAATTTACTCATTAGTTTATTAATAATAGTATTTATATATACTTAAAAAAATACATAGTTTAAAGTTTCCAACTATTAATCGCATTTAATTCATCTGTTGATATAAAAGGCTCATCTATAGAATCAATCACCATATAACCACAGTATATACATTCACTTGCAATAATGTCATCGTATTCGTTTTTTAATTTTTCAATGTGATTATTTACTTTTTTATATTCTTCTTTTTGAGCATCTATGATATTGTTATCTCGGCTTGGATTGACTTCATAATTTAATATTTCATTTTGTAATCTGTTTTGTTTTTTGACATCCAGTGCTAATTGTTCATTTATATAGGAAATCCTTGATATTTTACGATATGGAAGATTTTTTATAACCTAGTATTATTTTTATTAAAAAAATTATTATTCGCATTCGTATAGTGTGATTATTATTATTATATTTTAAGAAGGCATTTTTTATAAGCATTATTATTATTATATATATTTACCTTATTTTTAAGACAATCAGTGTGATAGCTATGACCACATGGAAATACATAAAATAATCGAGTTAAGAGAGGAAATTCACACAAACTACATTGGTCCTTGTAATTCAATTGATTGCATCGAGATTTAAGATTGCGAATATCCAATCGAATATTATTTGCATTTTTTGTTGCTTCGTCCATTTCCAATTTCAGTGTACCGATTTTTTGATTGCATTCTTCAAGGGTTTTATATATATCATCCTACAGTAAATAAATAAATAAAAACATATTACTATTCATGCCATCACCAACACTATTATTGTCATTCACATATGACTTCAATAATCTATATAATACTAAATTTATAGGTTACCTTAAATTCATCAATAAGAATAAAATCTGGGAAGAAAGGTAGTATATCTTCAATTTTAAGAATATTACTTTGTTTTAAATACTCTAAAGCTCTATTTTTTTTTAAAAAAATAATATATATATAAAGAAATTGATTGATTAACATGATATTTGTTATGTGTCTTAGTAAGTAAGCATATAGACATATACTTACTTCTTAATATCTTTTTTTTGTTGAATAACATATTTAGATATAGATAGCCAGAGTTTTTTCTGTAATTCAATATCGTCAAATGGTTTATCGGCCTGTATACGAGCTAAATCCAGATCACCGATCTAAAAAATAAAAAAAAATAAAAATAAAAAAATGATGAATATAAATAATGATTACAATCATCCTATTTTATTTTTTATTTTATTTTATATCTTAAAGGCATTATTATTATCCACGTTTTTTAATTGATATGTAATCAAACCTTTAAAGCCAAATGAACAGCTTCTTCGTACAATCCCATTAACCCATATAGATGAATACAGCTTTGTGTTCTACCATATTGACTACATAGTCGTAAAGCATATTCTGGATTGTAGAGCATTTCGCGCCCCTGAAAAGAAAAATAAAAAGAAAAAAGTTTCATTATATATATAGATTAAAATATATCATACTATATAATCTCATTTATAACATAATAAATAAAAACTTACTTCATTTTTTAAAAAGGATAATAATGCAGTTTCGTCTTTTGTCGGTAATGTCGCATAAAGAGTTAATAATGAATTATAAACAGCGGGATCAGTATTATTTAAATCATTAACAACATAGGATAGATATCGAATGGCTTGATGCTATAATAATTAGAAAGCATATATATATATATATATATATATATCAGTTTAAGAGTAAAATTCTACTTTTATAATATTTTATTTCGTTTTACTTGTTTATAAAACTTACCTGAGTAACTTTATTTAAATTAGTATTGTGATCGTATCTTAAAAGTGAAGGTATCAGCATACGTGGATTCAAATTAGGATTTACCATCCAAATATCTACAGTTTCTCTTGGTATATGCTCCATAAGTAAAGGTGAATATTTGTAATACATGTCCAAATTTGTCTAAATAATATATATATTATGAGCAAATACTTTGACAAATTTCATAAAAAGTATCATAATAAAATTCACATGGAATATACTTTTTTATATTTAATCCTTACCTGCTTTCCCAATATCTCTAAAACCTTTAACCAATCTCGTTCTTTAATCCAATGAGAAATCAATATATCGTTATCATTGATTAGTGTTGCATAATAAATAAGTTCATCATTATGACCATGGCTTGAAATCAGTTTGTAAACTGTATCCCGATGAAAATAATCATGATAAACTTTCAACAGGTCTTTAAATTCGGTTTTCACTTTCATTTCGCGTTGTTGATGATATTCTAATGCTGTTTTTCCTTTTGTATTCATTCCATTATTTCCATTACGAATGGTGGATGTATATGCTACTGAAGCTGCCATTTCTTTACATTGATTTATTTTTGCTAAATAAAGTTCTACTAACCAAGTTGCTATTAAACATTTTTGAGTCTTATGCTAAAATATTATATAAAAAGGCAAAAAAAATAAAAATAAAAAAAAGGATTAAAACCTCGATAAAATATATTTCACACTTAGTATATATTTACCTTGTCATTAATTTGTTTTAGTTTCGCTAATAAATATATCATTAAAGCATCCTTTTCCTTTTTTGTAATAAATTTTAAAGTTGCTTGTTCGAATGACATGGAGGACATTGCATAATAATTTGCACATTGTTGATATTGCTTTTTTTTATATAAATTATCCGCATGTGCTATATATACTTTATCCTTTTGCTTGTCATTCTTACAATACTTTAATGCATTGACGTAATCCTTTTTTTCTAAATATAGTTTCCATACATGATTATCTTCATTATGAACTATTAATTCGTAAACTGCCGCCGTTGTATAGATCCAATATGTCTTTTTCATATTATCGACAGCTAATCCTTGAATTTTTTCATTTGTATCCTAATATAAAATTAAATCACATATTTATTAATTTCTACTCATCATAAAAATATATATTTAAAATATTTCTATTTTCCTTTTGTATAATTTATTTTTGACTTTCTTACCAATGGAAGGGATTCTTCATATACTGTTTTATTATTTATATAACATAGAACCTTTATTCTTTGACGATATAACAATATTATATGAAAAGGTGTTATCACTACATCTATCGGTTTATCAGCTTGTTCTTGTTCTTTCCCATCTTGTAATATAGAGGTAGGATATCTAACAATTCATAAATAAAAAAATAAAAGTGTATATTTTTAAAAAGAAATACAAGTATTATTTCTTTTGTTTTTTTAAAAAAAGGTATTATAGGTACTAAATTTACTTACTGAATTAATTGTGAATTGTCTATTATTTCATTTATAGCATTTTGCCCAAGTCTTAATCTCCCTTGGAATATACCTGGCCCTATTTCAACAATATATATATATCTATTAATACACTCATATATATAAGTTTTATATTTTTAATTATTTATTTTCCTTACCAGTTACCCAAGCAAAGACATTTGGAGAGTATTTTGTTTTTTTAGGGTTATAAAAACAAAGTTTACTCCAACCAATGTTACCAGGCAATTCTAAAAATTGAGCATTCACTATATATTGAGCAAAAAGTGACCCAAACATTGATGTTGATGACGATCCATTATCACTCATAAAAGAATGTAATGATGCTTGACCAAAAAATTGATATAAACGAGAAGATGTGGTTACCATTATAAAATAGTTATTAACTGTAGTAGTAGTAGTTGTATTCTGAGAAGCCGATGATGAAATTGTATCAAAATGTATCCCAATGATTTGTTGAGGTGATATATATAAATTAGCTGCATTACTAATATCTATATTTAATGTATATACTAATGTAACATATCTCTCTTCCTTTTTAAAATATTCGTCTGTTGGCTCGATCCATGTTTCGTAAATTTGACCTTGATTGGTCCCCAAAAGTATTTCCCTTGTTGCACTACTTGTTGGTGTTGTTTGATTATTCCATGCTATTGCTGTAATTACCATTCCCTACATAAATAAAGCAATAACAATAACAATAAAATACTACTCTATTACTTATTCCTCCTTTTATCTTTTTTGCTTCATTCTTTTTACTATTGTTTTACTTTATTACCTTAAGACGCGATAGCTGCTTAGTTTTTTTCCAAGTTTCAAATAAGTAATAATTTTCGCCAAGTTCAGTAGAAATGATCAAATGTCTTCCAGTTGGATCAAAAAATGCGTTAATAATTCTTCCATCGTTTTGTTTTCTTGCTAGTTCAATTTCTATTATAATATATATATATATAAAGTTTTATGATAAATGAGTAGGACTAATTAATAGTTTATACTATTTTATTTTATTTTTAAAAATAAAACATTTTGTAAATATACATATATTACATTACCTTCTATTTCTAATGGATTATCAAGATCAATACGTAATATTCGATTATTTGATAAAATAGCAAGAAGTATATTGTTTGAGACCACCATTTTAAATAATAAAGCAGGTAAAGAAAAGTGTACATAATCAAGGCTGAAAATGGTAGACGGGATCGATTGAACAAAAGTACTGATAGGAGCGTTATTTCCCTAGAATAAAAAAGAGTTAAAGTATTATTGCAAATTATTATCGCTATTAATATTATTATTCATTTCATTTATTCTTATTGTTATCATTTTTCTTCTTCATTGTAAAGTTCATCCATAATAATATCCCAACTCACTTCATTTATAGAAACTCTATCATTGCTAATAACTCCATTTGTATCTACATTATTATTATTAGTTGAGATTAGATTTGGAGTTTCTTGATTGTTTTCGGTTGATTCAAGAAAGTCGTCAATAAGTGACATGAAGTAAAAAAAGAGAAGAAAGGGGTATTTTTTTTAAAAAAGAAAGAAGTGAAAAATGGTTTAAAACTGCTTAAATAAAAATTGCTAAGAATTTAAAACCCGAAACTCTATAATGTATTTTAGTATTTGATATACCTAATATCTGATGGAAATTTTGTTGATGATCTTTATCATATATATTAAAGATTTTAAATAATAAATATATCCCAGCTGTAAAATAATCATTATGTCGAAGAGATTATAGAAGAGGTACAAGCAATTGATCGATGAATGATAGTTGTAAGTGAAGTCTAACAGTGAAAGAAATCTAATAGATTTTTTATGCATAGATAAACCGAATTTTTTATACTTTTATATGTATATATTAATAGGACCATCAATTAAATTTATGTTATATTTAATATGTACTGATTTTGAAATACTTGAAACGTATGATTCCAAGGTTTTGTCATCTATTTCATCAATTCTAGAAAAAAAAATTGTTAAAAATGAGTAAAAAATACCTTTTTTGGAAGCAAAAGTAACTCTCATTTCAAGGCTGGTAAGGATACCATTAATTTTTTTCTTTTTTTAAATAAAATGCAAATGAAGTCCAAGTTGCAGTCTAAAATTAATTGTGAGACACTTTTAATATTTTTCACTTCAATTTATTTCATCTAGTTTTTCGTATGCATTCGTTATTTTTCAGTTTATTTTATTATATATATATATGTATATTTGACTTCCCTTGATATAAATAAAATCAGAGAACTTTGTTGTATATATAGTTTGCTAAGAATTATAAATATTAACTTAATTATAATAGTAAGAGTGAATTATTACAGTAAATAAATACTATTAAATCTTGGTACTGGAACGATATAGACTTTATATATATATTAAACCATTCAATTTATATAATTTTATAGATACGTTATATCATTGTAAATCATAATATATTTATAGAGGCGCGTGGTTTTCCTTTTATGGATTCCCATAAACCATTTTTTATTATATATTTACTGTGTACTTAACTCATAAATAATAATAACTATAAAAATATTATAAAGGGTTAATATATCAAAATATTAATAATAATATTAAACAATGCTTCCTATTAATTTTTAATTTATATATGAATACATATAACTAACTAACTAATCAAAATAGTATATATATATATATATATATATATATATATATTTTGATGAAATACGTAATATTCTTGAAGGTAAAAAGCATAAAAGTTTGTATTGATTTTTTAAAAGCCCGCATTTTTTTAAAATTTTTGTACGTCCACGCTCTAATTTTTTATTTGTTTGTTTCTTTCCCTTATTCTTTTTTTATAGTTTTAAAAAATGGCCAATATTATAGGACAGTATGTTCAAGTTAATTTGAATAATCAAGATATTATTTATGGTAAACTGAGCAGTGTTGATCCAGAAGACAAAACTCTTTCTTTGGAAAATGGTAAATTAAATAAATAAAATAAATATACACCACTCTATTATTATTATTATTACTATTATTATTTATATTTATACACGTAAATATTCGATTGTTTTCTATTTTTTTTTTTTTCCTTTTTTCTTAACTTTAGTAAAAAGATGCTTTTCAAGTGGTAGAAAATCGGAATACCCTTTTATGAAAGTACCTGGGCATATGATTCAAAATTATGTGGTGACATCTTCTGAAGAATCATCCGAGAATACTCAGCAGCAACAGCAATACCCAATTTCCCCTCCAGATCCCCCAAAGATTGATCCTACACAGCAAGTAAACACGGGACCTCCTCCCCCTACACTAAACTCTAAATCAACCAAACCTACATTTAACGATCCTGCTATTATTACTGTAAGTATAGTTTATTTTCTTATTAAATAGTAACAAATAACTGAAAATAAATTGAAAAAAGGTGGGTATTGATGCTTTTTCCTTTATTTATTTTGTTTAGATGGTTACTGGAAATCAACAAACTACTAATGAAACAAAGCAAACTAAAGAAGCAAAGGAAGCAAAGGAAACAAAGTATGTTTATTATATATACAGAATCACATTACTGTTATTAAAAATAACTAATCCATTCTATGTGTTTATTTCTTTTATTTATTAAACAGGCCAAAAAAACAACATAATACAGCAAAATCCAATAAAAATAAAAAAGAAATCGTTATATCCGTTGAAAATAAAAAAGAATCATCTCCTAAACAAACTAAATTTAATAATACTTCAAGTAACAATAGTAATACTAATAACAAATCAAAACGAAATAATAAAATAAAACCAACTCACCAACAACAATCAACTTCATCAACGTCACCTACTAATGATAATGTAGAGGGGAAAAAGAAAAAGGCAACAGTACCATCATCTCCATCTTCTTCCAATGCTACAACTGAATATAAAGACAATGATAACAATAATAATAACAGCAGTAATAGCAATACCAAAACAATAAATACTCAGCAGCAACAAAAACCAAAATCACCCTCCATACCTAAAAAACAACATGTTATTCCTCATTTTACTAGTAAATCTTCGAAAAATCAACAACGTAAGTTAATAGAAACAGTTGTATACGAAGATTATTCTGAATTTTATAAAACGGATGGAAAAGTGGATCATAAAAAAATAACGAAAACGACTGAAATACCAAATGAAGTATTATCTTCGCCATCAACTACTTCTCCCCCTCCACCTTCAACAATATCAACATCAGCTACTCATCCTTTGTCTTCCTCTAATACTGGTACCACTCTAAATAATTTACCAATGCCAATATCGCCAACTTCTGTTGTTTTAACGTCTGATAATGTTAGCCCTATCACTAATTCACCCCATGTAAGTAAAGAGATAAAAATAAGATCCAGTTGAAAATAATAATAACAATAATAAAATAAAAAGCAGGTGATATATAATATACATTTATATCTATGATAAATCTTAACTTTATTTATATATGTTTCTTTTTTAAATTAACGATGATCATAGCTACATAAACCTGATGATGCTGTGAATCAAGAAGCAACGCAATCATTACTCTTTTCATTAAATTTAAAACCAATGATTCGCCAACCTTCCAACCCAAACAATATTTTATCAGCCTCCTCTTCAGTATTTAGTTTAAATGATAGTATTAGTAGTGGCCAGCATAATAACAATGAGTCATTTGATTTTACCAGAAGATCTTCCTCCTCCCGCCATGGTTCCATTTCTCAAGAAACAGAGTCCATTCGAAAATTAAGTAATGCTTCTGATGTGAAAGTTCCTTCCTCATTAATTCCTCCAAAATTACGTACAAGATCAAGTATTAAACATGATTTGTTACACCATCATTATCATAATAATAATACAGATGACCACGGGACACCTACACAAATGATGCAGCCTGTTATTGATGACATAATGCTCACAGCTACTGATATGACATCTTCTTCTTCAAGTATTGGTTCCAAATCCATGACAAAAACATTTACTTTAGAACAACAGGATTCATCTTATAAAGAAAAGTTACAAAAACCTATGGAAGAACAACCTAAAGATGATGATGACTTTAATAGTTCACATTCATTCAATGAAATTAATATGAAACAATTGAAAAGTAATAATGCAGGTCCTCGTATCATTTCGACAGCTACAGGGACAGAATGTCCAGTTTTAACTGTTGATCATTTATTAAAATTAATCAAAAATACAAGTAAAGCCTCGTTATATATATATAATCTTTATATGTTTATATATATGTTTCTAACTTATTTTTTCTGCATATTTTTTTTTTTTAAAAAAAAAAAAAACTATAGAAAAAGATACAGGTCTTACCGATACAATGATTATTGAAAACGCAGCTTATGCTACAGCAACAATCACATTTAAAATAATTGGTAAATACTAATAATGAAGATTATGATATTATATAAACATATAATATAATGTTATGTATGTTACAACATATAATGATAAATATATGGTTATATATATGCATATATATTATATAGGTGGTCAACGCCGAGTACAGCAAGGAAATCATAATGCAGCACCCATTGTAGTTATTTTTGCTGGTAACCATAATGTTGGAAGTTATGGTCTTGCTACTGCTCGCCATTTAGCTAACCGTGGTATTCAAGTTATTGTTTTGATCGTTGGACATGAATCAACCTTATGTCTTAACATTTTACAACAAAAAAAATGTGCTGAATTTTCTGGTGCTCAATTCGTTTACTCTATTGATGGTAATATAATCATTATAATAAAATAACGACAAAAGTACTTAATAGCATATACTATATGAATTATTTATTTATTCGTATTATATATATAATTTATAATTTTTTATTTTTAGATTTACCCGACCCAATGATTGCACCTATTGATTTAATTATTGATGGTTTAATGGGTAGTGCATCTAGTATGGACGATTTAAAGAAAGATCATACAACAAGAACAGTATTATGGCAATGTATTGATTGGTCCAACAGTAATAAAGCGCCTGTATTAAGTTTAGATTTTCCTAGTGGTGTCAATCCCAAAGATGGTAAAAATATAAGAGAAATAGTTTTTAGACATATATCTATATATGTATGCAAGAATAGAGCTTTTATATTTATATTTGACTTTCTTTTTTTTAGGCCATCCTTATCATATTATGCATTATATTCAACCCAAATGGACATTATGTTTTGGAGCACCAGTACAAGGGTGTAATTCTGATAAAACCACTGGGTCACTATTTGTAGCTGATATTGGTATTCCTATTGTTTCTTGGCAAAGAATTGGTATTCATGGTAATGGTTTCCCTTGGGGTAATGAATTTGTTATACCACTTGAATATGAGAATTGAAAAAAAAAATCATAATGTAAAAAATAAATAATCATTAGATAAATAAAATTTAAAAAGAATTAACATTATAATATTAACGTTACTAAAACAATAATAATAATAATAATAATATTACTAATATTAATATATATCTAATATTGATATATCACACTCATTTTAATATCAACAACTATAATAATAAACGTATAACTCTTCATTTATACATGATTTCAAACTTTAATATTTATTCGTTTTGTTTGATTTCTTTCTTTTAAAAAAAAATATACAAAAGATTATAATAAAGTGAGGGGGGAAGAGTATCGATTTAAGGATGAAAAACTCAAAACTATATAATAAAAATAAATAAATAAATAATAAAACAATGCTTGAAAAAAAATAAATAAAAAAGAAAAAAAAAGATGATAATAAAATATATATTCAAAAATTGAATGAATGTAAAATAAATAAATAAAAAAAGTTGCAAATATAAAAAGAAAAAGAACTAATCATCGGTACCAAAGTAACGGCAACCGAAATCACCACATCCAGGAACAATGTATTTGTTGGCATCTAAACCACTATCCACTTCACCCACAATGATTTTCACTTTAGGGAATTTTTCGACAAATGCATTAATACCTTCAGGAGAAGCAATTAAATTTAAAAAGATGATATGATCTTCAGGTACATTGTTATCTAATAATACTTCTACAGCTTTCATGGCTGATCCACCAGTAGCTATGAATACACAAAAATAAAGTAACATTTGTAAAATAAAATTGTAATAATAGTAATAATAATAATAATAAATAATAATAATAAAGGCGATTAGTTATATAAATATATATATATGAGTGTGTATGTGTAAGAGTGTGTGTGTTGTATGTATGTATTATATAGAATGATTATTACCAAGCATGGGATCTAATAATAAACAGTATCTTGATGAAATATCATTTGGTAACTTGGCATAAAAGAGCTATAATAAAAATATATAGATAGGTAAATATACATAAAGTTTAATTTCCATAGTAACACAAATCGATCCATTATAATTGATATAGCTCTTTTTTTTTATTTATCATTTCTTTATATGATCATTGATACTGTATATTTATTTTCCTTTTCTTTTTTTTCTCCCACGATATAAATTGATGTACTTTTTTTTCTTTCTTTTTTTTTATAAATATAAATATATATTACCTTGGGTAAATGGGTTTCTTCATCACGTTGAATAAGAATCTTACCGATACGTACACTCCTAAATAAATAAAGAGAAAAAAAAAAGTTTTTGTATTGTATTAATTATAAGCATAACCATAATCTTATTGGTGACAGTTTTATTTATTTATTTATTATTTACCTGCAACATTCACGTAAACCTTGTTCCATAGCTTCTCCGGCACGCATAATGGAAACACCGCAAATACGACCTTGGAATGATAATCCTTTATATTCCACACCAGTAGGTGTATCAACAGACTTATCAATAACAGGTAAATGGTTTAAACCTTAAAAAGGGAAAAAAAAGTTTATTATTAAGTATATTATATTTTTTCATTACCATTGTTATATTTCACTTTATTTAATAATATATAAACAAATAAAAATCATCTCTTTTAATATTATATAATACCTTCTTCAACTAAAAGACGAATAATACGATCAGCATAAAAAATAAAATCGGCACGAGGGGTTTCTTTAGAACGAATAATAGTCATTAAACCTTTTAATTGAGAAGTAGCGGCTAATACTTGAACTTGAGAAGGTGGGGTATATACTTTATTTTCTGTAGCCATGGTAGTTAATTAATATTATTGTTTAAGAATAAAAAGAAAAAAGAAAAAGAAAAAGAAAAAGAAATTAAAAATGAAAATGAAAAAAAAATATAAATTTTTTTATGTGGGAAAAACGTCACGCTATAAATTTTTTTTAGAAATAGAAAGATAAGTGAATAATCATGCAAGGAAAAAAAAAAAATAGACATATTTAAAAATTATATAGTCTATATTCATTATAGCTTAACCCTCACACACATATATATATTATGATATAGTTTATTTTTTACTAGGTAAAAATGGTGAATAAAATATATTTGACGATGACTTCATTATTATTTTTAAAGTTTTATATGACCATAAAAAAATTTTTCATGTCGGTAAACCAAAATGCTTTTTTTTTTTTACCAATGAATTGATAAATATGGTTAATTTAATGCATTCCATTTTTGTACCTTACTGACAAAATACGTCAATAAATCCATTCAAAGAAGTATGATTAAACTATAATATTAATAATAACAATAATAATAATAATAATAATATTAGTATGAATAAATAATCAAATTAAACGATAATAAAAATCACATTTTACATATTGTTTCGTTTCGTTATCTCACTCTTTTTTTTTGTTTTGTTTATGTTGATTGATCTGAACTGTTATCCATATTGGGAATCAAAATGTTGGCTTTGAAAAAACAAAAAAAAATGGTAAGGTTTTATATTTTAAAATACGTAAAATATATATATATATATATACACTAAATGTAAAAGCGCTGATAGGATATGTATTTTTTATTTATCATTTAATAAAAAATTATAATAATACCAAGTCACAGTCAATATGAAAGATAAATACTACATAATAGTAATAAAAATGAATAGAAAAGAAAAAAGAGAGATAAAAATATTTATAAAATGGTAAATATGGAGAAGTAATATAAAAATAGTAATCTTTTTTTTTTATTTTTGGAAAATAAAGCCAGCATTTTATTTATAAGGCATAGTTTGTTATTTTATCTCTTTTTTTTTTTTCTTTTCCCTTCTCTTTTATTTCACTTTTTCTTTTTCTCTTCTTCTTTTTCTTCTTCTTCTTCTTTTTGATGTGGCTATGTCCTCGGTGTTATCAACTGATCAAATAAAAATAACAAATAATCCTAACAATCCATCTGTATCTTTAACTAAAACTGAACCCGCAAAGACTTCTCCTATTAATATGTCGAGCCCTGAACCAACCATTACACCACATCAAACTCAAACTCAACAACCATCAGATAAAACACCTATTATTACAGAAAAACCTTCTCCATCAGCACCATCGGCTGTTGCTTCGTTTGATCCTACTTCTCCATCGAATAACATTATATCTGATACGTAAATAAACATAATAACAATAATATATTTATTTATATGTAGATAAAACAAAACAAAAGAAAACAGAAATAAATAATAATAATAAAAAGGGCGGCTATTTAATTTTAATTTTTTATTCATTCTCTCTCTTTTTTTTTTTTCTTCATCTTTCCTTTTTTCTTCCCTTTTTCCTTTTTATTAAATATAATATAAAACAAAATAAATATGTATACAGTCCTTCAAGCCCAACTAATCCACCAAATACGAGTAGTAATGAAAAAACCACAACTAATGAACCTATTACAACTACTACCAATGAACCTATTACCACAACAACAAGTATACCCGAAACCACAACAACTGTTGACCCAATAACTACAACTACTACTGATCCAACAACCACCGTTGATTCAACAACTACTGTCGACCCAACAACAACAACAGCAGTGACAACAACTGATCCAACAACTACGACTATAGATCCAACTACTACAACAACAACTATAGAAACCCCTACTTCCATAACAACGTTAGACCCTACTTCAACAACTACAACAGACCCTACCACTACCACAGCAACAACACCTGTAACTACAACTATTCCGCCAACTATCACTACTTTTTCTTCTGCTGCTGCAAGTACTGAAGCTTTTACCACTTTATCAACAAATATTGAAACGCAAACAGTTATTGTAATTAGTGGAAAATCTGTTACCGTAGCTACTGTTATTCCTACGACGTAAGAAATATTTGTGAAAGCAAAATAAAATAACCATAATCATCTTCATTTTTTACATATTAATTTCTTTATTATTATTATTATTATCATTACTATTACTATTATATAGTACTGTGGTACCTGTGTCATCATTAAATAAAGGAAATAATCAAGTGCCTGTCATTGTAGGTAGTGTTATAGGAGGATTGGCTGGAATAGCTTTGATTGCCATTGGGGTATTTTTATTAAAACGAAAACGGAAAAGAGGGATTTTATTAAAACAACGAAAAATGGCATCGAACCCAATTGATGAAAATGAAATGGCTTACTATACTGCGACAAGGGATTGGAATGCATCCTCCTCTCAACAATATTATATAGATCAAAGTCATTCGAATAGTGAAAGAGGGGAAGATGATATTTACCCTCGATTTAATGGTGGTAGTGGGGCCCAAGGTGACTATAGCGAATCGACACTTTATAAAAGTACAAGTCAACGCTCTTCTTGGTGGTCTAATTTATCAACTTCTGTATTGAAACGTAAATAATAAAACTTAAACATCTCTTCTTTTTATGTATATAAACATTGCTATACATATATATATATATATGAAAAATTAAATTAAAATAAATAAATATATAAAGTAATTGGAAAATGGAAAACTTTTATAATAATAAAATTAATCTTGATCTAGTTTAACTATATGCTTGTTTTATCTATATAATATGATGGGATAATTTTATTTATTTATTTTAAAAAAAAACGAATGCTATTACTCATGCATAGTTTTATAATCCTTTTGATCATATAAAAAAATCAAGTATAATCAAATAATATAAAATTGAAAAAATTACAGAAAAAGCAATTATAATTATAAGAACTAATATATATATACATATATATATATATATATATATAGGTACCATTTTACTTTTAAAAGTTATTAATACTATCCCTCACATTTACATGGGCGATCTTCATATAGTAAACACGTAGAAAGGAAAATACGCATGTATTCTTGGGTTTACAAATTTAGAAATCACTGATTCACAAAAAATTGTATACACGCACTTAAAACTCTATTTATTTTTTTTCTTTTTGTAAGGTAAATAAAAATCCCAGATAAAAATGAATTAGAAATTCGTGAGTAAACCTTTCTATATTATCCTATGAAATTTAATACGTGCTTAACTTTTTTTTACGTAAAAAAAAACGAAACTATATAGATTTTAAGTGTATATAAAGATTCCATTTTTTAAATAATTAATTAATTCATTAATCTTGCATTAAATGCGGAATGAGGCGGGAGATTTGTTTGATGAGAAAAGCTCCCCGCTTTTTTTTTTAAAAAAAAAAAAAAAACAAAAGGTACAATAAAATAAAAAGTACTAAAAATTAATTAATATATTACATAAGAATATATAAAAAGAAAAAAGAGTAAAAAAAGGAAAATAGAAATCAAGCATTGTGTTTTATGCCATTTACTTTATCAATGATTATCATAATAATTTGTTCAGTTACACCACTGTTTTAAAAAAATATAAATATGTATAAATTCTTCGATAATAACAATAATAATAATAATAATCTATATTCTCTTTATTCTATATTCTTTTTTTTAGAAAAAAAAGAAAAAAAAAGAAAAAAAATGATAAAGCAAATCTTCTATATTGTCTTTTTCTTAACTAATTTTATAGCTGCTCAAAATCGAGGAAACTACACTGTCAATGGCTTAGGAAAAAGAAAGCAGGAAATCTTGAACAATGGTGGAGGTATTTGGGATATATCCATTGCAATGCTAGAAACCGAAAATTTAGGTACCGATTATAAATATGGTGATGGTAAAACCTATGATTCCGCTAATTTTGGTATTTTTAAACAAGGATGGTTTATGCTTCGTACCTCAGTTGAAGAATTCAAACAATACACTAAAGATGATTATAATGAAGGTGCCATTTTGAATCGTGATTTAAAACGAGACATTCAAGCAAGGCAGGAATCTCAAAATTATTTTGGAACTGATAAATGGTTTGGTGGTCATCGAAATGGTGAAACGGGCTTAAATAATCCAAATACTTCAGATATTAATGATTATAAGAATGGTGTTAATTGGATCCATGATCAACTTGCTCGCGATCCAAAGTATTTACATGATGATACTCGATTTTGGATCGATGTAACACCTATTTAAATATAATATTTGAATTATTTAAAAAAAAATTGATACTCTTCTTTTTATTAATTAATAAAAGGTTATACTAAAAATAACAGAATATACCTTTTGTATATTTTATTTAATTATTTTTTATTTTCAAATATATTGTTATATATATAAATAATATAAGATATAAAATAACAATAATAATGTAATATAAAATATATTTATAAAAAAATTAAAAAAAAATATGTATAAAATGAAATGGGTAAGAAAAAAACAAGTATTTAAACAGAAGATCAAAATGGTATATATTTGATATAATTGCAAAAAATAAATTAGATATATATATCTTATTTTTCCCTTTGTTTTTTGGTATTATTGTCATTAATTTTCTCTTGTAAGCAATGAATTTGAAGCAGGTGGGTTATTACTGTCCTTTCCTCATATAAAAAAATACAAAGCTGCTTTAATTAATATGTCCCTACATGGCACCACAAAAAAGCATAAATGAAAGTAGATATCTTACATATATATATCATTATCAACTGTTTTAACAATAGTTATTCATTTGCACTTGTTCTGCTATCCCAAAGTACTGTGTAAATTGGCAAATGCAAAAATAAAATTTAGTTATTTAAATGAGATTATTCTTTATTTATTTGCATTTTTATTATAGATAAGATATCTATACTAGTACATACAATTAGTTAAGTGCTAATATTTAATAAATTATGTTGCTGTTGAAAGTATTGGAGCAATAACAATATTAATAATATCCAAAATATACTCTGAAGCCATTTCCATACTTTTTATAGTTCCTTTTTATAAATATTTTATTAAATTATTTTATTTTCCCCTTTCTTTATTATTATGCTCATATTAATTCTGAAATAATGTACCGGTTGATAAGTGAAATTTGAATTCAGATTTTTTTCTTACCCGGAAATTAACATCTTACTATTATTTAAAACCACATGATAATCATTTATATCAAATCATATGAAGTCAATGCTAATTTTTTTCTTTCTTATTTTCGTAAAAACTACAATATTTTATTCATATATTAAATTAATATTATTCACTATATTTACTTATTCAATTAGTATAAAAAATAAAATATATAACAAAGTAGAGGAAAGTGAGAGACTTTATTATATGTCATTACAATGAACTAGCTTTGATATAGAGTTTAATTTTGTAAACATCAAGTATAAATAAGGTGTGTGACTAAAATAAGAAATTAAATTCTAAATTTTTTTTTTTAATACCTTTCATACATATAAGAATAGCAATAATTATATACAAAGATATATGTACGTAGAATGATCATATATACATGATAAAAGATCCATATAAAAGCCTAGTTTGTATTTGTTCACGTTGCGAGCTAAATACCCATCGAAAATCTAATAAAAATATCAAGAATAAATTACTTGGTGGAAAAAGCAATATAAATTACAAATAGAATTTTATTATTTATTTCAGAAGTAAACAATGATGTACGTAATAATAAAACACTTTAAAAAGAATATAAAGTGGTGAGCGACCCCCGCAAAGGACGACCAAGTATTAAAAAAAGTATTATTTTACTAATGCAACAAAATAGCCCTCGGTTACACAAAAGAGACAAAACGTCAATTTTTAATCCAGTTGGTCTCGTATATTTTTTTTACTCAAAAATCTTTATATTTTATAATAAAAAGATATATTAGATTTATCTATTATATTGATTAAATATAGAATATATATACATATATGAATAATCTATATTTAAACATTCTAATAAAATTATAATAATGGAAAAGTCAATAGAAATAGAAATAAAAAAAAAGAGAACAAGAAAAAAAAATTTAATATTCCCATAAAAAATATCGGTCTTTTTTTTTAAATTCAAAATTTATATTTTGAATTTTTTTTTCTTTTTTCTTCCATCTTTTTTTTAAAAAATTAAAATAAAATGACAACTGAAGCAGATGCTTTATTATATCAATGTAAAATATGTTTAGAAAAAGATGACCTAACTTGTTTAATATCACCTTGTAAATGTACTGGTTCCATGTAATAGATAATAATAATAACATTAGAAAATATTATTTAAGCTTTTTAAAATGTATTTGAAACTCAATATTATATATGTATATTACTTTTTTTTTATTTTTATTTAAAAATGTAGAAAATACGTCCATCCCCAGTGTATGAATTCATGGAGAAAATCATTGCAGCAACGTGGAAGAGAAAAAGACGTTTATATATGCACTTTATGTCAACAAGGTCTTTTAATTAAACAACTTCATCCATATAGAGCTGTGCTTAACTATAAAAGTAAAACATATAACTTTGATGGAATGGAAACTATATATTTATATAAAAGGAAAAGGAAAATCTCTTTTCTAACCCATTCTTTTATTTTTTTATTATTACCATTACTAAAAAAAATAGTCATACGTGGGCTTTGTACAATAGCCATTCTAATGTTAGCATTAATACCTATTGGTAAATGAATAGATAAATAAGTATAAGCTCATCAATAAAATAAATAAATAAAAAAACTTACACAAATATGTATATATATATATATATAATAGGTTGGCTTATGAAAGTGATCATTCAATTTTCAGCATATATAACTAAAGATCCTAATGGTGGACTAATAGAAGCATGGAAAAACAAACAATTTGCTTCCTTTTTATTTTCAACTATTCAAAAATCAATCGTTTCCTCCATTTTCCCATCCACTATACCACCTAATCACGTAAATTATTCACCTTTTTCTATTTGCTATATGGATCAACATCATCAACTTTCATCAATATCAACATCTTTATCTTCATCATCCATTCATTTGGAAGGATATATGCCATTTTATCATTCAATTTTATCCAACCAAACATTATATATTCTCTTCTTTCCTTTTTCAGATGAACGACTATGGCAATTTTTACTATGTCAATGCCAACACCTGCATTTGGGATTTTTTTTATTGGGTAGCGTAGCGAATGTATGGTATACTTATCAAATTTTATATGATATGTTTGATATTGTATTTATGGGTGAAGAGGAAAATGAAATGGATCAGTTTATCATGCAAGACGATCCAGTAACAAATAATGTAGAAAATGAAGAAAATCAACACCCTCAGAGGCCTTCCTTTTTATCCATCTTGACTCGTAAAATCGGCACTATTGCAAAAGGATTTCTTGTTTCTTATTGTTGCATGTTGGTGATTTTATTTTGGATTCATTTTAATCTGTTTGCTTTTGTGGAACCTAATCCTTCTTCTTCTTTTTCTTCAACTTCATCTACCTCTTTATCAACATCCGTATTAACAACAGCTTCATCTATCTCGTCATCATCCACTCTTTCTTCATCTCCTCTCCTAAATAAATTCACTCCATTATCAAAAATAGAAAATATTGATTCTTCTTTTTCAACTTCATCATCGTCGTCGTCACCTGTAGAGTTATTGCTGCAGCAACAACTTATTTCTATTAAAAATCAATTTATTACAGAATTACCTTTATGGACATTAAGATGGGTTACATTAGGTGTAGCAGTGATCAGTGTTATGGTTAAGGTTATTTATCCTTGGATTAGCCAGTTAACTAGCTGTATCGATCAAGAAATTGTATTATCAGTACCTGAACATCAACATTAACAAAAAAATATCTCATTTGTATATTAGCATATTTTTATTTCATTATACATTCATATATTAATATATTATTAAGTTTTTTTTTTTTCCTCTTTATATATTATATTATTGTTGCTATTATTTTTATTTTCACTCTTTCACTTTCTTGATACATTAAAAAGTTGTACCCTTTTGCATAAATTATTTTTTTAAAAAAAATAAAAAACAAATTTTGATTATTTGCATAAATTACCAAACTTTTTTTTGTAAAATGTAATTTAAAGAATAAGAAAAAACGATTCAAATTTTTCGCAGTATTCATAATTAAAAACAATATAAAAAGCTCACCAAAATAATGGTTTTTTTTTCTTTTATATAAAACCAAAAATTTGTATATAATTTTTTTTACTTTTTATTTTTCATAATAATAAAAAAAGAAATTTATTGTTCATCAGCAACAGGAGCAGCTTGAGCAGGAGCAGGGGCGGGAACACCAAATTCTTGAGCAGTAGGAACTTCAATGTGAGAATCTTCCTTAGGTTCCAAGATGGTGACGATATCGGGTAAGGTTTGTTTAGGACCTTGACGACCGGTAGGGTCAGAATCTAACATAATCTTGACTTTAATACCTAATACACCTTGACGTAAAAGAACGTGACGGACGGCGGTGGTAATGAAATCACGAGTAGGTTGACCAGAGTGGATCATGAAACCGTCAGAGAATTTCATGGCTTTAGCACGAGCAGCACGGAGTTTACCAGAGACAACAACTTCACAACCTTTAGCACCGGATTCCATGACGAAACGAACAACACCATAACAAGCACGACGGACGGCTAAACCGTTTAATAATTTGAATTTAACGGATTCACATTGAGCAATGGCACATAAACCACGGTTTTGGACACGTTCGGCATATAATTCAACGGCATTTTCTCCAAACTTGAATCTCTTTTGAATAAGAGTGGTTAATTCACGAATACGACGGCCCTTTTCACCAAGAACTTTTTGGGTATGGGTAGCACGAACGATGATTCTATTTTTTTAGAAAATAAAAAATAAAATTCATACATTAATTAAAATGATCGTTTGCTATTTCTTTTACTTTTTTAACAAAAAAAATATCCATTTTTAATACTTTTTCTTTTAAAAAAAAATATCCATTTATATATTTTATTCTTTTTTAATATTTATATATTTATGTCCACCTCTTTATTGTATTATACTATTTTTTTTTAAAAAATAATAATACTAATCATATCCAGCCTTTCTATTTATATTACTTTTCATTTTATCCAGCCTTTCTACTTTTATATTATATCCATTCTTTCTATTTGATATTTTTTATTTTTTATTTGATATTTACTCAGTACGGGCAGGAGTGACACGGACTTCAACACCAGCATAACCATCTTCAGCAAGTTCACGGGTGAAGTATTCGTTTAATTCGGCGTAGAATACACCATCAGCGACGAACTAATATATAAGTATATATATAAGAATTGATATGTATTTAATATTTATGCTTTTATATATATATGTTGATATTATTCCCCTTTCGTTTCGATTTTTTTAAGAATTAATTTGTTGGCATATATTTTTTTAAATTATCCAAAAAAATTCAAGCTATCCATCCAACCCTTAAAAAATATCGTATACGTCCATCCATCCATCCATTCTTTTATATATATATATATATTCGTATCTAAATCCAAATCCATCCATTTCATCTATTTTTTTTGATTCTATGAATTTGTGTATATAGTAGTGTGTGTCTGTGTGTACCTTTCTCTTCTTGGAGATTTGAGCAGCAACGGCAGCCATGATCGCAAATTTACAAGGTAAAAAAAAAGGAGGGAACTAATTTTTTCGAGCACCTACATTCTATTTTAAAAAAATATAATCTACTTTTTTATTGGAGCGCTATTTAAATTTTAATATCTGTCAAAAATGAAATTACAATATATCTTTGTGTTAGTTTTACTATTAGTATAATTTTTTTTATTATTATTCATTGTAATTTTTTTTCTGGATAAACAAAAAAGGATAAAATTATAAAAGTAATGGAAAAATAGATATTTTTTTTGTATATGTTACGGAAATGTTTAATGAAAGGAATGAAAGAAGTAAAAAAAAAATATAAAGATTATCTACATTCATTTAATCAGATGATTTCAAAGAAGTTCTTCCAGCACGCATCATTTCATCTACCAATAATAAGTTACTAGCAATAACAGAACTATTATTATTTTTTTAAAAGAATATAAAAAGAAAAAGAAAAAATGAAAGAGAATTAATAAATACATCTATTTTACCTTATTTCTTACTTATTTAATGATCTTTTTTTTTAACAATATTATTATTTCATTTTTTATGATGATGATCTTTCTATTTTATTTATTTTATGACAATTTACCAAGAATGTAACATATGACGATGAACACGGTAGTTATCCCAAATACCTTCCAATTTGGGGTCCATAGTTTCACCAGTTTTCAAATCAATACCAACGATATGGCCATCCATATGTTCTTCTTGTAAAGCTACAATAACGTCCTGTACGTCAAATCCGCCATTTTGAGCCAAGACCTTGGGAATGATCAATAATGCATCAGCAAAAGCTTGTACACCCATTTTAGCACGGCCCTTCACAGTCTTTTTAAATTCTGATAAATGTTGAGATAACGCAACTTGGAAAGCACCAGCACCGACTACAACAGATTTATCTTCAATAGCATTCTTCACAGCACGTAAACCATCACGGACAGCATCATTGATTTGAGTTAATGTATGTGTGTTGGGACCTTTAATTAAAATAGTAGAACTATAAGGGTCTTTCACTTCTTCTACAAATGTAAATTTATCTTCACCAAGAACTTGTTCATAAACTGAGCCAGCAAAACCCAAGACTTCGGGAGATAAATCATCTACAGAGTTTTGTGCGATACCACCACAAGCTAATTGGAGACGTTCCATATTTCTACGCTTAGCACGACGTAAGGCGAAAATATTGTGTTTGGCAAGAATATCCAAAGATAAAGGATCAATACCTTTTTGATTAATCAAAACAAAGCCATAATCAGCATGTTCACCACTACACATGGTGTTTTTAAAGTCAACAATCTTACGAACTTTTTCATCAACATGTTTACGTTCACTTTCAACTAATTTTTCTCGTTGTTCAGGTGTAGAATAAAAGAATCCAGAATTGATTTCACTAATAATAAATAATATAAAATAAAACAAAAATGAGCAATAAATTTAAAAAAAAAACTTTTTATATATTTTTCCTTTCTCTTATTCATTCTTTATTTTCATTTATTTTCTTATTTAACGGTCTATTTTTATAATTACCTCTTTTCATATTCCAAACTGACGTTAAGGGTTAATATAAAAGCATTGGTCACCTTCTTGGGCATATCAGGATGACGGGCACCATGATCCAATACAAGACCTTTGATTAATTTAGAGTCCACATCAGAACGATGTTGCATCTTCATAATTTCAACCATATGTAAATCAATAGGTTGATCTTCACGATGAATGGTTAAAACGGCATCCACAACGGCTTCAGTTAAGGTATCAGCTAATGCACGGTGAACCTTGGTACGAAGTGATGTACGAGCAACAGATACTAATAATTCACGATCAATGTTAGGTTGTTCAGTTTTAAATTTTTCAAGGAACTATATTAAAAATAAATAAAAAAACAAAGGGAAAGAGTAAAGCAAACCAATGTATATATTAATGATCAAGAAAACAAATAGTAATTATCTTGTTTTTATAGCACTTTTTTCAGTATTCATTTAAATTTATTATTTCTATATATTTTACCTGAAGAGATTCCTTTTTAGCAATATCGTAACCTTCTGTAATAACACGTGGATGTAAACCTTCAGAAATATATCTTTCAGCTTGTTTTAATAGTTCACCAACTAATAATACAATAGAACTAGTACCATCGCCAGTTATTTCATCTTGAGCAGTAGCAGCTTTAGCAATCATAGCAGCAGTAGGATGTTGAATTTGCTATTTTATAGATGAAAAAATATACAAAATATATATTCAGTTAAATCAAGTCTACTCATTTTATCATCAACTTTCATTTATACTAACATATGTATATTTACCATTTCATTTAAAAGTACTTTGCCGTCTTTAGTTAATTTAATAGAACCAGCACCATCAACTAACCTGTTTAAAAAATAGATGAAATATATTATTATTATTTATGATCTTACTTGTTTATATAAAGTTATTAATTTTGACATCTAAATATTACTATTATTATTATTATTACATTTTCATAGTTCCTCTAGGGCCAAGATTAGAACGTAAAACATCTTGAAGACCAATAGCAGCAGTAATATTTAATTGAAGAGCTTGGCCACGTCTAGCGACATCTGAATTAGGATTGATCAATTTAAGTGCGGAGGATGCCCTATATTTAAACAAAGATTTATTTTTTTATTTTTTATTTAATAATAATAAAAAGAATAGATAGATTGAATAGTTAGATCTTGATGATAATTCAATAATAAAAAAAAACGCGTCGCTCATAAATATATTTATCAGTATTACATTGTGTCTATATGGTATCAACTTTTTTTTTAATAGAGTATTTAAAAATAAATATAAAAAAAAGTTTTGACAGATGAGAAAAAAAAGAGAAAAGAAGAGGAGAGAAAAGTGAAGAACGAAATAACAAAAATATAAAAAAAACGTCAGCGAAAAAATTGAAAAAAAATTCACCGGGACTTTAATTTTTGTTTTTTTTATATAAATAACCTTTTGGCAGTAATCTTTTTTTTTTTCCCCTTTTATTAACACTTTTACTATTCTATTTTTATTGCTGTGATCTCTATTATGTAATATATGTATTATTTCAGTATATAAGTTTATGGCTTTTACATTTATATTTATAAGAGCGGAATAAACTTACGATAAAATAATAATAAAGGGGAATTTACTGGAGGCACACCCAGTTTTAAGTCAGTCTTGCACCCTCACTGCCTTTTTTTATTATATTGATTTTTTGTGATTAAAATATGGCAATATATTGTTTTATTCTTTGTGATTTTATTGAATATACATTATTTTATTTACTCGCTTACGCATATTTTTTTTCTAATATTTTTTGTACTTTAATATTTTTATTTTATCGCTTAAATGATTCATATATATATACATATATATATATGTGTGTGTGCATGAGTGCGTGAGTGCCTACTATTTTAACGGCATGATATATTTGGTATAATCAATAATTAAATGATAGATTCAAAATTTTTATTCCATCGCTCTTATTTTAATTTAATCAGTTTTATTGATTTATAAAAAGTATCAGATTTTATAAAAAATAATCCAAATGTATATTGTTCCTTAACAGATATAATACTAATCCAAAATAAGCATCACCATATGAGCACTTTGAGTTGTTAGAAGGCTGATTGTAAATTCAATTAACATCTATCTTTATAATCATAAATATTTGAAGTATTTGGATTGTTTAAATATGCCCCATCACTTTGACAATCACTAGCCATATCAGGACCGTAATAATTTTGAGATTCATGTCGCTTTAAAATGATATTATAAATTACAATCCATAACAGCACCATTATTACAATCATCTTTAATATATTGTTTGAATTCTTCAACTGATATACAAAGTTTGAATCAGCTTTGCTTAAAAATATCAGAAATAGTGTCAGAATTTCCTTTTATGGGTTCTGGTAATTCCTATAGTGATATACGTTGGTGGCAGTAATATTTTCCATATAAAAACTTTATTTTTATTATAGAATGATTTTTACATTTGATAAACGTAACGGTTAATTTAAAGATAATAAATAAAATTAAATATTTTTTTTATTCGTATATTATTTTTTTTATCTTGTTATTGTATATTTAAATACAAACATATTATATATATATAAATATATATATATAAACGAAAAAGGGTTCGTTTTTATTTATAATACCTCTATTTGACATTTTTGTTGAACAATCAAAATTAAAATTGAAATATACGTATATGGGTTATTTTTTTTATTGTAAATATAAATATATAAAAATCGTTTATTAATCAGCTAAATAATAATAAATAAATAAATAAATAAGGGTAAGCCATTTATATTGAAAAATGAGCTTAAAAAATTCATTAAGATACCAACCAGTATATATATGTATATATGTATAAAAAATACTCCCCTTTTTTTAATATTTAATAACTATAAAATCAGGTGATCATGATAATGATTCAATAGTCATTCAAACTTTTTACACAAAGAACATCGGTTGCTTCGGAGCATGATGCTACACGAATACCTGATTTGGAGTTATACATTAAACATTCTTTAGGATTACTTGCACCATAAGTATCTCCATTCCATGAGCTTACAATCATATTACTTGTGGATGGGTGGTGAGATTTAAAATATGTAGAGATTTTTTGGAAAGTATCACTTTGTACTGAGCCTAAATGATTTTCTTCAAACTGTTGTTGACATATATCTGAAGCAGTAGATAAAGATTCGATGGAACCTGGAAGGCGAACAATGTTATAACTTTCGTCTTCATTTAATAAATGAGTATTGGATAGATCGTTGTTGTCATAAGCATCATTTTGTTTATTGTTAGACGTTGTTTCTGCTTCTGATGGTGTTGTCATTGTTTTATTTGTATCATTATTATCATCTGTAGGTATATTAGTGAGTGAATGATTGCCAGTGTTATTAATATCTATAAAGGTATGGTTATTATTATCCATGGGTTCTAATTTAATATCCGCCATTGTATTGGTATTATTATTGTTATGATCTAATTGAGTGATTTGTGCTGTATTCTTTCGGCTATGATCAATGACAGCCTTCTTTTTGCTATTACTACGTCGGATTAATTTTTGTTGTAGTTTATAGGATAATCTTTTTTTATGTGTATTTCTTTTTGTTTTTCTAGATATATTTTTAGGATAATTCATATCTTTGCTAGATTGGACTTCAATATTTGTAAGATTAGCGTTTCCTATTCTTTCGGTTTCCATCGTATCATTATCATTATTAATATTATTATTAGTATTGTTCAAATGATCAGTGATAGGAGTAGTACTGTAATTGCTTGGTTTTTTATTCTTCAAATAGTGAATATTTAATTTAATGTTTTCATTTACATAATAATCTTGAATATCGATGTTTGGGTTGGTACCTTTGATATGGTTCTCATTTTTTTCATCAACATCATCAAGATTTAAAGAAGTACTTTGTAATAAAACGCCCTGATAAAATAATAATAATAATAATAATAATATAAAATAATTTAATAAATATTTAAATCATCTAAATCTTATTTTTTTTTCTTTAAGGGTAATTCTATTTATATTTATTATAAATAATACCTTTTTTTCGCCGCATACAACAGACTAATAATAATAATAATAATAATATTAAAGAAAAATAAAAATAAAAATAAGGGTAACCATATTAGTAAAGAAGAAGATTGTAACTTTTACTATGATTCTATATTTGTTATTGAACTTACTTTTGCTTTTTTGCATGCCGGGTGGCCGTAAGGGTAATGTATAAATTTCAACTTACTATGCAAAAATAGAAATAGAACATTAAAGAATTTAGAATCATGTTCATAGAATAAAAATCTTAATTCTATTATTTATTCAGATTTATCCATTACTTACTCTTCCAATTCAAAACATCCTAAACCGGATGGTCCATCTTCGTGATTCGTATCAAAATAATTCTATTAATATAAAATTAAAAATTATAAAAAAAATTAATGATGATAAATAATTGACTATATATATATATATATGAAAGGGGTAACTTTAAACTGATTCTTAATAATACTAATAATAATTATAAAAATGATGATAATGATATTTATAATTTTACTTACTACAAGATAAGTTTCATTAGAAAGGAAAAAATCAGCATCAGACAGTTTAGTATGTTGTGAATCTAATACAGTAAGAGGAGTTTGGCTTTTGAGAAATTCACCGGAAAAAGTCATAATTTGTGCCTTTTTACAACCTTCATAACAGGCATTAGTAGCCAACTGATATAATGCATTAAGGTTTTTACCATCATCGATAAATTCATGATCCATAGCGAGAGTGTCATCCAAAGACGATAAACGAGCAATAGAAAATGAAAAATCGTTACCAATATTCATTTCTGATAAACACTCATTCGCTTGTTGTCCTAAAGTACTCAATAAATAAGGGTTTACCAAAATGATATAAGCTATGGAGAAGAAACAAGTTCCTTTCATCATTTTAATTACTATTTTTTTTAATATAAATAGGATATTATATTAAATAAAATAAAATGAGTAAATGAAAACTGAAAGATAGATATCTATTACATATTATTTATTATATATTTACTTACTATAGTTTAAATTTAATTAGGTTATATGTTTGTTTTTAACTATTGCAAAAGAAGTAAAGAAAAGAAAATATAAAAAAAAAGTTTTTTTTAAAAAAAAAATTGAGATTTATTTATATCAAAAATCTAACCAAGTTTTAGGGAATTAAATGATTAAAAAGGTAAAAATAAGTGATCGATTGTTTAAACTTTAAAGTGTGTGTGATGATAAAATAAGGGGTGTAGAATAGATTTTTTTTTTTTTTTTTTCCAGCCATTATTGAAATAAGGGTACAAGGTCTTTCTTTGTTACTTTCCCCATAGCATTTTTTGGAAGTTCATCGACAATTTTAAGTAATGTAGGAACTTTATAAACCGCCAATCTCGATTTTAAAGCATTTCTAAAAGTGAGTAAATCCAATTCTGATGATGGTGATGAAGAAGACGTAGAAGAAGAAGGTTTAAGAACCACTACAGCAGCTACTTTTTGTCCCCATTCAGGGTCAGGAATGCCGATGACAGCAACATCAAGGATGCCAAGAGATATACATGATAGTATTTCACGTTCAATTTCTAATGCACTTACTTTTTCACCACCTGTTTTAATGATATCTATACTACCACGACCTAATATTTTATAATACCCTTTTTCTTCAGTTCGAATTGCAAAGTCACCTGTAATAAACCTAAATTAGAAGTTTATATATATATAAAATAATAATAATAATGTATAAATTAAAAAAGGAAATTGGTTTATAGTAATGGATGATATCTCGATAGTTTTGTTATGGAATATATTATATATATATATAAGCGGCAGGCTGTTTCCGAGCCTTTTTTTTTTTTTTAAAAAAATAAAAATAAAAATCCATATGATTTCTTTTCGTCATAATATATCATTTTTTTTTTTTATTACCATCCATCAATAAATTCCTTTTGAGTAGCTTCAGGTTTTTGCCAATATTCTTTAAAAACATTTTTTCCTTTGACTTGAAGTAAACCAGGTGTATTATATGTATGAGTAATATCATGATCAAAAACCCCACTACCTTCTATACTTTCAGCCATTAATCGAATTTCCACACCGTGTAATGGCAAACCAACAGTACCCTCTTCACGATCATCATAAAGCTGACTAAGTGCCATCCCAAGTTCTATATATAAAATTAAAAAAATAGGATTTAGATTTTGCATATGGTAATGAATTTTTTTTTTTTTTTTGATTCGTTAATTAATGTACGTATGATCGTTATTGTTATTGCTATTGTTTTTATTGCTTTTTTTTTTTTTTTTTTTTTTTTTTTTGGATGTATCTTTCTTTTTTTTCTTTTTTGTTTATATACCGGTCATTCCATAACGTTCCAATAGTATCTGATTGCTTATTTTTAACCAGGCTTCCCTTAATGGATTAGGTAAACTAGCGGATCCAGAAACCATAAATCGAAATTGTTGACAAGCTTTTGAATATACTTTTTGGTCATCTATTGTGGCTGATTGATAATATTGTACTAATTTGGCTATTCTCATAAAAAAAACAAAGTAAAAATTTAAATTATTACTAAATATGTATAAATATATAATTCATATGATAAGATGTAGATATAGACACATTTTTCTTTTTATCATCACTTTACAATAAACGGTTGGTACGGACATAAAGGTAGTTAATCTAGGAGCTTTCTTTGTATCTGTTTCTACCCATCTTGCAAAGCATTTCTTTGTATCAAATTTTTCATGCATTTCTACAGTAGCACCTGCATATAATGGACAGCAAAGTGCATTAATAACACCATGAACATGATGTAACGGTAATATATGATGAATTCGATCCATAGGCGACCAGTGCCAAGCTTCTACAAGGACAGATGTTTGTGCATTTATATTACTATGCGTTGAAACTGCTCCTTTCGGCTTTCCTAAAAATGAATGGCAATTTTAATCAAATTGAAATCCTATTTTTTGTTCCTTTAAATGAAGGATCATATGTATGTTGTTATGTCATTTTGTTATTTTATTTTATTTTTATTTTACCTGTTGTGCCACTAGTATATATAATTAATGCTCTTCGATGAATATCCATTTCAAATAAGAAAGGTAAAGTTGCCTGAAATATAAATTAAAAAAAAAAAGGAAAATGACAATAAAGATAAGCTCTGAAATTAACTTACATACATACGTACATGCATACACGTATATATATATATATACATTTTCAATAATAATAATACTGTATTATATACCTTGGATAAATTAGTATGATCATGATCAACTATTTTAGTTTCAATCAAGTGTTCTTTCACCAATTCTTCTTGACGATTTTTATAGATAGGATGAAACAATAGCAATGTAGATTGAGAGTCAACTAGAGTATAAACTTGTTCAGGGATTGGGTGGGTGGTACAAAGAGGTACAGCAATACCTCCTGCTGCCCAAATAGCCCATTGACAAACTACATAATCAAACCCACTATATATATATATATATATAATATGAATATTTTTTTTTATTCTCCTATTTTTATTTTTTTATTTATTTTTATTTTATTGTTCATATGTACCTAGGACAAAGTATAGCTACGCGTTGTTCTTCAAGATCACTGCTCATAATAAATAAGTGTAATAATAGTAGTATATATAAAGCAATTAGTAAAAGCAATGAGCGATAATAATAACAATAACTTCATTTATATGCTATGTATATATTATTAAAAAAGTAATACAATATGTACCTTTTTTCACCAAGTAATTGGTTTCTTAATAAAGACGCCGCATAGACTAAATCTAAATAACTATATTTATTTCCAGTTCTAACGTCATCAATAGCAATATTCTTTGTTTCTTTGGCATATTTTAAAGCATTGGAAAATAGTGGAAAGTTGGGTAATAATAACTTGGTCATTTTTAACTCTAGGCTTTATTTTTAAAAAGCTGGAAAAAAAAAAAAATAGGGAAAGCAAAAAGAAAAAAAAATTATAGTTTATTTTTTTAAATTTTAATATTCTGGCATAATTTTTACCCGTGTATATACTAAAAAGAAATTAACAATATTATTTATATATATACAATCTATTATATTTTGTTTTTTTAAAAATGCTAAATACTAAAACAAGTAGATAATAATGAAACATTACAAATTATATATGTAAATTATTATTATAATAAAACATTACGTTGTAAAAATAAAAAGATAAAAAAATTAATCATTCGTTTTAGAAAAACAGAGTGTGGCGTTAGTGCCACCAAACCCGAAACTATTTGTTAATGCAGCTCTAACATTAATATTTGTTTTTGCTTGTAAAGGTACATAATTTAAGTTGAATTCATCAGGATCACTTGTGTTTTGTAAATTTAATGTTGGGGGAAGTGTATTCTAAATAAATAATAATAATAATAAAAAGAAGAAACAAGTTAGTTCTTGTTATTAATTTTTCATATTACTTTGGTTTCCACTCTCTCTTACTCTTTCTACGACTTACATTTTTAATAGATAAAATCGTAAAGATTGCTTCTACTGATCCTGCCGCACCTAATAAATGACCAGTAGCACCCTTTGTAGATGAAACATGAATTTTGTCCCAATATCCATCAAATACTGATTTAATAGCTTGGTTTTCAGCTGCGTCTCCAACTGGTGTGCTTGTAGCATGAGCATTCACATAATCAATATCTTGAGGTGATAACCCAGCATGAGCCAAAGCTCTTTTCATAGATTGCATTGCGCCACGACCATCAGAAGGAGGGGCCGTCATATGATGGGCATCCCCAGATAATCCGTACCCTTTCAATTCAGCATAAATAGTAGCCCCACGTCTTTTAGCATGTTCATATTCTTCTAATACCACGATTCCTGCACCTTCACCCATTACAAAACCAGATCGTTCTTTATCAAAAGGTCTTGATGCTTTGGTTGGTGTTGATTCGTACCCACTAGCTAATGATTTGGCTCTTGCAAACCCTGTAATGGATAGAGGGTGGATACATGCTTCAGTTCCGCCAGCTACCATTACATCCGCATCCCCATATTGTATAAATCTCATTGCATCCCCAATTGAATGTGCACCCGTTGTACAGGCAGTTGATACTGCATGATTAGGTCCACTGAAACCATATTTCATTGTTAAATGTCCTGCTGCCATATTGATTAAGATCCGTGGTACAAACATTGGTGATACTTTTTTTGGACCCTATTTTTTTATTTTTATTTTTCAAATAAAAAAGAAAGTTAATCCTTAATTAAAATATTTTTCTATCATATTTTTTTTTCCTTTGCTGATTTATATATATATGTATATATATTTTAAATAATAATAATTATAATAATTATACTTACTCCATTAGTAAATGCTACTGAAGTAGAAACAAGGTCATCAAAACTTCCCATACCAGATCCAATACAAACACCCTAAAAAAAAATAGATTTAATTAAACTTATACTCCAACTTGATTTTTTATTTTAACATACAAATATGTATATCAATAGCCTATATTTTATTATTATTATTATTATTATTAATACTTACAGTTCTTTCTTTTTCCTTACTTGATTCTGGTTTCCAACCTGCATCACTAAGAGCTTGATGAGCGGCTGAAATAGCATATTGAGTAAAAGTAGCCATGGTTCTATCGTCCTATCAAATTATATAATAAATAATAAAAAAGAGCTGATTTTTTTAGTAAATAAAAATAAAAATGAATCGCGTCTTTTAACATATATATATTAAAAATAACTGAGTATGGGACTATTATTATTATTACCCCTTTATCCAACCATTCACTTGCAGTAAATTGACCTTGCTCAAAAGGTCCTTTTGGAACTAAAGCAGCTATTTTGATAGGAAGTTGCTCAAATCCAGGATGCTGATCTAAAGAAACTATCCCACAATGGCCTTGAATAAGATTATGCCAAGCTGCTTTGATACCAACACCAATAGGTGTTACTAATCCAAGACCTGTAACAACTACTCTTCTTTGTAATGACATTATTTACTCTAGTAGTAGCTATTACGTTGATATATTTTATATATGTTAAGCTATGTTTTAAGTAATAGCAACAATAAAAATAATAAAATTGTGAGGAAAAGAAAATAAAAAAAAATAATTTTTACCTTTAAAATTTTCCTATAAAATTAAATTTAAATTCCGCATTTTTTTTTCAGCAGTTAAGCTTTGTAAACATATCCAAAATAGTAGCTGGTTAATGCAAAAAGTCTTGATCATGTATAAATATTTAATAATAAATACATATAAAACTATATAAAACAAAGTAGTCAAAAAAAATATTATATAATAATATGTAAATTGCTTAAAAAGAAGTTTGAGAACGGTATATTAATAATCCGAACCCGGTTTAGTTTTTTAACCATGTTTTTTTTTTTTTTTTTTTTTTCCTCTTCTTGTCTTTTTTTCATTTTTTTTCTTGCGCCTCAAAAATTATAAAAACAATTATACGTATATATATATAAATTCTTCTTTTCTTCTCTTTTCTTTAACTAGTTCAATATTATATAAAATGTCCAACTCTTTATCTGCTATCACTGTTGGGTTTACTTTATCTATAATATTTGCTTTTGTATTCAAGTTTTTAAGCGAAGAAACACTTTTATTAGTCTTAGCCATTCAACTAGGCGCTATTGGCGGGTAATAATAATAATGATAATAATATATTTTATAAATATGTATATATATGAAAAAAAGTATTTCTCCTTTTCTTCTCTTCTTTCATTATTATTATCATTGCTGTTGTTGTTGTTACTGATTATATATCTAATTAATCTATTTATTTAATTTTTGATTATACTTATCTACACACGCTTATATATAGTGTTTATTTAGGTTTTTCTTTAGCCATTACAGAAAAAGAACGAGTACTTCGAAATGATGATCGAAAGGTGTTTCAAATGTTTGAAGTGGGACCAACCATTGAAACTATTTTTATAGCATTCATGATTTTTATTTCTACCAAAGCTGTCCAAGAACAATCTAGAGGAATCATTGCTATAGGATATGTCAGCCATGGTATTTGGGATTTACTTCACCACTATGTTTTGGATAAAACTTTAGTTCCTAGATGGTATATTCCTTTTTGTACTGTTTTTGACGTCTTTTTCGCTTGGATCATTTATTATATTCTTTAAAAAAGGAAATAAAAAAAGTTAAAATAATATATATATATATATATATATTTGTGTGTGTGTAAGTGCATGCATGCCTTATTACTATAAAAAAAAGATTGATGGAAAAAGTAAAATGATCATATTATAATAATAACTGTTATAAAAAGTTATTTTTTTGGTAATTTTTTTAAAAAATAATAATTTAAAAATATACTTGAATATTAATTTGAACGAGGCGTTTATAAATGATGGACTATGAGTGGCTAATGGAAATAATAATAAACTATTTAATATTTAACTAAAAAAAAAGATCTAATCAATTGTTCCATTTAGTTCGATTTATTTCTACCTTTAAATTTTATTTGCTTCGAGTTGGTTCACTACTTCTTTTTAAAAAATATCAACTTCGTATGCAATACATATATGCAAAAAAAAAAGAGTTGCTTAATTCAATGTAAAAAAAAAAAAAAGAATATACTGATTTATAACTCCGATGACAACAATAGAAAAAACATTTAGAATGTTGGAAATACCATTTCAGAGAATAAGAATATGTCGATTGTTTCTCATAAAGCATTGGAAGGAGTGCCAAAATAAAAAATATCGGTTTAAAGAGTATTACCTGATGGAGGTTTGTTTCTTTTAAAACAAAGTTTATCTTTTTTACAACAGTAATCAATTTGATGGACACTTTCTTTGAGGTAATTCAACCAATTTTCCTTAGTATTCCAGCATTTTAAATTATAAAAAAGTTAAGTAGGGCTCCTGATACAGTTATATTTTTCTATCATTATTCAATTTCATTTTCCGTAAAAAGAACTCTGCCATTTTCTATTTATTTATGCATGAAATATTAAAAAATAAATAGGAATTAGAAACTATCTATTTTTATAATTATTATAATTATTATTTTTCGATTATTTTTTTTTTTCTTCTAATTGGAATAGTATTATTTTATTTTCTATTAAATAAAAATAAAAAGTTAATTAGATCATTTTATTTTTTAATAAAAAACTATCAAAGGCCTGTAGAGATTATTTTTACTAAAAAAACCACTAAATTAATTTTATGTGTGATTTTTTTTATAGGAGATTCTTACGCCCAGAGAGTACTCCCATGAACCACCATCAACCACCTAAAAAATCGGAGTTATTATTAGTCTACAAAAGTTTTATTTTGGGGGAAGTTGTAGATCTAGAATAAAAGGACTCTCTGTTTATTTTACAAAACTAACTATGCGTATTTATTTATTATTGAAAAAAAAAAAAAAAAAAAGAATGTTCTGATCATCCTTCATCTTTAAATTAATTAAATTTATTATTTAAAATATTTTAACCGAATCTCATCATCAACCTGTTAACACATGACTGATATATATCTAAATTATATTGAAGAATCCATTTTTTTTGTTTTTTAAAAAAGCGATGAATGATATGTTTCATGATTCTTTTGATATTTCTGATTTTTTCTATTATTTTTTGATCTTTTGATCAAGGATCAATTCTTCATTCATAATAAAGATTCGAAATACATCTTCATTAGGCAATCCAACCAAGTATTATTATTATTATTACATTGGTAGATCAATTTATTGTTTATAAATATAATTATTATTATTTTAATATATATTAAAAAAAAAGATAGGTTAAACATTTACGATGATTCTGATTTTTATTTTATTATTTATGCTAAAAATTTAGAATTTGATAATAAATAATCCCTCATCCCTATTGACCCCCTTTCAAAAAAAAAAAAAAAAAAAACCTTTAGCTCCGCGTGAAAAAAATTATGATTTGATAAACAAATAACGAAAAAAAATATAAAATAAAATGAAATGAAACATAATAAAAAAGAAAAAGAAAAGAAAAAAAAAGAAAACAAATAGGTAAAGTTTTTTTTTTATTACTGAAAAGATAAAATAAAAAATAATATAACTGCGCGAGCAAATGTGATTATCAAAAAAATTTATAATTTTGTTTTTTTAAAAAAAATATGAGGGAAAAGTTATTTTCCGCAGCTTCAATAGCGCGCCGAAAAATCGTCTAAAAAAGGAATTCCAATCCGCTTTTAGAGTTCCATATCTTGGCTCTAGAAAAAGAGCTATTTTTTGATGAATGATTAGTATAATAAGATTCAAACTATATTTATATTTATATTTATATATATATATATATATATATATATTATTAATCATTATATAAAATGAAATGTCTATAGATAGACCTAATTATCTCTTTATATACTATGAAAAATACAAAAAAATAAAATATAAAATCAAAAGTAATATATATAATTGTGAATTTATCTAAAAAAGACTGCGGCACGTTTCTTTTTAATGGATGCCTTATTTAGTATTCATGAACCCTGTGTTATTGATGCTTCGGTATTGAATCCTCGGTAACAAGTTTTCCCAGTAAATATAAAATAAAAACAGAATGACCAAATAGATCTCAGTTTAAATCCTAGCAAATAAAATGGATTATAAAAAATTATCCGAGATGATCCGCTTTTTTTTTATTGAATGAATAAATAAAATCTTTTATTAAACTCAAAAAAGTAAAAGGAATGGAAAGAATAAGGGAATTGGATAAGAAAAAATGATTATAATAATAAAGAAATCGTAAAAAGATAATGATAAAAAAAAAGGAATAATTAATAATAATTGATTTAAAATGATCTTATTAGTAATCTAAAAGATAAAATGACACATAAAGACAGAAACACATGAAATTGAGTTAAATACAATTGGTTGTCGGATGACAATTTTTCCCTGTTACTTTTTTTTTAGGCGTTTGAATATAATTTTAATTTTTTTTTTTCTTCCCGTTTTTATTAATTTTTTCCTTGTTTCCAAATTTTTTTTTTTTTTTCTTTCTCTTTCTCTTTCTTTTTTCTTTTTATACTATTTTTCTTTCTTTTCTAAATTATTTTACTTTCTTCTTCTTGTGTGTATAAACAATAGAATAATAATAACAATAGCTATAATAATAGAATACATTCATACATATAAATAAATATACATATATAAAATGAAATCTCCACGCCCTTCTTCATTATCATTACAAGATCCTCAAAATACTAATCTGAGTGAAAAGTTAAAAACAGTTGATTTTCATACACCTGCTAAAATATTTCAAACAAAACAACAACAACGACAAAACAATAATAATATCACTCAACCTTTTGAAAACGTAACACCTGATATCAGTGTACCTGGTACACCTGTATTTCACCGTTATCCTAAATCAGTTGCTTCTTCTGAAGCCATATCTGCATATCCATCACCTACTTTACCACCAACTATATTACATACTCCTCCTTCTTTATCACCTCACCGTAGTGATGAAACTCGTATTGAACAACATCATCATAGACATTCTTCTTCCTCCTCTTCTTCTTCCTCTTTATCCTCCCATTCCTCTACTTCAACTTCCTATCATAAAGATTCTAACCAAAACGATATAACTACTCCCTATACATCTTATTCAAGACCTTCTTCACCTACTACGAAATCCAGTAATAATGATAATAATAAAAAGAAATCCTCCTCTTCAACGGATATGTCTATCATTGTCCCAAAAGCAAGTATATCTACACCTAGTACCACCACTTCATTAATTTCCTCAAGACCTACTACTCCATCACAATTCATTTTTAAAAAACCAGAATACAATAAATCTTATCATAGTACCCATTTCCACCATTTAGAAAAAAAGGATACCCTCTTACATGACTTGAAACGTTTTTTTAAATCTGATAAAAAAAAGAAGAGCAAGAAATCATCATCATCCCTTACTTTATCAAATGGAAAGATCAGTGATTTATCTTTTGCTAATGAATTTAATAAAGATATCGAAGGCAAATATGGAAAATGGGGTAAAGTATTTATTTTATTTTTTCATAATATATTAATATATATATATATATATATTTATATATATATATATATATAATAAGGAAAAAAAATTATTTTGGGTTTTTTACACATTTACTAATTATATAAAAAAATTTTTTTTATTATAACAATTATTTATATAAATAGGACGATTTGTAGGGAAAGGAGCAGGAGGATCTGTTAGATTAATCCGACGTAGTACAGACAAAAAAACGTTTGCGGTTAAACAATTCCGAAAAAGAGGTGTGAATGAAAATGAAAAAGAATATGTGAAAAAGGTCACGGCCGAATTCTGTATTGGGTCTACTTTACATCATCCCAATATTATTGAAACATTAGATATTATTCAAGAAGGCGTCAACTTTTATGAAATTATGGAATTTGCACCTAATGATTTATTTAATATAGTTATGAGTGGAAAAATGGCAAGAGAAGAAATTCATTGCTATTGGAAACAACTCTTGGACGGTGTATCTTATTTACAAAGTATGGGCATCGCTCATCGTGATTTAAAATTAGATAATTGCGTCGTAGATGACCATGGATTATTAAAAGTAATTGATTTCGGTTGTTCCGTGGTGATCAAATACCCCCATGAATCCAAGATTCATCCAAGCAAAGGCGTTTGTGGTTCGGACCCTTATATTGCTCCTGAACAATATACTCAAACCGAATATGATGCTACTTTAACAGATTTATGGTCCTGTGGTATTATTTACGTATGTATGATTATTCGTAGATTCCCATGGAGAATCCCTCGTGCTAGCCAAGATCAATCTTATAAAAACTTTATTACTCCTTCTACTCAAGGTGCTGCTAGATTATTTAAAATGTTACCTAGAGATGCTAGACCTATTATATCCTCAATTTTACAACCTGACCCAACTAAACGATGCAATTTACAAGATGTTTTGAATGATCCTTGGGTTAAATCTATTGATATGTGTACTACTGATTATGCTTCCGAACATCACTGTCATCATTTATTAGTCAAACCAAGCCCTTCTATTATGGAAAAACGTCAAAACATTGTTCTTTTAGATTCCCCTCCTTCTTCACCTACTGTGGAAGAACATCAACAAGATGGGAAAAAGAAGAAATAATTTCATTTCTTTATTACCTCATTTTATTCATTCATTATCATTTCTTTTTTTTTTTTTCAGAAAAAAAAAAAATTAATATTTATATATTCATTTATTCATTAATTCATTTTATAAATACTCGCATTTTTTTTTTTATTATTGTTATAATAATATATTCCCCCACCCTTTTTTTACATTTATATAAAAATAATATTCATCTTTATTCTGTATCTATAGTCTCCTTTTATTATTGTTATTTAAATATAAATAAATCTTTTTTTAAAAAAATAAATCATTCACTTCATGCATGACCATTTTATTTATTTTATTTTATATTATAGATTCATTATCATTGATACTAGTTCCACTTGAGTTTTATTATTATTTCTCCGTACTGTTAGCCTCTTATTTTTTAAACTTCATCACTTCAGGAATAAACAAATTTAAATATATATATATATATATAAAGATTTTTTTATTTATGTGTAAAATAATCCTTTTTTTTATTTTGTATTGTTGATTCGGTTTTTGATAAGTGCTTCAATATCTTTAATATCATCAATTCCAACCGCAGCCATACCATTAGCCCAATCTACTACTAAAGGGCGTAGAAGGGCTTTAGGCTCCCTTGTAAGTAAGGTTTCTGCATCTTGAACTGTATTAGGTAACGTAGGATAATTTACTTTATCAATCAACTTATCCCATGAGGAAGATTTCAAATAACCTCTGGCTATTTGACTGATTTGATCTTTGGTAGGTAATGTATCGGCATCAATCACGTCTATTTTATATATATCTTTGCCTGATTGTTCTTGTCGACTCTTTTGTTGCATTAAAGCTAAAGCTTGATTGGATAGTCCTACTCTAGGATTATGGAAAATAGATAAAATAGGTAACGTTTTAGGTGGTCTGAAGGACATTATTTATTGGAATAATATATAGTAAAAAAAAGAAAAGAAGGTTGTTTAGATATATATATATATATTTATATATAAAAGAAAAAATACAAGAATAAGAGAAAAGTAAAAAGAAAAGGGTATGTAGAAAAAAAAAATGGGTTAAAATAGTTTTCGCGCATTGTCTGGGGTGAGACGGAGTGTAAAATAAAATAAGGCTATTTAAATATATTTTCCTTTTTTTTTTTTTTTTTTCCAGATTTCAACACCTTCAATCTTTTTTTATTATTAAACAATCTTTCTCCTTTTATTTATTTTAAATAACAAAAAAAGGGAATTATGACCGACGTCAATTTATTTGATGAAGTAACTATTTATAGTTTTCTTGCCGTCTTCATCTTTCTTATTATATCCTTATTTTTATCTCGTACACTTTTATCATCCACAGCAACACGCGTAGATCATTTTGCCTTTGTTTGGTTTACTTTTGATGCTTTAATACATTTCATCTTTGAAGGTTCCTTTGTTTATCATAGTACATTTGGAAGAACTGTTAATACTGGAAAAGATATGTTTGCTTTACTTTGTAAGTTATTATAACAAAAATACAACAGTTTACAACGAATGAATATACATATATATATATATATATCCTTATCAACCCATCTTTTTTTTTTTTTTTTTCTATGGAATAACTAGGGCAAAACTATGCTCAAGCAGATCTTCGATGGGGAACAGCTGATCCAACAATTGTATCGATTGAAATATTTACCGTATTTGTTGATGGGTTATTATGTCTTCTTATTTTACATCAATTAATTAACAATGATCCTTCTCGTCATTTTTGGATTGTCTTGGTGTCCAGTTTTGAAGTATATGGTGGATGGATGACTTTTGCTCCTGAGGTAATATTTATTTGCCTGATTTTTACTACTATAAATTTAATCATACATATGGTAGATACTAATAATTATTTTTTGATCTATTTTTTTAAAAATAAAAAAAATGTTTAGTGGTTAACTGGTAATGCTTATTTAAATACTGAAAATTGGTTATGGCAATATGTATATCTTTGGTTCTTTAATGGTCTTTGGGTAGTAATTCCTATTGCTTTAAGTATTGATTCCTATCGAGCTATTATCAACGGATTAAAATTAAATGATTCAAAACAAAAATCAGAATAGTAGTGTTTTTTTATATTTTTTTTTATTATAAAAAAAATATGTAAGAGTATTATAAATAAATAAAAATGAATAGTAAAATATATATGAAACAGTAAAAGTGATTTATCAAGTAAAATGGTAAAATAAATAACAGAATACAATTCATACTATATATAAATAATATACTTCTACAGCATGACGGTTATATAATTGATAATTTGTTGACAAAAAAAGAGGCAACCAATTAATCAAGTAATCCATCTATTCGCTCAATTTAATATTCAAGATTTTTGACAGCATTTGTAAACATTTGCAAAGCAACTTCTGGCTGATAATAAGGTACTTCATGACCAGCTTCATACACTCTTACAAAAGTTAAACCACCAGCAGACTGGAATTGACCAACTTCTTTTTTACCAATTTTCCAGGGCTGTAATTTTAATTTTGAATATTTATCACTATTTTTGAACTTTAATTGGGAAGTCCAAGCGTAATTTCCATACTAAATAATAATCATAAAAATAATAATAAAATAATAATATATTAGAAACACGACCAACGTCAATAATAATAAAGATAACGGTGGTAATGATATATTTACATACCCAATTACAAACATAATCACTATCACCAGCGTAGATTAGTACTTTGACGCCATGATTTAAAAGATTGACTACTCTAGGAGAAAAGTTACGAGCGCTATTATAATATATATATATATATATATATATATATATATAAATTAATGAGAATAATTATAATATTTTTTTATAAACAAGAAAAAAGAAAAGAAAAAGCGTTAACTTTACTCATCACCAGTTTTTGCAAATTGATAATAGGGAGCGTTGGGGCATTCTTCGTAATACTTCTTGGCGCCAATTGCTTTTCTAGTGGAAGTTGAATTAAGAAAAGTGATATATGTTCCGGGGATTTCTTCAGTTGTTCGGATATCATAATAGCTACGTTGACTATTATCATATATAGAACTCAACTCATTACAATAATTATCAGCAAAAATGCAATCTTCATTGGTACCAGTTGCATAACACTTTTTAGCTAAAAAAAAAAAAAAAATTAATTCATCTTTCTACCTATTGACCCACCCATACTAAACTATAAATATATGCATATATATATCCAATAAAACTTACTTAGTTCAACACATTTTGGTGTACGTTTTTTCATCAATTGACAATCAGTCTTATTCAATACAGGACCATCTAAATTGGATTATTATTATTATTATTATTTAAAAAAAAGATACGTTCATATATGAGTTAATGATCATAAATAAATAAATAGTTTTTTTTTAAAAAAAAAGATTCACTTACAACTGGAATCACATGCCATTTTTTCATAATATTGTCTACGTGAAATAATAATAATTTTAACATCCATTCAACATGAAATCATTGAACAAGCTATAAATGCACTTACGATTGAATTAAAGGATCTGTCCAACCATTACCGATTCCAATGGATTTCAAGTTAATAATATGATTCTTTGTATGTTTAGCCTTAAGATTTTGCTCAAGAATATAATTAGCAAAAACAGGAATATAATGACCACCGTAAGATTCACTATTATTTAAAAAGGAAAAAACATTCATATTAGTAAATATATATATATGTATTTATTTACGATTTTTAACTATATATATTTTTAAGGTACCCATAGAAATGGAAATCTAAATTTTTATATTTGGGAAAAGATTCAAAAAAGACTTGGATTAATTTATAAGCTAAAGGAGCAGCATCATCAGTACTAAAAACATTATTAACGCCATATGAAAAACCTACACCATCGGGCTTACAAAAAAAAAAAATTAGACAGTTGACAACGATACCAATTTATATACGTTAATCTATGAACACAATCAATTATAGTTTACCTGATCAAAGAATAATATATTTGATACTTGATTCCAACTACCTTTATTATAAATTGCTTTGGTACCATCTTTATTAACACGACAAGGACCTAATTCTTGCCATAAACCACTACATAAAAACAACAATAATAATAAAAAATGAATTAGTAAGGGTAAGTAATATTATCAACATCAACTATATATATTTATATTTACATCATAGAAGAACAACCAGGTCCACCATTTAGCCATACTGTAAAGGGGGCAGTTTCAGGATTAACTCGACTTTCAAAAAACCAAAAGAAATAATGGTCATCTTTACCAACATTTAAATACCCAGAATATTGAACAACCGTATCATCACATAATTTAGGTTGATGGAAGGATATACTATGATGTTCATACAGTTTACTTTGGAATGTATTGATTGAGGAAGGCGACGTAGTAGGGAAAGCATCTATAGTGACAGTAGCGGTAATGGATAGAATCGACAATAACCATTTTAATTTCATTTTTAAAAGATATACGTAAGTATAAAAATAATAAAAATAAAAATAAAAAAGGGGAAGAAGAAAAAGAGAAAATATAAAAAGTGGAAGAATGGCAAAAAAAAAAAAAAGAGCTTTATATAAGGTGCATAATTTATTTGTGTAACTATATTTCATTCCAAAATGAAATAAATAGAATTGTGTGTAGTGTGGTGATATGGGTTTTTTCTTTTCTGCTGCGACTTATTATTATTACTTGATTACATTATTATTTTATTATATTTATTATAAAACCTTATCGTTGTAAATTAAAAATAAAAAATACTTTTATATTTTAATTTCTTATTTTGGTTGAAATATCTTTTTATGGTTAATTTAAAAAAAAAACTCTTTATCAAAGCTACTTCATTAATCTCATGATCAACTCCGTTTATAATGACAAATAGTAAAGTCTCTAGCTTTTTATTCTTTATTACTTTTTTTTTTTAATACTGATTGAAAAAGTAATCATGGCTACATAATATCGATTTAATATAAATAAATATAAAATTGTAATTCTTTCGACATCAAGAATGTAGAGAAAACAAAATTCGTGGAATATATATCAAAACTATCCCATTATTTGGGTGAATGAACCCAAATAGGATTCGTAATCTTGCCCGAATTTTTCGAATCGAAATGTGTATACATGAGTATTTCAAAAAAAGAAATATTTTTTATTTTGAACCAAATATAAATATAAAAAGGAATTGAGTTGAATCCCAAAAGTAATATAGGGCATTATCGCTATACTAAAAAAAAAAAAAAATCGGACGGAAGTCAAAAAAAATACAGAGTTTAATCATAATCAATTTTTATGTGATTTCGGGTAATGATTAAAAAATAGTAATACTAAAACAAAGAATTATATATATTAAAAGAATCCAAGTAAACTGCCTAAATATAAAATCCAAAGAAATAGTTTTATTAAAATGAAAAAATAAAAATAAAAAAAAAATAAAAAAATAAAATGCTTATATCATTCAATTTTTTTTGTAAAAAATTAAAAATTGACACTTTTGCTTTTTTAACTAATATATTAACAAAGGAAACAATTTCACATCAATATAAACAACACAATAAAGAAAACAGAATTATTTTTGTGGAATGTGTATACAAGAAGGTACTACAAATAGTATGAAAACAGTTTCAGAATATTTTTTAATAACATTATCATTACAATCGCGTCAATATTATCAAACCACAATATTGCGTATTAAATGATAACACTTAAAACTATTTGTATATACTAGTATATAATAAATTATATAATTTCTTGTGAAATATATTATATGTATATATAAACATATCATATCTATAATAATTTTTTAAATAATAAAAGAAGAGCAGTTATAAAAAGGGTTAATCACTATTTTAATTTATATTTTGATTATTTATTATAACATAGCAAGAATAGTATTAACTCTTCTGCTTCAAAAAACATTGCTCGTAATAGGAAAAAATCAAGAAAAAGTAAGAGGATATAAATATATTTTTTATTTATTTTTAGCAATTCTATTGGAAATGTGCCATTTTATCATCCTATTTAAAGAAGTATATATTTTTTCTTTTATTATTTCATTTTATGCTCATGTTCTTACTTTTTACTCGCATTATTATTATTATTATTATTATTATTATTATTATATATATTATTTTATTATCACAATATATTTGAAAATAATACATAGTTAAACAAAACTCACTTGAATATTTATCCATTGCTCTTATTTTTTTTATATAATATCAGATTTATTAACTTATAAAGAAAATATTCATATTGTTTTAAAAATAGCAACTTGGAAAAATATTAATTTTAAATAGGTGTTACATCGATCCAAAAACGAGTATCATCGCGTAAATACTTTGGATCGCGAGCAAGTTGATCATGAATCCAATTAACACCATTCTTATAATCATTAATATCTGAAGTATATGGATTTTTTAAGCCTGTTTCACCATTTCGATGACCACCAAACCATTTATCGGCCCCATAATACTTTTGAGATGCCTGTCTTGCTTTAATATCTTGTCTTAAATGACGATTCAGAACAGCACCATTATTATAATCATCCTTAGTATATTGTTTGAATTTTTTAACAGATGTGCGAAGCATAAACCAATTTTGCTTAAAAATACCAAAATTAGCGGAATCATAGGTTTTACCATCACCATATTTATAATCGGTACCTAAATTTTCGGTTTCAAGCATTGCAATGGATATATCCCAAATACTTCCACCATTGCTTAAGATTTCTTGTTTTCTTTTTCCTAAGCCATTGACAGTATAGTTTCCTCGATTCTGAGCAGCTATAAAACTAATTAATAAAAAGAGAATACAGAATATTTGCTTGATCATTTTTTTAAGTTGATTTTTTTTTTTTAAAAAAAAAAAGAGCAAGGATAAAGAGAATGTATAAATTGAAATTTTTCTTTTGAAGAATATATAAGCGTGCATTTTATATTTTTTTAAAACAATGGTGTAACTGAACAAAATTTTATAATTACCATTGATAGAGTATGTAGCATAAAAGAAAACATCTAATTCTTTTTTCCATTTTTTACTCTTTTTTCTTTTTATATATTATTATGTAATGTGTTACTAATATTTAATCTTCTTATTTTAAAAATAAAACGAGAAATCTTTATCATCGAAGGAATCTCCCGCCTCATTCCGTATTTAATGCGAGATAGGTTGTATAAATTAATTAATTAATTAAAAAATAATATCTTTCAAGTACAAACTTCAATTTTTTAAAATAAATAAATAATTGTTAAATGCCATCCTATAATCTAGAAAGCTGTACCCAGGTATTTCTAACACTATTTCTTCCAGAGCCTTGATTTTTTTTTTTTAAAAAAAAAAAAAGTTTTATTTACAAACGCATGAAGTTCCCCGCAAATTATTGATTACTAAATTTGTAAAATCTGAATACATAGGTACTTGTGTATATCACTTTTTGATATGCTTAAATGACCCATTTTTCTTTTCTTTTTTTTTTTTTTTTTTTTTTTTCGAAAATCAAATAACATTTACCATCCCAATCTGCATATTATATTAAATGTTGTAATAAAATACTATACAATCAAAGAAAATATAATAAAATAATTACAAAGTTCCAAAAATAGAAATCTTAGCCTATGCTACTTTTTTTTCGATCTCTGTTTTATGCGAATTGTTGCTCTATTTTATTTGAAAAAATAAATAAATTAGATATTTCGCATCTATATGGAGAATACTACATAAGTATAATAACTTAACTTTTAATGAATTCTATGTTCCCTTCAATTCATATTTCAAGTGGTAGTCAGTGGATGTTTAAGATTACCGCTTTTTTTTTTTATAAAATTAAAACCAAATAAGGAAAAAAAAGAATGTATATGAATGTAATAGATTGTGGTAAAAAATAAATAAATAAATAAAGATACAGGTTGCTTTATATATGTGTAATAGAAGCCTATTAAAATTCTTTATCTTAAAAAAGTAAAGCTGGAAAAAAAAATATTGGCGGAATTTCGATATTATTTACACACTAAAAAATAAAAGTCTATTTCCATACGTTTGTAAAAAACCCCCTTTTACTCTGAGTTCATTTATTATTACTATTTTTTTAGGTTATATGTATCCTATAGAAATTTTATTAAACATATTCCAACACTTATCACATAAATCTCTTGCTCAAGTATCATTAGTATGTAAGGATTGGTACTTAGCAGTGCGTTCACCAATTTTATATCGTACACTACTCATTCATAATAAGAAACAACTTTACAAGTTTATTCAAATAACAACGATATTTGGTACTCAACCTCCGGGACACTTCGTACAGCATTTAATATTAGATGACTATTTTCAGTTGGATCGTTTAACAACTGATGATATAAACCTTCTATTTGTAACATGTCCTAATATTACTCATATTGCTGGCGAGAGAAATATGTTTCCCTCTAACTTCTTGTCTTTAACCAAAAGTAGAATATGGCACCAGTTCACACATCTACCATTGTGGTTTACAAATAAAAATAAAAATTGGTATAATATGGTACAACAGAATAATCAATATATATCACTCGAATTTTCAATAACACCTGAAATGCTTCAACCTACAATAACAGTGACAGCAGATAATATTGATAATCATGATAGCCATAAACCATTTATTCAAATTCAAAAGGATCAACAGATACAAAGAAGAAAAATAAATGATTACTTCCTTTATGAAGCGTATGAGTATGACGGTTTGACAAATAAGGATATTATAGAGATCGTTGGTGGTGAAGAATATATATGTTATTATAATAAAATACTCACGTTTTCAACAACATTTATGCATTTAAATAACCTTTGGATTAATTTTGGAGGTTACAATTTTAGTAATAGATGTTATTATTATTCTAAAGATTTGGAATTAGATGAGAGAACAATAGAATCTATCCATCAATCTTGCCCAGTATTAGAATCATTAACCATTCAAAATTTGTATATGAATGTATCAGCACACTATCAAAATAATGTAAAATCATTTTTACCAACAATTAAACCTTGTTTATCCTTAAAAGTGTTATCTTTGATCGACTGGTTCCCCAAGCACAATGATTGCTTTGATTATATTGCAACAAAATGTTCAAATTTATCCGAGTTATCTCTCTCTTTGCACTCATCCATACATCCAATATTGAATTATACAGTAATAAATGAAATGGAAGGCTGTAAATTCGGTGCAGGTTTACAGAAAATAGCAGCAGCACCAGCAGTAAATCCTCATCTATCAAAATTATCCATTGATTTCAATTATTCTATGGTTTATAGTGACCTGACTGATATATACTGTTCCAATATATATGCTTGGATAAATAGTGAATTCATTACATCATGTTTAGCGTACCATCCGCGTTTATTACTCAAATTAAAATATCAACAAAACCTACATGACCTCATTAAATATAATACTAAGGACCAACTGAAAGACGAAATTCGGCAAGTTCATTTATGTATGAACCATTTGGAAGAGTTAAGATTATCGAATGAGATTAGACTTATGGATACTTATATATATATTAAAAAAATTGCTGACTCTGGCATTAACTATAATTGCCTTACTACACTTGTCATTAAATATGTATATAAAGAATGCTTTGCGTTTTATATATGGCTAGATTTGTTTCCAAATTTAAAAAAAATGCATCTTAGTGGTAAGATATACATTGATCTACGACAACAACTACTACAAGAGCAACAAAAGAAGATATACAAATTAGAAGAGTTAGAAATAAAAGGTGGTATTTTATTCTTAAACAATGGATTTACTAGTCTTGGTTATGCATGTCCTTTACTACACACATTAAAATTGGTGGAGAGCTTTATTAATGATAAATATTTTCAACAACAGCAGCAAGATACAGCGGATGTAATACTGATGGATACACCACATTTAAAATTATACAGATTAGTCCTTATGGATATTAAAACAGCAAAAAACAATACTATTCCAAATAATATAAAGCGACCGCTCGAAGTAATTGTAACGGAAACAAAGAAAACAAATATCAATAGCGATGATCTACCTTTTGTAATATCCTCATCCTCACTTGATCGAGAAAAAGAAAGTCTGAAAGAAAAAAGGAAATGTAAAGAAAGCGTGCGTTTTATTAAGAAAAATTCAAGCGAAATATATCCCTCTATTAAAATGATATTAAATTGTGAACACTTGGATATAATTGATTGTATTTAATGCTAACTTGATGAAACTATATTATTGATATTTTTCATCATTTTCATCATTATTATATCATACCATCCTTTTCATGGCTATTTTTTTTTTAACTATTCAATTTATATAAACAGGAATAATATAGGTTGCTTTTATCATATTAGATAATATTACATATGCTTATTAGAGTTTTGAATATAAATATAATAGAAATATATAATAAATTAAACCAATGTGATAAAAAAGATAGATGATTAAAATAGAATTTTTTAAAACTACTGAACTTTATATAAGTATTCTTGTTAAAGATTTAAAATGAAAATAATTTATTATGATATGAAAAGCCAAAATAAATAAATAAATAATAGTAGCAGATAGATTATATTCTATTTTAAAAGCAAACATTGAAAAATAAAAAGTGAAAAAAAAAAAACGCTAATATCCACCAAATTCAAACACCATAAAAAAACATCCATTCATTTTAATTATTATTTTTCTTATAACTTTTTTTCCATTTTTTTTTTCCCTAATCTAATGATACATTGCTATTGCTGTTATTTTGTTAATAATTACTGTTTTGTCTATCATAATTTGCGCCTCCTGCTCTACGAAGCTCATTTATAATATCATTTTCATTTAAGTCAGTTAAACTAGAAGCTGGAACTTCGATATGGAAACTACGGATAACATTCTTGACATCGGCAATTTGAATACTAAGTTTTGCTTTTCTCATAATACCCACTGATTCACTATAATGTTTAATAATAATAATGCAAAAAAAAGTAAAAAAAGGTGGTTAAAAATAAGATAGAGTATTTTTTAAATTTATATATATAATACGATTACAGATTATTTTTATATTTTATTTTTAACATACCCACACCAATTTACCAAAATAAACTTGATACGAACAGAATAACTATAAAATAACAATAGCATTGAAAAAAAGTAAATAAAGTATGATCAGTATATCAACTTAGTTAATTAATAAAAAAAAGTGATTTATACATGTACACATTCTGTCCCAAAGACTCCATTAATATTTTGTTTCTTTTCTCTTTTTTCTTTTTTTAAATATAAGAGTGATGATAATAATATGATATTTTTTGATAGTACTTACTCATCGTTACTTAAATTTAAACGAACATAACCCCAACCAGCTACATCAGATTTTAAATGGTTTTTAAATTCTTCAAGCCCACCGGTTCCTGAACCTGATACTTGAAGACGGTCAGGCTTTCCACTAGCAAAATCGAAAAAGGCCCAGTTAGTTTCAGTTTTATCGTTACGAACATCTTCATAAAGTTCAATTATAGCAGGATCGTTAACAAGTAAAGACATATTATTTTATATTATTTTATTTTATTTCGAGATGAAGTAAAGAAGAAAGAAAAAAAGGAAGAAAAGGAAAAAGAAATTGTTTAAATAATTGATTTTATGATTTTTGACCGGTGTTTTAAAGTGCCGCGATCTAACCAATGAAAAATAAAAATGTCTATTTTTATTTAATTTTAAAAAATATAATACAGTAAATGTATAATATTAAATTTATATTTATATAAAAAAAGGATGCAATAATAATAATATGTATAACTATATTATTAATTAAAACAATATCACTATACATATATATATATATAAATCACTATGATTATATTATATTTTATATGTTTTTTAAAAATAAAATTAAACAAACCATTGATTATAAAAATCAAAAAAAGAAATTTACAATTACTATTTTAAAATATAGATAACGTTTACTTATATATTAAAAAAATCGTAATGATATTAATTAAAGAGATATTTTATATAAAGCTCGATTTCACTTACTATTGTATTATAATTTAATATAAATTATATAAAAATTGCATAGCATTTTTCATAAGAAAACGTCATATAAAAAATTTCTAAAAGTTTATTGGCCAAGTCTTTTCATATAAAATGTAAATTTAAATTCCGACGATTTTTTTATATTTTGTAAAAAATTTTTTTTCATAGCTCTTTATTTTTTATTTTTCTTTCTTAGTAATAATAATAATATATCTTACCAAAGTTTATCTATATATTATATTATTTTTTATTTTGTTATTCGTCCTATTACTAATATGAGTGAAATAAAAACAAAAAAAGAAGAACAAGAAATAGAAATAAATAGCCATATAATTCAAAAAACAGAAAATAATAATAATAGCACGTCGCCGCCTTCCGACACCGCAACCAGTTTATCCACCACAGATATTATTGAACAAAGAAACACTGTGACTAGTAATAGTACAAGTCAAACTTTTAATAGTCAAGTTTATCAACAACACTTACAAGATGCTATAATGGCCTTAGATAGTCACGGAATGTCTCAAAACTTGATGGCAGCGGCAGCGGCAGCTATAGCTGCAGTTAGTGCTTCTTCTCTTCATCCTACTCCTCCATCAATAATAACTCCAACTCCCATTACTACAGCAACTACTGCCTCTTCTACTACACCTATTACTACAACTAATACTATTCCTACAGCAACAGTAGCTGCTGCTACTAATGAAATTACAACTATTAATAATACATCAACTTCTTCTACTAACAATACTAATGCTTCAAGTACAATATCAGTGCCTACATCTCCACCGGTAACTACGTCTTCTTCGACTCCACCAGTAGTTACTTCTCAACCAGAATCACAGCCTTCAGAACCTGCTCCTTTATCGCCTAATTCACAACATCAGCGTGATCTTGAAATAGCAAAACGTGAAAGTATTAGAACTGCAAATAGGGAACGTAAAAAGAAATGGCGATTACATAACGAAGAAAGAAGTAAGGATAGCATTTTATTAAAAATATAAAGATAAAAATTAATAATGAAGGATATATATAGAAGAACATATCATTGACTCATGTATATATGTATTTATTTTTATTTTCATTGTTATAAATTTATAGATAAAGATAACGATTTAAGGTGTAGAGTCAATAAACGAGCCAATAAACTATTTGGAATAGAAGATAGTGAAAACAAGAGACAATGGGTTGAAGAAGAATTTACAAAACGAAGGGAAAAGCGACAAGAAAAAGAACGAAGGAAAGATATTGTAAATAATGTACTAAGTGTACCACAAAATCAACATTCATCCTCTTTACAACAACCACAACAAACCCCTACAGATGATTTAGCTCAATCCTTTGCTGCATACCCTGCTGTGTTTGATGCATCAAAAATATTAGAAATTCCTTCAGAATTACAACGTCATTTATTAGAACAACTCAACTTGGTAATAATAATATTAATGACAATAAATATGATTAATAAGAATAAAATAAAACAGCATTAAAAGAAAAACAACAAACTAATTATATATATATATCTATCTTTTTTTTAATATATATTCATATATGCAATAGGCCTTAACAAATAGTAAATTACCTACAAGTTCTATTGATTTTGGTCAACAGACAGAAAATATTACACCAGATGATGCACACCAACATAATGAACCATCACACTCATTAACGCAGGATAATAGCATAAGTGAATTAGAAACTAAAGTAACCGAAGCATTATTACCAACAACAACTTCATCATCTACCTCTGAAGCCATGGATATAGATCGCCATGAACATTCGACAACTAAAGCAGAATATGATGTACAACATAACCAAAATCAAAATGATAATATCAACCTCAAGAAAGAAGGTGATGACGATTTAAAACAAAGTAATATTGATAATAATAAAGAAAATAATAATGAAAATAATGTGAATATGAATAATAATACGATGTCAACTAATGAAGATCCTTCTCAGCCTAAACAACAGGAATACCCATACCCAGTGGACGCTGTGCTGACATTAATGCAATCAAATGCCTAAGGTAAAGTTTTTATTTTATTTTATTTTTCCTTTAAACACCTTAGTGCTATGGTTGTTAAAAATTAAATAATTGGACGAAATATTAATTATTCTCTCTCTTATTCTTTTCATTTTAGTAGTTTAGTTTTTTTTTTTTTAGCATCTATATTTATTTTTTATATATATATAATCTTCGATTCCTATACACTCCCTCTTTTGCAAAGAAAAAAAAACATTCTTTAAGAAAAGATAATTCATTTTGCTTGACTATTTTTTTTTTTTTTTTTTTTTTTTATAAATAAAAATTAATTACTATTACACATTCTTTTAATGCAAATATTTTTTTTTTTTGAAGCGGAGTAATTGACTAGTACAGAATTACTGATTTAATGTAGGCTTTGTCATCATAGAATTAGCATTTTTTAATAATAAAAAATAAAATATACAAATATGAAGGGTCCTTTTTACTATTGAAAAATAAATGAATGATTAAAGCTGATTAGAATTGGACTATGTGAAATAAATGAACAAATAATTGAGAATATACGCTTTAAACAATTTCAATATATTTATAAATATTTATAAATAATGGGTTAATGATTTGATATTTTAACAGAATAAATTCATAGTCATGGCCATATATATTGGCTAGTTAATTTAAAGAATCATATTCTCACTACATATTTATTTATTCCCATAGATAATAGATCGATCAGTACGAAATTTTAATAGTTGTTAATTTCCATTAGATAATCTTGAATATTGGACGGTTTATACCATGGTTAACTTTTAATATTAGTGTATTTATAAAATATTATGCAGGTTTTAAAAAGAGCATAAAGAAGCAGATCGACATACTATAATAAAAATGAATATATTTTTATATTTTTATATAATAAGAATAATTAAATACTAGGGTATATTATCAGCAATAGTAGTATATTCATGCTTGTATGTGATTTTATTTATATAAACACTTAAAAAATAATGGAATGGTGTAAAGAAAAATTTGATTGGTGAAGTTTTAATTTTTAAAATTTCCCACAAGCTATAATTTTTTTTAAAAAAGCAATAACTTTTTTTGTCTTGTTTCTCTCTCTTTTCCTCTCTCTTTTTTTTTTTTTTACTTCCCAATATACTTGCTTTGAATCGTGCATATACTTATTGTCTTCCAAATCCATCTTCTATACATCTTGATTGAACTTATCTATTTATATGGATAAGCTTGATCTACTTTATACACCTTTTTTTTAAACACGCTCTTTTGATATACTACTTGACTGAGCTTATTGATCGGTACCCGCTAATAAGTTTTGGTCTACTTTATGACACCTTTTATATACCCTATGAGCGATGACTTATTCTATTTGTGTTACTCTTCCGAGAATTTTGGTTGAGTTGAATAAGGTCGTTCACTTTATACACCTCTTAATATACTTTTTGAATCTGATTCTATTAGTTAGTATGATAAAATAGTTTCGGGTTCGCTTTATACACCTTAAACTCTCTATACTTTTTTTAATAAAGGTTTCAACCACTTTATCCTTCCCCCTCCACTTTTACGATTCAAAGCAATTCTTCTTTCTTTTTATCCATTCTTTTTTTATAGAAAGAAGAAATATACCACAATAATTTTTTCTTTTCTTTTCCTTCTATAGCTTAACAAGAAAACGGTCTATAATAAAATCCTTCCTTTATCTTTTTTCTTGTCTTTATATATTTTATTATAATATATCTTTATTTACATTTTATATCTCTCTATTAGACATTTAATAAAATTTTTAAAATTCTCATCTTTTTAAAATATATAAAAAAAATGAATGGTTTATTTTCTTTTTTTTAATGATGATGCTTATTTTTATATATATTATCTATTTTACTCATTTTTTTCGGAAATTTTTTTTTTATGCTTTTTTAAAAATAAAATGAAATAAACAACTTTTATTAATAAAAAATCATATGTTTATATAATGAACTACAGATCAAAATATTATTTCTTTTTTTTAGACTATGTGAGCACTTTTGCTTAATGGTGTTACAAATAAGCATGGTCATATTGATTAAAGTTTACTGTCAATAAGGTGAAGTCTAAAAAGTGCAATATTCGCGTTGTCATGATAAAAATTTGTTTCAAAAAAAGTTTATTAATTACTATTGCAGAAATATATATATATATAGTTATAATACGTAATAAAAATAAAAAATAAAGAGGATTATTATTTTACAATAATTACAAAAAAAAGAACAAAATAACTAAGTAAAAGAAAATAACAAAAAAGATAAAAATAAAAGAAAAAAGTATATGTATATATTTGCATATTATATTATGCTATTATGATATTTAAATTCGCGAGAAAAGAAAAAACGGAACAGCAGCTGGAGATAGAGGCATTTGATGTTTAAATTTAATAAGATCATCTATAATGATTGTTCCTTCAGGGAGTTTAGTGTGGTCGCGAGTATGAGATTCCTCTTCTTTTCCTTTTTCTCCTTGTCCCATTTCTTCATTTTTAGGTTCTGCTTTTTCTTCAGGTAAGTTGATGGTAGAGGATAATTGTGCTAATAAAAGTTCTACAACTTCTTCATTTGCTTTAAGTTCGTCCACTAAAATCTTTTTTAATACTAATTCTGGTGATAATCCTTCAAGAGTATATTTTTCAAATGCTTGTTTCAATCCATCAGGTGTCAAACCTACACTATCAGGATGTTTTCCTAAAATACCACCTGCATGTAAAGTAGTTAAGCAAGATTTTAATGATCCTAAATCCAATTTTGATTTATGATGTTGAATAGAGGATGGTTCCTTTTGAGATTGGATATGAATTGAGAATTTACTAAAATCAGGCGAGGTAGGATTAATATATCGATCATAAAATGCAATTAAGGATTCCTTTGTCACAGCTTTTAATTCTTCCACATCCTTTTCAATGTCATCAAATTCATAGTAACCTGATTCAATTTCATTCCAATATTTAGTTCCTTCTTGGGTCATATTATTCGCTTTTTCTTTTTTATCGGCAATCAAGGCATTGACTTGGGATTGGAACTCGGTTTCTTTCATTTCAGTAAGGACTTTTCTTAAGGTAGTTTCCAAAAATTCTGTAATACGATTTTCTAAATAAACTGTATCACGTTCACTTTGAATAATAAAACGTAAGCCCATAATACCAATATGACGTCGGATCCCACTAACGACGATATAACCCAGCTGTTCACGTGTACGAAGTTGATTAAAACATGGCTCTTGAACAATTTGGGCCATCAAACTCAATCTTGTTCTTAATTTGATATCTGTTACACCACATACTTGACAATAAAATTCAATAGATGAGTTGACATCTTCTGGATCATGAACAGGCATTTGGTAAACATATTTATGACCCAAAGGAAGAGATACAGTTCGATTACTGATTAATTGACTGGCTAATAATGGACGTACTTCAAGATTGGTTTCTACCATTTTAAACATGTTGATTGATTCATCTTGCGTTAAATTACCATGTACCAATGCTTCGACATGTAAACGAGAAAGGAAAAGTTCATAGTTTGATTTTACTTCTTCCAAGTGAATATCATTAAGCTCAGTTGCAAGATCATCATACTTCCACATATGTTCTCTAAGGGTATAAGTTAAATAATACACTGCATGTTGAAAAGGGGCTTCTAATTTAAAGTTGCTATAATCTCTAACTGTTTGTTCTTTAATCATATTGAATTTTTCTTGGTCAAATTGTGTATGTTTCATTCTATCTACAATTTTTTCCAAAAGAAGAGGAAGTTTATCGCTATAACCACCAACATTCAACTAAATTAAAATGTGTACCAAAAAAAAAAAAAAAAAGAGTAAATATGAGAATAGTTAGAAACTATAACTTATTTTTTTTTCATTTTTTTTCTTCAATATATATTACCATAATTCCATATTGTTCTAATGATACATAGTAAGATAAGCCTGCTACTTCTGCATTATAAGTATATTCGTTTAAAGATTCAGTCAGCATACGGATATATAATCTAAATTTAAATTAAAGATAAACAATGATAACAAATGATAAAGTTAATATAAAATATTTTTTATACGATTTACGATTTACTTTTTATTTTTTAATTATGATCAACTTTACTCTGTAATCACACTGTATCTTGGAGTAGCATGAGTTAAAGGACTTCTAAGCATAATCCAGACTTGTGATTTAGGTAACCAAAACGTATCATCCTTTTTATACCAAAGACGAAGTGTTGAAGTTTCTTGAATCAAGCTTGGTTTCGTTTGTCGTTCTTCTACCTTAACCTTTTCTACATCCAATTTTTCAGGTATAAATTCATTTCTTATAGGTAATACAAATTCATTATTACATGATAAATTGACTAACCTCTAATAAATAGTAAAATAAAAAAAAAAATAGTTAATCAGAGAGAGCTACATACACATGTATAAAAACGTAATTAAAAAATTATATATACAAATTACCTTTTTTAACTCATCGCTGATATCCATTACATCGTATTCAGTTTTGTACCATCTTTCAATCTTTGAGCATTTAATATCATTAGGAAATTCTTGACTTGATAATGTTATTCTAAAACTATTGACATTGATGAGATTCAAATGATCTTCAATTAATTTAGGGTCATATTTACGTAAGAGTTCACAACCACTGATTATCATATGGGAAGGGAAACCAAATTGCATATTTTGTACCAGAAAAGATGTATATTGTGATGGGGCTTCCTTTTCAGAAAACCTAAATTCTATTTCTGCTAGAGATTGGACCTCCTCAAATATCCATTTTTGAGTACCTTGTTTTTTAAGCATTTCAACATATTCGAAAAAGGCAACCACTATATCTTCATAATGCTCTAAAAATAAAAATTAAGTTAGTTTCAGCTTATAAAGAATAGTTGCATCGAATATGATGATTTGAATCTCTTTATTTTAGATTTTTATTATTTACCTAACCCTTGTTTAGTAAGATCAATACTTACTTGGAAAATGGCAAACCCCTTAGAAGAATTACATCCCGAACCCAAATAAGTTGCCCATCCTTTTTTCTTCAAGTAGGATAAAATAGACCCACTACCTTCATGACCAATTAAGTGAGAAATATAATGCGCAGGCTAAATATAAAAATAAATAAATAAATACACTGATCAGTATACATCTTATAGCCCCTCTTTTATTTATTTTGTAAATGTGTATATGTATATATACATGTTTATATGACTATATATATAGAGATATTAATTTACCTGACTTTCAAAATATTCATTTTGATCTGGGAATGGAAAATTGATTTCTAAAGTACAGTTATGTTTTACAGATTTAACAAAAATTTGTTTCTATTTATAATATAACAAACGATAAAAGAAATAGAATACCTATAATTAATACAAACTACTTTTCTTTTTCTTTTCATATTACATATAAAAAATTAAGGTTACTCTTATTATTATTATTATTTACCAATAATTCATTTTTAGTTAAGGGATGACCTTCAAAAGTAGGAACTTGAATGCTTTTATTTTGTACAGCAGAAAATTTTTCAACGACCCATTGAGTAAGTTGGTCCAAAGATTCTATTTTAATTATTATTTAAATTACACACACACACAAATATATATATATATATATATATATATATAAGGGTAGAAAAATAAAAGATGTTAATATTAATATTTAATAAATAAATATCAGTATTATTTAGATCTATATGCATATATATATTACCTTGACCAAGTACACATAATTTCATAATATTAGCAGAATAATATTTTTTATGGAATTTCAGTAATTCTTCACGAATATCTAGCCCTAATTTTTTAGGTGTTTCCATTAAAGTTTCTAGATTCCCAGTTTGAAATTTATGCCATGGATGATTTGGATTTGTTAAAGTCTTTTGTACTTGATCTATACGCCAACAATCGGACTGAAGATTTTTTTTATGTTCTATTTATTATTAAATATTTAAAATTAATCATTTTATATTATTTTATCCATCTCTTATTTGTCTATATATTTATACACTTATATGTATATTTACCAGAATCAACAGCACGTATCTCTCTTTCAGTACAGCTGTCTGAGAACAAAGGATCTATAAAGAAATGAGCAAAACGATCTAAAGCACCTTCTAACCATTGGTGTCCAATCTCGAAATAATAGTTTGTATTTTCTGCTCCTGTCCAAGCATTAGAATTACCTAATAGATAGATATGATATAAAACAAATGAATTACTTTATAAAATATAAAAATGCAATAATAGTATTGATAGTAATATTGCTAATATTTTGATAATAATTGATAATAAATTGATACTAAATTACGTAATAAATAATAACTTACCGGAGTGTTCAGATAAATATGAGTAATATTCATTTTCCTTTGGATATTTCTCGGTGCCCATAAATAATAAGTGCTCGCAAAAATGTGCTAGTCCTTTCAAATTATCCTATAAATAAGAGTATACGAGTAATAAAAATAATAATAGTAAAAATAAAAAGTATTTAGTATCTTTTTTTTTTTTTGTATATAAATGTATTATATATAAATAAAAATAAACTTTACAGGATCACACAAGTTACCAATATGAACATCAAGAGCAGCACTTGCACGATCTGTATCTGGATCACTAATAATCAAAGCCTCAAGTTGATTATTTAAACGTATTAATCTATAGTGACGTTCATCATTAGCAGGTGTTTCTAAGGGGTGGTTAAATATATAGTGAGTTGCATCTTCAGATAACTTCCATTCATCAGCCGTACTATTAATCATATTTAATATATATGTATATCAAAAATGACGGAAGAGAAAAAAAAGATAAGAATATAAATATTAAAGAAAAAAAAAAGAGAAAGAAAGAAAAGAGGGCGCAAAATAAAAAAATGAGTTTTTTATTAAAAAATTATATTTTTTTATTAAAAAAATTTTGAGTTTCTATTATCAAAAAACAATAAATTTAATCACGAGGCTCGGCTCTCCACAAATTTTAGTTTTTTAAACCCAAAATTTAAAAAAAAAAACAATTTTTTCCCTCCCCTCTGTCTTTTATTTTTATAAAAAACTTGATATTTATAACATTCATGGAAAATAAAAAAGAAATTGCCCAAAATATTATTACTGGAACCGGTTTAACAAGTAAGTCTTGTAATAAGTCTATATATACATATAATAAATATTTTACTTTATTTTAATAATTCAATATTTTATTTTACTTTTGTTTTTTCTCACGATAATAATAATATTTTTATTATTATTACTATTATTACTTTGAATTGATAGCACTAGCTGGTACACTAACTGGTGCAACAGTAGGAGTTCTTAAGAATGGACCTGTTAAAGCTTATGCTATTTCAACTGGAATAAATTGTGGTGCCTTTGGTGCAACATTTTTTAGTAAGTGAAGGTATTGATCTGGGTAACTTTTTTTAAAAAACAAAAAAAAAAGATAGAAGAGTTTTAACTAAAAGTAGACTATATACCTTACCTTTATTTACCTTTACCTTTATTAATACTATGTATTTTACTTTATTACCATAATGCATCATATTATTATTTTAGTTATACGTGAATCATTTTTATCTTATCAACAAAGTAAAAACCCATACTATGGTTTAAAGAACTCAGAAACAAGAGATATTGATACTCTTATAAGCAGTACTATGGCAGGCACAACTACTGGTGGACTTTTATCAGCTGCTTATCGTAAGTGAATAATAGTAATTATAATAATGAAAGAAGATATGAATGGTATATGTAAAATAATACGGGAAAACAAAAAATAAAATAAAAAGAATAAAAAGGAAATAAATTCATAAATATATGTTTATAATTGTAATAGGTGGGGCAAGAGGTGTTATACCAGGTAGTGTGATGTTTGGAACGATTTGTGCTGGAGGACAACTTTTATATTCAGCTTTTAATCGATGGCGACAAGATACAATTATAAATCGTGGTTATATGGATTTGCCACCTGATCAAGATATTCCTACTAAAAAATTATGGGATTATATAGAGATACCTTCTTGGTCTCCTATACGAAAACTATCAAATGAGGAATATAACCAATTATTAGATGATAAATTAAAAACTTTAGAGGAAGAAATTAAACAAATAGAACTTGAACTACGACAAAATGAAAAAAAGAAATCACAAGAAAAATGAATACATTATTTAAAATAAACATCTCAAAATAAATTATAACATTAATAGACAAATTCATATACATGTTGCAATAATAATAATAGTAATAATAAAAGTAATGTAAAATAAATAGTTATCTATGTAAATTTATTCCTTTGTTCTTTTATGATGATTACTATTATTTCAATAGGTGTATGATTTTTATTATATATTAAAATAAAAGAAAAAGAAAAAATGTATATGTATTTATTTCCAGAGCTTTTTCAAACTAGTATTGGCATCAGAGTCCTTCTTCATAACCTTAGCTACAGCCATTTCAAAATCTTCTTGAGTAACATGTACACGGCGTTCACGTAAAGCAAACATACCAGCTTCAGTACATACAGCTTTTACTTCGGCACCGCTACTTCCAGTCATCTTTTCAGCAATTTTTCTTAAATTAATACCACGAGTTAAATTCATTTTACGAGAGTGAATCTTTAAAATATCAGCACGGGCCTAAATAAAATAATATTTAAAAATAAATAAAGTAAATAAAATATAAATTTAATAGTATATATATATATATATATATATATATGATTTTTTAATTGGCTTTACAGATTCATTTGGTGGTGGGAATTCAATCTTTCTATCAATACGTCCAGGTCGTAATAACGCAGCATCCAAAATATCAATACGATTTGTTGCCATGATCACTTTAATGTTCTTTGTAGGTTCAAAACCATCCAATTGATTCAATAATTCCAACATGGTACGTTGTACTTCAGAATCTCCTCCACTTCCTCCTTCCATACGTGCAGAACCAATAGAATCGATTTCATCCATGAAAATAATAGAAGGTGCATGTTCTCTATATAGAACATTAAAAGAACAATAATAATAATTGCCATGAGTTTGATTTGTTATTATATACTATGTAATCTTTTTTAATTTTTTTTATTACATTTTATTTAATTTTATTTTATTTTATTTTATTTTTACCTTGCCATAACGAAAAGTTCTCGTACCATTCTACTACCTTCACCAATATATTTTTGTACTAATTCTGAACCAGATACACGAATAAATCTACAGTCGGTATGATGTGCAACAGCTCTAGCTAATAAAGTCTTACCAGTACCAGGAGGACCATATAATAATACACCCTAAATATATAAAAATAATATAAATATATATAAAAATAAATACCAATTGTTTTTTCTTCTTTTGGGGATTTTTTTAATTATATGATCCGTTTATCGCTATTGCTATTATTTTTATTATTTACCTTTGGTTGGGCAATACCTAAAGATTCAAAGAGTTCAGGATGTTTAACGGGTAACTCAATCACTTCTTTAATTTCTTTAATTTGTTCTTCTAAACCACCAACCATTTCATATGTAGAATCAGGTACTTTTTCAACCATCATAAGTGATACTAAAGGATCCACTTTATTAGGTAACACCTTATGTAATTGATAAGAGTCGTTTCTTAAAGCCACACGAGTAGTTGGTGTTAATTGAGCAATATCAATATCTGAAGCAATATCGACAACATATTTACCTTCGGGGTGTACCTATATATATTATAATATATAGCATAATAGAAAACAGATATTTAATTGCACTGAACATATTTCTATATTTTTTACTCATCAACGAAATAAAATAAAAATACATATTTGTATATACATCATTTCTTTATATACCTTGACTAAAACTTTTTTCTTTCCCATCACTTTTACTACTTCACCAACATATGATCCAGCTTCTTGTAATAATTGAAGTTCTTCCTTTAAAAGACGAACTAGAAAAAGAGAAAAAACAAGAGAAAAAAATAATTAATTCATTAAAAAATCAAAAGATGCCGATTTTATATTTTGAATTTTATATTATATTATTGCTTTATATGTATATATCTATATAAAAGTTAGTTATACCTTTAGCATTAAGTGCGTTACGTTGTGCTTCTAATCGACGTAAATCTTGAGTTTTTTCATTAATAACAAGTTCACATTCTTCAATTTTTGTTTGATAATAAGGCTTAAGACCACCTTTTTCTGTATTAGGAGGTAAAATCGTTGTTGTTGCCATTCTATATTTTTTAATTTAATATGTTTTATTTTTATTCACTAAAGGAAATAATAGAATGAATAATAATATTAATAATTTAAAGAGCAAAAAAAGAAGAGTGGAAAAAAAAAAGACTTGCGCGTTTCTTTATAATACGTCAGGCCAAAAAAAAACGGAGTATAAATTTATTTTTTATAAAAAAAAATTTACTACGTACACACTATAAAATTTTTTAAACCCATAAAAGGAAATCCATTAACTAAAGTTATTATATAAAATGAAATTATATACTTATTATTATTATTTTATATTAGTGCTTGAAAGAAAACGAAAATATGTAGCTTTACCAGATTTTTTTTTACTTTATAGAATTATTTTTCTTTTTAGTTTTTTTATTAATTTTTCTCGTCTTTTTTTCTTTTACTTTTTATACTTTTTTTTTCCTTTATACAATGAATCGTACCATCAGAGTAGCATACTAGAGAAAAAATATATAAAAATCTATAAATTTTAAATAGAAAAAATAAGAAAAATTTATTTGCATATACATATATATATGTATATGGAAACAAAAAAAAAGCATAAGGAATAATGAAATCATATATTATGTAAGTGTTTTACAATACCTCCAATTGATGCATCACTTGATGATAAATCCATATAAAATTCAAATATAATTATTTAATTGAACCAGTCAATATTAAAGATGATCATATAAATATTTAATTACAAATAGATAACTAATATATTTTTATTCATTGGGGTGTCAAGGCAGCTGGTCAACCCCATCAGTATAAAGTAATATACAATTTGAACTTGATACTTTAATGATTAATATTTAAGATAATTATACAAATGTCGGTAAGGTTATATAAACAATGCTATGGTATATGTATTAAAATTTCAAGTCAGTTAATATACTATTCATGGAAATAAATCATTACGTTTATAGATTGTATATATATGATTTTTTTTTATTTAATCCATCATTATTTATGGCTAACTTATGAATATTGGCCAGAATATTGAGAATGATTACGCTATTTTTGCTTAAAGTGCGAAGTTAATTGTCCATTATTTGTAAAGATATATTAATATTTATATTGAGGCATTTTTCTAAAAGTATGCAATATTCTTAATTCTAATTAAAATATACACAAGAAAAAAAACATTATTTATGCGAGTTCCTTTTATGGATTTCCTTATAGTGTGTGCGTAACATAACTTAATGTATTTGCATATTTACTGGCTTTATTATTTTTAAAAAATTGAAACAAATGAAAAGGTATATATTAAACAAAAAAAATGTATATGACATTGATAGTTAAGAAAAAAAGAACTGTATATGTAAATAATAAAGTGTTATATATTAAAAGGTTGTATAATGAATGCACGTGTAATAATAGTAAATTGGAATAATAATAGTAATAATAATAATAATAAAAATAACTATAAACAGCTGAATATCTTTTAAGATAAATTAATAAATTATGGAAATATAACGTCATTGCTATCGTCGTTATCTAATACTTGACCTTCCTTTGATTCATCATCATCGTCATCATCATCACCATCATCATCAGGTTCATAATAAAATGGATCCGATCTTCTTTTCCAAACTTGTTCGTAAAGGCGTCTTCTAGTATTAGCATTATATCGATGACCACGTTCGCAATCACAAGTCCCAAATCCTTTTAAAAAACTACATGTATGTCTTTGAGTACTAAGGAATATCATAGGTAAATCAAAATCCAATTGATAACGATTCTTTATATCTTGATTCACAGTGGTTTGTAAGGCTACTTTGTTGCTTTGAAATCGATGGCTGGTTGCTAAATCCGCATGAGTAAATACTAATATTACATTTTTCCAAAATGATTTGCATTTTTTTAATAATGACTTGACAATATCAAGACTTTTAAATATTTGATCCTCACTACATATGTTTAAAAAAATAAAAAATAAAATAAGTTAAAATATTTCATTTGTCATCATTGAATAAAAAAAAAAAAAAAAATAGCCATATGATCAATGTTGTGATCCATTTTTTATTTTTTTTATTTTTTATTACCTTGCTGTCACTTTAAAAACCATTAAAAAGCAGTGTATTCCATTTCTCTCTCCATTATCATTAAAAGTAGATAATTCCATAATACGTTGTTTAATCAAAGCGATGAATTGATCATCTCTATTATTAGAATCACCAAACCCAGGTGTATCAAAAACGCGAACATGGCATCCAAAGGTTTCTTTCCCATGCATATAAGGATTTAAAGGTGCCCAGAACCCTTTTTGTTCTATAACGTCTTGGGTTTGCGACTATATATATATAACAATAGTAGTAATAATAGCAGTAGTAATGATAGTAAATAATTTAGATTAATTTCATTCCTTCTCTTTTTTATAAAAATATATAGCTTATATTTACTTATTTTATATTATTACCTTAACAGCAGTTTTTTGTTGAAATACTTGATGTCCTAATATATCATTTAATAATGAAGATTTCCCATCACCTGTTTTTCCCAAAGCTATTATTGTAAGAGGATTAGCACCAAGAGGTAAAGTATCATATAAAGGAACATCAGATGATTTGTTTCTTGAATGACGCCAAATTGTAGTAGTTGCTGCTGTTGTTGCAGTTGTTGCAGTGTTTGTTGTTAAACTAGTTGAAGGCGTAAGTAGAGGAGGCGATGCAGATCGATTAGCTAATCTTGCAGCAATCATAATTGGATCATAATCAGAATCGGTTGTAAGAAATGGGTTCTCCATTGGTTATTATATAATTTATAGTATTCTATACGTTTTAAATTGTATATTTAACTTTTTATATATGTTTATATAGTCAATCAAAATGATATTTTTTAAAAAAATAAAAAATGAAAAAAGGGGAAAAATAAATTGTAAAAAAAATTAATTGTAATTTATAAGGCAGCCGCGCAGCCAAATAAAAAACTACGGAAATTAAATAATTTTTTATTTTTCTTTTTCCTCTTTTTTTTTGCGCCTGTATCGGAAAGCCAACTTTTTCTGAAAGGCAAATTTCTGGCAAATTCAGAATGTCAGACTTTCAGGCTACCTCCTTTCTCAATCATTTCATATATCCTGAAATGGTTTATAGGATTTGATTAGTTTAAACAAATCAATTGATTTTCTAGTTAATATTAGTATATCCTTTTCAATAGACCTGATTGTTAAATTTTTAAATAACACATTCGTAAAATATAGGTATATTAAATTTACATAAACGTGTATTTCTAGATTAAAAATACACATGAAACTATTCATGTTTGATATTTATTTTTATATGTTAAAAAATAATCACAATCATTCAAAGATAATGCATATGATAGATAGATCGGTATCTCTAGTACTAATACTGTCATTTATAGATTAAATAACTTGATCTCAAACAAGGTCCTTGTTTGCAAAGTCTTGATAGTATATATATATATAAGCCTTTACTTCTAGAGTCGGATATCATTTGTTTAGATTCTGTCAATAATAATAATAATAATAATAATAATAATAATAATAATAATAATAATAATAATAATAATAATAAACATGAAAATACAACGAGTATCAGCACTAATGGTACAGAATCAACGATTAATTCAATAGTGAATGTGGACTCAATTGAATGGCAGCAGCATAATCATAAACATGACAGGGTAGAAAGAGGGTTGCCTATTTATGATAAACCCGCAGTATATGATTATATTTTAAACTATAAACACAATGACATCATTCCGTTATCACTCACTTCATTAGATGTAAATACGTATCTAGCGGCTGAATCAAGTTTTACTTTTGATAAATGGTTAAAGGTACTTCCAAATTTAAAAGAACTTTGTTTACATCAAATGGATATCGATGTTATTGCTACTACTTCAGGAAAAGATGACAGTGATGAAGGTTTATTTTTATATTTTTCAATTACGACATCTCTCTTTTTATGAATGTGATTTTTATTTATCAAATAATATATTTATTATTTCCAATATGCGCCCATTATTACAGTCACTAGAATTAAATTTAATGACCATTCAAAACATGGATCAGGAACTATTACCACCATGGCTAGTATTATTTACCATGGAATCCTATCAGCTAACATTTGAAAAACTAAATATAAGCAATTTTTATTATTTTTTTCAATATTCAGGATCCTATTATACCGCAAAAAAACACACAGTCAAGGAATTGAAGTTAAATAATACCTTTACAACTATTCAAGAATATGAGGACAATTTTAAAGTACATATTGTAGTGAATTGCCAATTGGTAGATATCGTTTTATTTGGTTATGAATGATTTTGAAAAAAAAAAAAGAACACATAAAAGTCTACAATAGGACCCATTGTTTTGTACTTTTGATCGTATAATTAATTATTAAGAAAAAAACAAAGAAATAAAAATAATGTTTAATAAAATAATCAAGTCGATAAATAGCTATGATATATATATATATATATATATATATATATACATGGGTATAAAAATAAACGATAAAGATCGAATCCTTTGTTCATTCTCTTCCCCCGATGGCAATATCGAAAAATGGCAAAGTTATGTAATTTTATAGCAAAAGGATAATTAAGTATTAAACAAACAATACGTATACATGCTTTATCACACTACTTTAATAAAATAAAATCTTTTTTTTTTTTAAAAAAAAAATCGTTCCCATGACTACGTAAATATTTTTTAGTTTAACTTTATTCCGTTGATTTATATTTATATTTGATACAACTTTATTTTATACCTATTATATATTATGATTATTGTTCTGGACGATCTTTTTTGTTGAAAAAAAAAGGAGAAAACACCAAGACATTTTTTTTATATTTGTAAATATATATTGTTACGATTTTTTATATTTTTTGCCATATAATGGCATCAAATAAAACCATATAACAAAAGTAACGACGATAATAAAAGCAAAAATTATGTAATGATAAAAATTATTTATTTATTTACTTTTTTAAACAATAATAAGAAAATAGTACTTAATACGAAGTTTTATTTTAACTGCTTTAATTCATGTTTTTTATTATTTGATAATTATTATTATTTTTTTAAAATCTGTATTAAAAAAAGGGGGAGAGAAGGAGGATATCATATTAAAAATAATAATAATAATAATAATTAATCCTTTCTATTTATTTACAAAGAGAATACTTTTCTTAATAAATAAATAATAAAATAAAGAAGAAAGAAAAGAATAGTAAAGTATATTTAAAAATTATCTTAAGAAAAAAATAAAAAGTTTAAAATAATAAAATTGCCTTTTTAAATATTAAAAAATAGCAAATTATTGGTTTTAAAATTTATTAATTCTCTCTTTTTTTTCTCCAAGCACAGACCTTTATACAATTTAAAAATAACTTAATAATTCATGTGGTCACTAATTTTCTTTCTTCCCTTTTATCCCTATAAAAAAAACCTCATCAGCACTTTCCGCGGGATATATAGGTTTTAACATCCGAAACTGATTTTTGGTGTCTCCGCTTTTTGCCATTATAAAATAAATCAATTTCAATTTTTTTTTTTCAATTTCCTTTTTCTTTCTTTCTTCACTTTTACTTTTTTTAAATTATTTTATTTTATATATCTTATGCTATTGTGTCTTTCGCTGTTCTCATAAGCTTTTATTTTTTATAAATCTCTTTTTAATTTTTTTTTTACATTTGCCAATATACTTTTACATATATATTTTTATTTTAAATCATACCAAAACCAATTAACCACTACATAAATAATATATATTTTAAATCAAGCATATAATAATAATAATAATGGCATTTTCAAATCGTGCTCATCGTGGCCCACCTACTACTATCTTTGCAAGTAAACAGCTTTCACCAAGACAAATTGCTACAAAGGCATTAACCTTAGGATGTAAGAAGTTGGATCGAGATGACAAACGAAGTCGACCTTTATATAATGTAAGAGAAAGACTCTTATTATGTAATACCATTGCTCGTGCGGAAGAAGTATTAAATAAAAGAACAAGAAGAACTAATCGTAGAGTCATGTCCGCTGAAGACGAAGAGTATCTTTTTGATTCTAATACATTAAAACATCATCCTCCTCCTTCACAAAATAATAGTAACTCTCATAATGATGATCATTGTTCACCTTTAAGAGCTTCTTCAAGTGATGAAGAAGATGAGCAAGAACAAGAACAAGATGATAAAAAGGAAGAATTAAAAAAGAACCATCAACAACATCAACCTATTCTTTCAGCCAATTCATCAATATCATCATCATCATTAACATCAGCAAATAATAATAATAATAATAATATCATCAAGACAAAAAATGACCATACTTCCTCGCCTATATTAAATAATGGCCCAAATACTTTAAATCAACCTAATGGTTTTTTAGAGTTAACACCTGAAAATGATTATCGTAAACTTGTTAAACATCCTATGATCTCTCCTATAGCAGCATTATAAACTTATTTTTTTTTTTTAAAAAAAAAAACAATACTCTTTCTTTGGTTACCCTTCTGATTTTTTTAAAATCCTAATAGCATTTTTTTTTTTTTTATTTATTTTCATCCTTTGTATAGCATCTCCTTTTATATATTTATATATATTGTACATTTTTTTTTTTTTTTTTTTTTTAATATCATTCATTATTACTCTTCATCTCTCTTTTTTTTTTTCTTTTTTCTTTTTATTGTTAAATAAATAAATCAAAATTTATTTTATAAATATATATATATTAGAACCCAAGATTAAATGATAAAATATAGATATATAACCCATAAAATTTGATTTTAACTAACTATAAACAATTTTTAGGATTCACACGATATTTTTGAGATCCATTCCCCTCACAAGTGTCAAAATACAACAATAAAATTGAAGGGCATGTGCAAAATCCGTTTTTGTCCGACTTTACGTTCCGAAGTTCTCCATTTTTTTCGTTCTAAAAAATTTTCAATCTAATTTTTTTTATGAAATGAAATGGTTTCATTTATTGCATAAATTATTATATAATTTAAGAAAAAATATACATTTTTATATATTTATTAAATAGATTCTATTTTATTTACAATGGCATCAAGTTGTAATAATATATCGTGATCACTATTAAACGTATGCCTAACTCTATCCACAACATCCAATACCATCCGATGTAAAGCAAAAACCCATTGTTTGAATTGATATGAATAAGGGAGGGAAAGATGATTTTCTTTTATATTTGCCTGTTTTTTTTCTTCCAATAATATTAAATAGTTGGAAATGATATCAGCTGAATGAAGAGATAAATCCAAAAAGGTTGTTTTGGTATGAGTTTGTTCCATGCCATAATCTTTAAACTCCGTACAAAAAGGTCGAAATAATAGCAATTTAATAAAATGTAAAGTCAAGTGAAGTTGTAATGTCATGTTTGTTACACGGTCTTGTTCTTGTTGTTCCTTTATTTTTTTATTTTTTGCTGTGGAGGTAGAGGTGGCCCAGCTAGGTAATTGCTGTTCCCATTGTTCTAGATCCCTTACTAAAGTCAAGACATCGTCTATATCTACTTTTCTTACTATTGTATCCTTTTTATTTAATTTTTTATCATCATCATCATTGTTATTCTGATCATCTTTTAAATAAAATAATTCCAAGATTTGCTGTAAAAATAACATTAATTGAGATTCTAAAATAATTAGGACAAATTGTTGTTGTTTATAAAGCGTAGGATCATCGTCGTTATTGCTGTTGTTATCCATAATTGTGTGAATTGTTTGGCATAATAATCGAATGCGGCAAGTGAATTGAATGCCAAGTTCTTGAATAAAATGAGAAGAGAAGGAGATAGAGGTATGGTAATAACGAAAAGTGGTGGCGTATACATCTAAATAAATCAATGAAGCACTGATGATTTGATTTTCTATAGTGGTCAATGGATAATGCATTAAATTTTTAAACATGTGCCAAGCCAAATCTATAAGATGCTGGTCCATTTCTTTTCGATCCTCTTGTAATGCATTATACCAAACTAACAACAAAACGGAGAGACAGGCAGCATATGTTGGGGCTATTTGTAACACAATATCAATCAACATAAGTTTAATGTGATAATAAAGGTCAGCATCCGTCCAAGAGGAGGGTAGTGGGTCGTCGTCATTATCTTTTTTCTTAAAAGTACATATTTTTTTACATATTAAATAAGTCGATAATACATAAACCATGGATAAAGGGTCCACAAGCTTATTGTCGCTGTTGTCGTCACTATCATTATTATTATTTTCAATGATTAAATAAGGTTTTAATTCTTCTAAAATGGGCAAAATCTGATAAGGCACACCAGGTGTCATGTTTGTTTTGGTATATTGGTCTAGTTTTAAATGTACATAGTGAAGGAAGGATGGTAATATATGGTACAATTGTTGAAAATCTAAAGTTGAATGTGATGATACATAAGTCTTGTTACTTTTATTATTATGAATGGGTGCTTTAAGTTGTTGCTGGTGGTCGTGATCATGTAAAAATTGAGATGTAGTAAATATTGGAATAGTAACTAAATAATAATCTTCATTAAAATCATCTTCCTCTTCTTCTTCTTCTAGATGTTGCTGTTCATCCATTCCATTCATTTGTTCTTGTTTTATCACTTTTTCATTGCCATCATTATCCACTTTTATATCTTTTTTTTCTTCTTCATCATCATCATCATCTTGATTGAGTAGTTCCATAATTAAATCTTGATGATAATCTAAATCCCAAAAAGTTGATAAAGAGTCTGACCCAAAATCATTTATACATTGTCTTGTAAATTTATCAATAAATTGCATAAAATCCAATATATTATGAGCAGTTGCATGAATGGATATTCCATCTGGTAAATAAGACATTGACCAAGCTACTTCTTTTAAAGGTAACGATACTGATGATGATGTATGATTATCGTTGTTTAATAATTCCAAAGTATTTAAATTAGTTGAAGGTGTTGATGAAGTAGTAGATAATGGTAATAGTGGTGATCGAGAATGGTTGTTATTATCACTGTTATTTATTGTCGTTGCTATTGGCTCCATATCCTTATCGTCATCATCTTCTTCATTATTTTCTTCATTATCTGTTGTTGATGTTTGCATATATTTAAATAAAAATTCACCTTCTAAATCTTTTAGTGAATCATATAAGTCTAATACTTTTTTTGATAAATCAGTTAAATTAGGTGGTGCGTCCGGATATTCGCACTAAAATAGATAAAATAATAAATAGTAATAAAAAAAAAAAAAATGGGGTTTTCACAGTTAATAGAACGATACACACTTATTATTATTATTATTATTATATAAATTCTTTTCTTTTATATGTAAACATACTGGATGATTTGATCGTTCACATCGTGTACAAGTAGGTCGTGTTTTAGAACATCTAAACACAATAAAATAATGATTATAAGAATGAATTAACGAGTCAGTTTCGTAGATAGAGAAGAGGAGATGGTACTGGCTTACTATTATTATTATTATTTTGCTTTTTTACTTTGCTTTCTTTTTTCGACATCTTAAACAACTTAGGTCCTTATTTGTGTTTTGATTGGCTGGTTTGTTTTTAGACATGAAGAGTAATAAATATAAAATGAAATAATACAAAAAAGTAAAAGAGACAATTAAAAGAGAGAAGGGAAGAATGTTTTTAATTTATTAAACTTTTTTTTTTTCATTTCATGACATTTACACTCCGCTGATATTTTTTTAAAAATGATGAGAAAAAATATAATCATTATTGATCATAAAAAAGTGAATAGCATCATTGTTTTTAAAATAGTATTTGATCATCATTTATTAATATTTGTTTTATTATAAAAAAGGAAACATAAAAAAGGAATTGATAATGGCATTGACTTTTTATCTAAAAATAAAAGAGAGAGAGGGAAGGAGCGACCGAAATATTATGCAATTTAAAAGTGATCCAGAATAAAATTAAGCCATTTATTTGTTTGTTTTCTTCTCATTTACTCTCACTTAGTTAGTAACTATTTCAAATATAACATATATATTATTCTAAAAATTTCATCATTATTACTTCATTCAATTTTATTTTAAAATAAAAAAAGTACCATATGATTTATTTTAAAAAAATAGTTTATAAAAAAAAATACAATAAATATAATCTTTTCTTTTTTTCATCTTTTCATTTTTTTTTTTTTATATGATAGAGCGATAGACTAATAATAATAGTAATACTATGATAGAAGATCAACAACAACATATTCATATTTCATCTTCCCTTACAAGTTTAGTATCCCAAGCAACATTAACTGATATCCAAGAAAATAATAATAATACCCTTCATTCTATAGATAAACAACAACTTCACTCACTTTATGTAGCAGCAGATATTAATGATATAGAAAGAGAACATGATGATGAAGGAGTATCACCCACTTCAGTAGATCTTTCATCATTATGGGAACCAATCAATCCATTACCACATTTGCCTTCTTTAAAAAGAAAAAAAAATAAATCAGCATTAAAACGTTCATTTAGTAATAATAATAACAATATTAACAATAATAACCTTTATGAACACAGCATTTTACCTTTACCAACAATGATATCAACACAGGAGGATCATCACTTGTATAATAACCATAAACTTGATGACGATGATGCTATTTATATTCACCTTGATGAAGAAAAAAAAGTTGCTAGTCTTTATGAACAATCTTCCTTAGAAATTAAAAAAAAAGTCATATGTATTCTTGGTAAATCTTTAATCAATGACGGTTGCCCTGGCTATAGAGTGGTATGCAAAAAAAATAAGATAAAAAAACGAAATTAATATATATTTTAATCCATATTTTTTTTTTTTTTTTTTTTTAGGAATCGGTATTAATACATTGTACAAAGTTACTTGGTTTAGAAGCCTCTTTTACATTTTTACCTGATGCCATCTTGGTAACTTTTATCAACGATGGATATAGAATGGAATCCATGATTGTCAAAACATCTATTGCTTTTGATACTGGTAAAATTGGTCTCACAAATAAAATCATCAATGATTTTTTAAAACAAGTTAATCAAAACAATGAAGAGAAACCTAAAGAAAAAGAGAAAAGTAAGAAGAGAAAGGACAGCAATATAGATCAGTCATTATCATCGCTACCTCCACCACAAAAACAAAAACAGCATAAAAAAAAAAAATCAAAGCATCATGATTATTTACCTGAAATGGAAACTTGTTTAAACGCATTATATAAAATAAGACAAGACCCACCTACATGTGGTTTTTGGGGTACTCTATTTGGTTTTAGTGTGAGTGCTTTCGCTGCTTGTGCAATGCTATTTAATGGATCTTGGTACGATGCTTGTTTAAGTGCTCTTTTGGGCCTTATTGTTGGTCTTTTGTTTATTTTAGCTTGTAAATATCCCATATATAGTCGAGTATTTGAATTGTCTTCTTCTTTTTTAGTGGCTTTTATTGCCCGTGCTTTTCATAATTACTGTTGTTTTTCAAGTGTTGCAATTTCAGGTATACTTATTTTATTACCAGGCTATTCCATGACAGTAGCTGTTGTAAGTTTTGTATTTTTTTTTTTTTTTTTTTTGTATTTAATTGACTTGATTTTTATAAAATTGAATCAAATGAATTTTTTTTTGATCTTTACATATATATAGATGGAATTATCTGCTAGGCATATCAACACAGGTACAATTAAATTAATTTATTCGGTAGTTTATTCCTTTGTATTAGCTTACGGATTACAAGTAGGTAGTAACATGTATTCAGTAATTGATCCTTCGGCATCTGAACCAGGTGTATGTGACAATAATCCTGTTTCCCATTGGTTTTATATTCCGTTATTCCCTATTTTAAGTGTTGGTATTGCTTATTCTTTTGGTTCCAGTAAATCACAATGGTTTACACAAACATTATGTGCCGCTGTTGGGTTTTGTACTTCCTATTTCTTATCCAAAGTGATTCCCGATGGTCATATGACAAACAGTATTGCCGCTTTTACAACTGGTTTATATGCTAATTTTGCTTTAAAAATTACAGGTGAGGCACCCTTAGTTCCGCTTTGTGTAGGAGTTACATTACTTGTTCCTGGTAGTATTGGTAAGAAAAAATAAATCAATTTAAATAAACGACAATGTACCGATGATCTTGTTACTTTTTTTCCTTTCCTAATTTATTATTATTTATATATTTATTACTTTTAGGTGTAAGAGGGGCTTTCGCTTCGTTAATTGAAGATAGTGTAATTCATAATTCTTTTGCTGTACAAATGCTTACTAAATCCTTAGGTATTGCTGCTGGTTTATATGCCGCTGCTTTGATTATCTATCCGTTTGAAAAAAGAAGATCTTTGTATGTTTCTCTATAATAATAATAAAAATATAGTTTTGTTATTTAAAAATCGCAGATTTTTTTTAAAAAAAAACCCTTGTATTTTCTTTTTTTCTTTTTTCTTTTTTTTCCTTTTCTTTCCTATTTATATATTTTTACATATTTATTCTTTAATTTAATTTATCTATTTAATAAAAATAAAAATAGTAATAACAAATACCGTTATATTATAAAATTATGGGTGGATCAACACCTATTTTATATTTTAATAATAATGATAATAGTAATAGTAATAATAAAAAATATTCCTTTACCTCTGTATCATCTCAGCAATTTATAGATACTAATGAAAGACATGCGTCGATTCCTTCGACTTATTTAACAGCACCTTCATTTGCCAATTCAGTAAATAACCCATACAATAATAACAATAGTTTAAGTGAATTATCATCAACTTCACCATATAAATTTAGGAGAAGGTCCAGTATATTGCAAGCCGAAACATTAAAAAATGCGTTTCATGATTTAGATCAACCATCATCGTCTTCTATATCACCAACAGTAAAAACAACAGAAAATCAACAGCAACCACCATTACCCGAACCAAAGAACCCATTTTTAGTTGATATCCATGATGATAGCATTCATCCTTTAGTACCAGAAATAAAAGACTTTCACCATTTATCACCACCAGTCAATACATTACAAAAAAATAACCAAGAACCCATTTATTTTCGACAACCATCGTCTATTTTTGAAAAGATAATAATAAAAGAAGAAGATGAAGTAGAAGAATATGATAAAATGAATAAAAAGCATATATTATTTTGCCCATCGCCCTATTTAAACCAACTTACCATTACAAAAGATTTACACATCCCTTTACCCGATAGAAAACGAAATTATATTGATCAAAAAGAAATATCAGAATCGTCATCGTCATCAACATCCAATCAACAATTATTACCTTATCCATTTCGCAAGAGGGAACCCGTTCACCAGCGTTTAAAAAGGAAAAATGACTTAACTTCCACTATTTTCCCCAACAATGATGTAAATAATAATAATGGTAATCAGCAACTAGTTCAATCAAGACATAGTGTTGATCATAATCAAATCGATCGTTTGATGTCTATTAGTAGTAGTAATTATAGTAGTAACTTTGATGATAATGGGGTAGATCAAGATAGTGATACCACTAAAATAATATCTTGGTTGGATACTTCGGTTCATATTCATTCATCTTAAAAAATAAATAATACGATAATTATACAATAAGTAAATTAAAATAATATATATATAGCAATTATTTATTTATATATTCTTTACTTTATTTACGTAAGTATTATGGAATTATTGATTATTTCGTGATATTGTTAAGATTATATAAAAAAAAAAGGTAAATTTAGAAATATAAATAGAGAGTATTATATCAAAATATATATTTTATTCTTCAGTAATCACAAGAGTATGCTTTAGAACTTGGTAAAGGTTTAAATAAATAATAAATATACAACTGTAAAATAAAAGAAAAATAAAAAAGATAAAACTCGTTGTAAAGTAAATGGTTAATGACAATATAAAAGATTACGAAGAAAAAAAATAGTCAGAAGCATTTTTTTTATTTTATTTATGCTTTAAAGAATATCAAATATTGAAATAAATTATAATAATAGAAAAAATAGAATAAAAGTAAAGAAGGGATAAAAAATTGCTTTTTTTACTTTCATGTTTAAATTTGATGTTTCCTCGTATAATTTAAACCCCAGCTTGAATTTTTTCCCATGGTTTTTCATGCAAAGGTAAATAAATCTGCTGGTTATTAAAATATTTTTTTTTCTTGAAAATAATTAATAATAATAATATGATCATTTTTAATCTACTCTATTATTTTATTTTTACATACACGTGATATAGTAAAAATTAAATCTATAATACAAAAGCAGGCATTACATCCACAATGTTCCAATTTTCATTACTACTAGTAATAGTTTCATCGTGATTTTCATCGTCTCCTTCATCTTCCTCTTCTTTATCATTCTCTTGCCATTGTGTATGAAATAAATTGTGACCATCTATATCTTCTTCGTCATCTTCCTCTTCGTCATCATCATCTTCGTCTTCACCAAATTCAAATAAATTCATTTCATCGTTATATTGGCTTCCAACAAAATCGGAATGACGTACTTTAAAAAATTTCTGGTCAGTTTTATTATTCGGATTGGTTTGATTTGTTGTATCTGTTGTTAGTGAAGATGATCCACATCGATACCTAAATAAATATATAAAAAACAGTTGATGAGGAAATAAATATTTATTACTATACAGTTTATTTATTTATTTATTTTTAAAAAAAGGAAAAAGATAATCCTTTTATAAATAATTTATTTTACCTTAATGAAGTTTGCCTTAATATTTGTTGAAAATCGTATGTATAATCTAAATTGATAATACCCTGTTGAATTGTAGAGTGTGATCGACTATGCAAAAATAAACGACATGTATGTTTATATTAATATTTCTTAAAAGTTTTATATTTTCAATAATGTTATTTTTGTTATTCTATCATTTAAAAATACTATACAACAAAAATATAAATTGTATTATTTATACTTACAGTCCTAATTGTGGGGAATTACAACAAGCCAGAATATTTTGTAATGCATTTGCTACTTGGCTTAAAGGTATATCTACACCTTGGGTATAACATAGATAAGCAATATCATAATTAAGCATGGAAATCCCTATTAAAAATTTACGAAAGTTTTTATCATCATCTAAAAAGAGTGGCATCTTGCTAAATGAAAATAAAATAAAATAAAATAGGTAGACAGGCATAGAAATGAATAAAGACATTTATATATATATATATATATATGTATAACCCTCTTATTTTTTTTAAATACCTTTGACTTTGATATAGACGAGAATGAGGTATTGAACGAATATATAAACGAAGATCTTTACGAAATATAGTAAACGGTAGCTTTATTCCTAAATAGCCTACAATCAATTCTAGCATTTGTGCTGTATAACCTATTGCAGAATTTAATTCATCTTTTGGATATCCTAATATATAGCAGAAATATATTAATAATATTAATTAAATAAAAAAAATAAAATAATTGAGAATATCAATTTAGATTTCTAAAATAAGCACAATGATATATTTATTCAACTTTACGTGAAACATCAATTAATCGAGTTGGTAATGTCACACCACAAATATAAAGATCTTCATATTGACGTCGTTGTTCAAAGGTTTGTATAGGTCTTGTGAAAGGCATAATAGATTGTTGAAGAGGAGAGTGATCATTATGAATACTAGCTATATTATCCGATGAATAAATACGTTGATCCTGTGACCTTGAAATGATAGGATCATTATTATTATTATTATTACTATTAATTGCTGTTCTAATGCTCCCATCACCTTCATCCACTTCTACTACCCCAGGTTTTAAATCGAATAAAGATACTACTTCTTTTACCAATATCTGTCGAGTTCGAGCTGTCATTTTGTATGTACGTTGCCACAATTTCATCACAGATGCCATATTTTGTTCATTTTCTGTTGTTATGGATCTCTCTTTGTTATTCCTTGCTTGAAATAATCGTTTTTTCCCATTTTCTAATATACTTTGTCTTCTTTCTATTTCCTTTTGTAGTTTATCTATTTGTTGAGCAACTATGTAGATAAATAAATAAACAATATATAATGTATAATATATAAAAATTAATATTAAATTAATAATAACAATAATAAAGGTAAATATATATATATATATATATATATATATATATGCTTAGCGTTGGTAAAAGATATTTTTTCAATAACAATAATAAAGAATAATAAAGTACCTATTGTTGATTCTTTTTTAATGCGTTGCTGCACTTCTATTGTATGACTGATATTAGTTGATCGCATATTCTTTTCAACTAAAAGACTATGTATAGTAGATGTTTTTTCTAAAAAGACTTCTGCCTCTTTTATGGCTTGATCCTTTTCAGTTGTCAATGTATTTAATTCTTCCCTATGATCAGTAAGTCTACATTTTTTTTTTTAATTTAAATAAAAATGGTAATAAAAAACATATATATATATATATATATATATATATATATATATATATATATATAGTATATATTATATTAGCATGTTCATTTTTTATTTCCTCTTATTTATATATACATCCATTTCTTATATGTTTATAATAATGCTTACTTTTCTGTTAGACAATTTTTACAATAAAATTTACGATTATATGAACGACAATGTATACACTCCATATTAATATAATAAAATAAATTAAAGAGAAAGAAAAAAGTAAGAAAGAAAATGAAAAGAAAATTCGCTTCAAAAAATATATGCGTGACCTCCGGAGTTTATATTTTTTTTTGCGGCAAGCTTTTTTAAAAAACTGTTTAAAAAAAGAAAAGTTGCTATATGAGAAAAAAATTTATGGCCTAGCAATTTCTTATTCCTATTATTTTCAATGAAAATTATTCAAAAAATAAAATAAACACATTTTGATTTTACATCATCATTTTTTTTAAAATATATCGGCATTAAATATCAACAAATTATATAAATGAGAATCGAAAAAACCACCAATCACAGACCTCTCCTTTTTTTAAAAAAGTAGAATTATTAATGAAAATTTATTATTTTATTTAATATAATCTATATACATGTAATAAAAATTTACATAAAAATAACTTTTATTTTTTTTTTTGCGTGTTATTTTTTTTAACAGCTGAATATTTGACTTAACTATGTATATATATTACGACGATGGTAATTTAGATAGTTCCGCCATAAACTCTTCTACTATTTCTTTTTGTGTATTAATATAAAAAGCTTCGTATCTTTCGGTAAATCGCTGTAGTATTTTCAAACACTTATTATCAAATTCTGATTTTTTAGTCCTTAAAATTTCTTTAGCGATATTTATGGGTATAGAATTGGCTATTTAAATAACAATAATAATAATAATAATAATAATAATAATAATAGTAAATGACATATATATATATATATATATATGTGTGTGTGTGCAATTTATGTGAATAATAATATTTTTATTAAATATAATGATGATATTTACCTTGTAATGATTTAACAATTTGATCTAATTGAGATGTTTCATTAACGGTGTCACTGGTTGCTGAATAAAAGGATTCCGTATCGGATGAATTTGCCTCATTTGCAGTATTGATCGAGAACATATTGTTTAATGACTTTATTTCTTTTTTGAGTCGATTTACGGAAGTATTTGTAAAGAACTAATATATATATAAGTATGTATAAATAGTGGATAACTGTTATATATTTTAATTATATATTAGCCGATTGCATATTTATATTAATTTTACCTTTTCCAATTCAGCTTGTAAATTCAACATTTCTCCATCTTCAATTTCACTAAAAGGAGCCCCATCTGCTTCCATATTACTGTTCAAAGGTTCCTCAAATTCAATAGGTGTACTTGCATTACTTAGTTCCATGTTTTCAGGTGTAGCAGGTAAAGAGTGAAAACTAGGTACTATAAGAGAAGGGGTATCAATGGTTTGTGTCTCTGCATCCCATTCGTCAACTATTTCTATAATTTCCTCTTCTTCCCGTGGTAGTGATAAGATATGCCTAGTTTTTCCACCTGTTTCTTCAACTTCTATTTCATTTCCTTGTCCATGTGTTTGACTATTATCAATATTATTTATTACATAATTTGACTGCTGTTTTTGTATCGTATGTTCTATTACATGGTCTTCTTCTATAGATATTGTTTCAGAAGTTAGTTGTTGCGATGATGACGATGGTTTACCAGTTGTCTGCACTTCCACACGATGATCATCTTGTATGATTATTTTTTCAATTACTGGTTGTATATTATTTCTTGGCTGAATGATTTGTTGTTGAACATTATCATCGCTATTATTATTATTAGAAACCTTAGTAGCGATATTATTGTTATCAATATCATCACTTATTTTAGGTGAATTTTTTATTTTACAATGATAAGGTGCCGACTTAGGATGCTTGAGCCATTTAATAATGCTATTCACTAATTGTAAAGTAAGTCGTATAGGGTTCTGTAAAGCAAAATCATTGGATGTATCTAAAAATTGAGCATATGAAGTATTTTCTGGGAGTTTTAATTGTTTTAAATCTTTATCTTTTATACATGATCGAAGTCTTTGTTCTATACAATTAACAGATACTAAATGAAGATATGGCGGGTAACCATTTGTATTTTGAAATGCATTTAAAGCTTCGTTTTTAACTTGATTTCTTGGATCAATCATGATTACTAAATCCACATTTTTCGGTAACAACGTCTAATAATAATAATAAAAAATAAAAATAATATAGAAAGTTTGCAAATGAATCAGTCTTTTATATTATATTTTTGTTTACTTATTTGTATATAACTTACTCGTTGTGTACTTGTAGTTTCCAAAGGTTTTTGAATTTTTGCTACAATACCATAATCATAATCCCATCTATCATCCATTACCATACTTATCCTTTGTACTGTATAACGCTCTTCAAATAAAGTTATTAGCTGCTCTTCCATTGTCAATTCATAACATACTACAGCCAAATGAAATACCTAAATATAGAATAAAAAGAGTAGAAAAAAAAATTAATAATAATGATTATAATATATATATATATATATATATACATCATATTCTTTTTCCAAACGTAAAGCTAGTTGTTCTATGAATGCCGTTTTCCCCGACCCTTTCCAAGATTCACTTGATGCAGCTTCATAGCCTTTAATAAGAGGAATGGCGGGATGATTTAGTGTATCAATGGCTTTAATTAAATGTTTTTTAATTTCATATTCTGAAGCATTCATGCCATTATTATTTATTAAATCCTTTAAATCGTCTTGAATGGCATTGACTTGTAATGAAGTAGGAAATACTGGTACAACATGTTCTGAGAGATTTAACATATTGGTTAAACATTTTTGTAAATATTCTTCTTCGACATTATTTATCTGCTGATCATTAATAGTAGAGGATCGTATATCATCTACATCTAAAGTACTACTACTACTATTATTATTATTATTATTATTATGTAGTTCAAGTGTTATATGAGAATGGGAAGATTTCGTTGGAATAAACACTCGATTATGAGTACTATAATCAGTTTCACCCAATATATCATTCAATATATTATCATCATTATAAGGTTCAGCTTCTTCAGTACGATTAGATATATCATTTGTATTAATGTGTACATTATCATGAAAAGTATTATTCACATCCATATCAATCGATATATTTGTTGCTCCTGTTATTATACTGTTGCTATTCGATGCTGAAGGCTAAATAATAGTTATAATAAAAATAATAATATACATAAAATTAAGTTAAAGTATACTTTTTAATTTAAAAAAAAATGCCATACTAAAACTTTTAAAAAAAGCAATAACAAAATGACAACTTCTACAAACCTGTATCACGTTATTTTTTAATTCTAAAGCTTGTTGATACTCTTGTTGAAATTTCTGAATATCAATTGTTATTTCTGAACATTTGTCCACTATTTTTTGTCTTTTTGAGTTGGAATAAAGTTGAAAGTGCGGTAATCGTTTAAGAGTAGGTTTATCTACATGGAATTTTGAAGGATTATTTTTTTTATTATTGTCCGCTATTGGTGTTGAAGAAGAATGTTGAATTAAAGACTTTAAAGTACCATATAAAGGTAATGATAAAAACCGAGTAGTTGATTCTTTACGATTGATCAGTAATTTATCCATTTTACTCCGAGCTTGTAAATCTCGTTCTAATGCTTCAATATTTATCCTTCGTGGCGGTAAAGTTAAGGGTTGGAAGTTTTTTTTCAAGATCTGCGAAGAATCATCATTTTTCCATAATATTAATCTTTTCTTTGTGATTGTTGTTGTCGTTGTATTAGGCATTAATTTTTATTTCTGTTATTAATGTAGAAAAAATAAATATATATTGTAAGTAGTAGAAGTAATAATAAAATAAATTCAAAAGACAAAGAAAAAAAAGTAAAAATTGAGGTTCAATAAAATTAAAAATAAAGAAGCTGGATCCGAAAATTTATTTTTCTCTCCAAGTATTTGATTTATTTATTTTAAATATATGCAAATATAAATAATGATTTTTCTTTAATAGTATGATTTATGCTAATTATATTATTTTATGATATTTATAAATTATTTATAAAAAGGATGCCTAAAAAACGAAAGTAATAAAAAACAGTCAGTCGAATAAAGAAATAAAACAGCATGATTTCCTTATATGTATATCCTTTTAAAACTTACTCGTCGAGCAGCTTCTTCCATATCCGATTCTGAAACACGATGACGATCATCTTCGTCAGGGATTTCATAAACACCACCAAGAATAAGGTAAGGTCTGTAAGCATATTGTGAAAGCATTTCCATACTGGTAACACCAGATAATACAAGAACAGGGTCAATTTCGGAAGTAATACCTGCTACAATACTTTAATAGGTAGGTAGATAGATATTTAAGTTAATTATTGTTTATACAACTATATATACTTTTTTTAAAAAAATAATCTTAGAGATTGAAACTTACTCTGTATCCATACGATCACCAATAATACAGGTTTCAAGTCGGCTTAAACCAAGAACTCGTTGAGCATAACGCATGATTAAAGCAGATGGTTTACCACAAAAGAATGCTTTTGTATTTGTAACAAGTTCAACACTATAAAATCAATTATACAAGTTAATTAATCCATCCTATATATATATATACAATTTTTTTAAAAAATAAGATAAAATAAAATAAGGTATTTACCAAGCTGTGAAGGCACCAGTAGCAGGCTGTTTTAAAAAATAAAAAATAAAAAATAAAATGAATTTTGGTGATTAAAAAATAGATTAGATTAAAAATAGAAAAATAGAAAAAAAGAAAATCAGAAAAAAAAAGGAAAACTTACAATTTTGCGACCAACGGAGTCCAAATTTTCTGTATCCAAATGAGTAGAAATAAGTTTGGCGCCATTTTGAACAAGTTGAACAGCTTTAGTTAACTTTTCAAAGTTATAGGTTTGACTTTCACCCAATACAACATAATCAGGATTATGATCATTCATAAAGAATCCCATATCATAAAGAGAATAAGCCAAACCAGGTTCACCAATAACATAAACGGTACCACCCTATTTATTAATTTTTTTTTTTAAAAAAAATGGAATAAAATAATATTAACAAAAAAACCCTCGTCATTGTCATTGAAAAAAAAAATAATGAGGATAAAAAAACTTACATCAGGAGATTGAGATTTTAAAAAGTAAGCAGTAGCTTGGCCAGAAGTAAAGAAATGATCTTCTCCAACATTAATACCAAGTCTTTCTAATTTAGATTGTAATTCACGAGGAGTAGGAGCAGAGTTATTTGTTAAGAAAATGAATTTCTTGTTATTTTTTTGTAAAAATTCAACTAACTCTTTGGCACCAGGAAGTAAAGTAGTACCCTATGTATATATATATAATATAAAAAGTATAAATTTTTTTTTCGCTATTTTATTTTTATAATGATAGTAGAAAAAGATATATATTAAACTTACATGATAAATAACACCATCCATATCAATAATATAACCCTTCTTATTACGAATAGCATCTAATCTTTCAGTATGAATGACAGGATCACGTAATAAAGCCCAATCTTTTTTAATAGAATGGGAGGCATTTTGTGGAGGTTCACCAATGTTATCTTGATGTGGTTGTTCTTCAGTAGTAGTAGAAGGTGTAGCAGGAGCAGCACTGGTTTGAAGACGAGAAGCGAATTGACTAGCTAAATCGCGACTAGAAGTGTCTTGAGTTACTTCGATATTGGGAGTAGCAGTAGCAGTATTTTCAGTGGCCATTTTTATTTTCAAAAAAATTAAGTATTATTATATATATGAAAATTAATTTTATGAAAGAAAGAAAAAAGATATAAAATAGAAAAATGGAAAATATATACACACTTATATATTGAAGGGGTTTATTAGGTGAATTTATTTTTTTCGGTTTTTTTTTATGCGGAGTGAAAGTTTAATCTCAGAGCAATTCCGTTTTCTGAAACTACCCGAGCTTTAGTTTTTTAAAAAAGAGGAAGGAAAAACATGATTTACTGTATATAGATTAGATAAGATGACGTAGCTTTATATATAGTTTATTTATAATGTAAAATCAAAGGATTTAAATGCTTTTTTGAATTCATTAGCAGCTTTTCGTTCTTCATCTTCTGTTTGAGCACAGGCTTTCCAATCTTCACGATCTGGTGTATCTAAAGCTTTTGCAAGAATGGTTCTAATGAAATATATACATAAAAATAAAAATAAAAATAAAATTATATATTTCTTATTTTCATTTTTATAATATTTATATAGATAATATATACATTTATATATAAGTTTACCTTCCAAATTGTAAATTAAATCTCTCTTTTGGTGGGATCATATGGACAATATGTTTTCCATTTGGTAACTCCATATCAAAAAATGCTTTATCTCCGCTCTAAATATAAAAAAAATTGCACCCAACAAAAAAGATAATTAGTTTAAACCCGTTTCTAAATATATATATATATATATATATATATTATCAAATACATCATCATCATCATCATCAATAAACTACTATTTTTTTTTATCGATTAATTATCATTATTATTATCTTACAGGAGGAATATTATAATCATCTATGAGATCATAATTAGCCAATTCTGCTTCTTGTTTTGCAATCTTTTCAATAAGTTCTGATTTATTTTTTGGAACAGGTAAAACTTGGATATGAGCATGGTTTAATCCACGATATGATTCTCTTGAGACTTCAAAGGTCACCATGTCTTGATCATATTTAGCATAAAAATCTTTTAAAGCTTGTTTATAGTTCTTTAAATCTGCCAAAACAAGATCACGATTAGGACCATCAGGCACAGTTCCAAAATTAGCATAGTGAGTGATGGCTATCAATAAAATATGCCCGCCGCCTGGGACAGCACTATTGGCTGGCGAGATTAATGGACCCTTTGCTAAAGTTGCATAAATTTCATTTCCGATTGACGTAATTAAATGTTTTTCGATTTTAGGATTTGACAGGCAAAACCAACAGGAACTAACTATTTAAAAATAAATAAATAAATAAACATATAAACATACAAATAATAACAATAATAATAATAAAATGATAAGCTAACATTATCTACGCCTTATCGATTGTATATTTTTTTTAATGAATTAAAATACAACTTTACGATCAGGTGCTTGTCTTTGAGTTTTTGGTTTTTTATCAGGGCATTGATCAATATGATGGCCAGAAGTATTACAAATTTTACATATATAGTTTTCAGGTAAAGTGCGTTCTTTCTTCTTTTCTTTTTGTGGACAATCTTCAATATGATGGCCAGTATTATTACAAATTTTACATATGTAATTTTCAGGCAAAGTACGCTCTTTCTTCTTTTCTTTTTGCGGACAGTCTTTGATAAAATGGCCAGGTGTATTACAGATTTTACATATATAACCATCAGGAACTGAAACTACATAATAAAAAAAATTATATACACGCTCAATATATTATAGAAAATACTTATAATTATTACAATGATAATAAAATATTATTCAATCATTTATTTATTACCTGCACGTTTTTTCGATTGTTGCTGATCTTGATTATCACCCCAGAAGAAAGTTTTATAATCATCAACTTCAGATCGCTTTTGTCCTGCTTTTGATCCAGGTTTAGTAAATTTCCAAAATGGGCATTCTGTTGTATTATTTGGTCGCATATTTAAAATTTCAGGTGTAGCTTTAGAAAGTGGGACAATGTTATACGCATAAAACCACTATAAATAGTCGTCATAAAAAATTGAAATGATAGAGGTCTAAGTACTACTCTTATATATATTATATTCTTTTCATTAATAAATAAAATATTCTTCGGTTCATTATATTAGTGTCATTTTTACCCGTTGTTTATCATTATTAAAAGCTTTTCCTAACCCGATAAATCTACTGACATGAGTAACTGGTCTTTCATCTTTTCCACCAAATCCCATAACGTTATCATAAGGCTCCCGTTCATAAAATTTGTTTTCTAATGAAGCAAAATGATATCTTGGTTTTAAAGCTAAAGCAAGTTCTGAAATGATTTCACTTGTTGTGTTTAATGATAATGGTAATGGTGCATTATTACTATTATTTTCAATTTCTTTCGGCCATTCTGTTGTTAAAAGGATATCTACACCATAAGGGATTGAAAGTGGGAATTTTGTGTTTTTAAGCTGTTCAATATCTGATCGATTATAATAAGCTGGTTTCATTATTTCGTTATTATAATTATTCTCGCTTTCTTTATCCGTATCCATTGATTCTGTTTTATTGTTATTATTGTCAAACAAACCAGAAAGAAAAGCTACTTTTAAACCTTGTGCTGTTGTCATGATCCCTTTTTTACCAAGGTAATATAAATTTTCAGATACTTCGCCTTCATAATTATCGACGCGTTCTTGAACACTTTTAGGAAGTTGAACTTCACCATCCATAAAATAAGTTGTTAAAGGGACTAAAAAAACAAATAAAATAATACATATAAGAATAAAAACTATACATACATATATATATATATATATATACATGTATATATATAAATCTTACCATGCACTTTTCCTTGTAAAAGGTTGGTGATATCTAAAGTGGAAATTTCTTTGGAGAAAAAATTACCAGTGCATAGTAATATATCAAAAGGGCCATGTTTATCATTGATAGATTTAATCTTGTCAAAAAAAGCAGCATAACCTCCTTCAACCGATCCTGTCACCAAACTAATTTTTTTAAAATAATATAGAACAAAAAATATAAATGAATTATACTCTTTTTTTATTAAAAATAAATAAATAAACACTTGTATATATAAATGTTCTTTACTATTATTACACTTTAAAATTAGGCGTCGTCATATTAAATGTTTTTATATCAGGTTAATAATAAAAAAGTTAGAAAAAAAAGTTGAAAAAATAGTTGAAAAAATAGGCTTAAAAAAATAAATTATAATAAAATCTCAGATCATTTTTTGCGCCTGACTGCTTTTCAATAGCATAAAACTTTTTTTTTTTTAAAAAAAAATTGAATTTTATTTTCTTAATTGATTCTTTTCCATTCAATTTTTTTTAAAAAAAATTATAATATATATATATATATATATAAATGATATCAAGGATAGAAACTTTACCTATTGAAGTAGTTGAACAGCTTTCTTTTTCACTGGATCCTAAAGATCTCTTTCATTTGTCTTTAACCTCAAAAACTCTCTTCTCCATATATTCAAATAGCACAGTATGGAAAAGGTACGTTATTCAGTTCTATAGTATATACATTCATACATATAAACTAAAAATATTAACTTTTATTATTTTTTATTTATTTTATTTTATTTTATATACACAATTATAGTAAAGCCATTCATGACTTTGGTAACTTGTTTCAAATTTATTCAATTTTTAAAAATGCAGCCGGTCTTGAACTTTACTCTGATATTGCCGAAAAATATAGCCAAGAACCTACCAACTGGTGTCAATACTATCTTTTAAAGAATAATACTTTAAACACAATGGAAGATGAAAAATTAATGGATGAAGCTGATAAAGAATATGCTATATGTCATACCCAGTTGAAAACGTTTCAAAAAGAAGGTGATATCCAAATCTTGAATGAAGTTGCATCGAAAATGTTACGTATTTTAGGTAATCATTACCATATGCATTAGTTAAATATAAATGATTCGATTCGATTTGATTTTTATTCTAGCAGAATATAACTATAATTATTTTCATGTTGATAGATATTTTCCCTAGTCATGGAGGTTGTTATTATATATTGGCATTTATTTTGTTTATTCTTAACCAGCTAGATGAAGCTATTGTTTTATTACAAATGGGGCGTAATGTAGACTGTGATTTTGAACCTATTGATGGTAAAGGGAAAAGATATTATTATTATTTTTAATAGGTTAGATATATGGTTTATTAAATACCATCTCTCTCTTTTTTATTTTTATTTTTTTAGAACTGGAAGATGAAATCAAACGTATTTTGACTGGATATAAAGGCGAAGAAGATGAAACACAATTAATAACAGAAGAAAATGAATTATCAGCACCATTAAAAGAAGTATTATTAGAAATATTTAAAAGATTCGATAAGGATAATGATAATGCATTGAATAATCAAGAGTTAAGGAAATTTATTTTTGAAACCAATGGGTCACATCCTCCTCCACCTTTTCTTAGACAAATGGGACAAAGATTTGGTAGTAATTCAAAAGGATGGTTAACAAAAGAAGGATTTTTGGTAATCTTTATGTGTATATAATTTTTAAATAAATGAATATGACTGTATTAACAAATTTTATATTTATTTTTTTATTTTAATATGAATAAATAGGCTTTTTATCTTGAACAGACATTAGATGATCCTACCGAGACAAGAAATGATATTGGTGTACATGGATATGATCCCAATTCTTTAAAAAAATTAATGGAAGAATAGAAATTTAAATTATTATTATTATATTATACCGAAACAACCTATTTATTTATTTACACAGTATTATTTCATGTATTAAGCATAAAATAAACCATTTTGAAATGTATAGACAAACGATTATCACTTTTTCCCCTCAAATAAAACATATATATATATATATATAATTTTTTTTTACAACTAATCAGTCTTTATGTATGTGTGTATATATATGTATATATATATATATATATATATATATATATATATCTGTATATTTATTATTATTTTAATTTAAATAGTAAGTAAATAAAATATGGTAAATAAAAAAATGATAAAAAATGATAAATATGATAAAATTAACTAATAACTCAAAACAAATAGGATTATTATTATTATTATTTTAAGAAAAAAGTAAAGAAAAAAAGTTGCATTATATTAATTAATAAACCCAAGCAAGGATAGCGGTACCAATGACTAAAGCAGAAGTAGACCAACCCATACGAATCGCATCATTACCAGCAGCTGTGGGTGTAGCAGAAGGAGCAAGAGAAGAGGAAGGAAGGTTGGATGTGGTTGGTAAAGCAGAGGATGTAGAGAAAGAGAAAGTGGCAGTAGTAGAAGATAAAATATCAGTTGTGGATACAGTTGTAGTACCACTAACAGTATCAGTTGTAGATTCAGTTGCAGTACCAGTTGGTGTAGCAGTAGTAACATCAGTACCAGTAGGAGTAGGAGTATCACTTACATTATCAGTGGGTGTGTTTGTGGATCCAGATGTAGCATCACCAGTAGATGTAGGAGTGGCATTAGCATCAGTTGGAGATGGAGTTTCGCCATTAGATTGTGTAGGTGTAGCATCAGCAGCAGAAGTGGTAGTCTTTTCTCCTTCAGATTCACCTCCTGGCCAATGATTGGAGATACAGCCTTTATAACATTCTTCGGTTGTACAATCACTAATACAACTATTAGCAGATCCAACTATTTGATTTTTTTAAAAAAAAACATAATAAAAAGTGTTATATTTTATATTTTATATTTTTAATTAATAGATTGTCTATTTTATTACTATTATATGTCAGTAATGATCAATGATTTACTTACCACAAGTACTATAGCATTTATAATCGGTTGGTTCACAATTACATTGAGCATTGATTTGAGTGGCGGCTAAAAAACCAAGAATAGCAAATAAACCAAGATTTTTCATTTTTATATATATATTTATTAGAAATTTATTATTGAATAAAGAAAGAAAAAAGAAAGAAAAATAAAAATAAAAGAATTCGAGTCCTTTTATTATCTTTTTTTCTTTAAAGAATGATCTACTTTTAAACTACTTTTATATATCTCTTACCCCTGAAAAAAAAAAAAATTGAAATGGGAGTTACCCACTAAAAAAAAACTTAAACTCTCTGTCTGCACTCCTCAAGTGTCGTATTTTTTTTCTTCTTTCTTTTTAATCAGCATCATCATTTACTTATCCCTCCTCCACCCCTTGCCTTTTTTAAAGTATCTTACTTTTTTTTTTAAAAAAAAAAAAAAAAAGTAGTCTCTCCTGCTTAAAGTATATAAAAATAAAATAATTAAATAAAAATGAATAATAGTTTTCAAAAAAAAAAGTAGCTTGTGGTAGTAGGAGTTGAATGCTACTCTTTGTTTGTTTGTTTATTTTTTAAAAAAAATTAGGAGAACATGATTCGATTTTTTTATTTTTCTTTTGGTTCTATCAATAGTTAGAATTGTTTTTTTTCTTGTGTATCTTTTTTTAAGAGACTGATTTTGTTGATCAGAGAATATTTTCGATCAATCGTTAAAATTAAACTACAGTAGGTTGAGTTTTAAAAAATATCTTATTTTTGAAAGTTACGCCGAAGTCGATAACCCCACATCTATTATAACGAACCGAATCTTATACTTTTAAGTTTACTTAATCTTTTTCCTATTTTTTCTTAAAAAAAAAAAAAGAGAGAGAGAAAAGAATGGATGTATATAATAGCGGCATCTCTACCTACTAATGCAAAAAAAAGAGACCATTTTTCAAACACAGATACAAAAATAAGAGTTTGAAAAACGTAATCTATTTTTTAATATTGTTTATAATAAATAATCAAGGCAATAAAATAAATAAAAACAATTCATTAATAATGATAATAATAATAATAATAATAATGATAATAATAGTAATACCTTACCATAAAAGACTCGTTTTGTTTACTTGTTTTATTTATATAAAAGTCGGTAATCTTAGATTACTATATTCGGATATTCATCCATGATTGCTCGATTTATTATTTTATTGGGTATATTATTTGCCTGACAACGATAGATTCATTATTATATTTATTATTCTTATGTAAATCGTATTATATAAAAAAAGGCTATAACCTAATAAATGTTTTACTTTTGAAATAATAAATATAAGCTTTTTAATTTATTTGAATATACAAAAGACATTTTAATTTCATTATTATTTTTTATTATTTATCTTTTCTTACATTTTTTAATATTATGTTGTTATTCAATTGATCTTACACTTCTATAGGATTGAAAATAAATACAATGCTTTTAAATGATTTTTTTAATGCAAAAACGTCAAATTTTATTTTTTAGGAAGAATAATTAAAATCCAGGTATTCTGACTGCTTTTACTAAATTTTATTTTTAAATAATTTCTTTTGCCGCAATTCAATCTCATTATCTCACTCTTTTTTTTCGACTCTGTACTTTTAGTTATTAGTCTTCGTTTAATATTATCATTTCATTTTATGATAAATTGAACAACGTCTAAATACTAAAGCATATATATTAAACAAATACAACTTCAATAATAATTCTTTATATATATATATTTATATTTATATATATCGTTTTATCATTTAAATATACTGTTACAACTATTTCTATTTATATATAATATTTTGAAAACATAATATTTTCTCATCCATCCATATCGCACTATTACATCTTATTAATCATTCTTAATATCAACAACAACTATAATAATAATATTCAGTTATTACACTCATAATGTATTTGTATAATTTAACACTTAATTCTTCAACTGGAATTAATCAAGCTATTCATGGTAACTTTTCTGGAACCAAACAAATTGAAATATGTGTAGCGCGTCAAACTCGTTTAGAACTTTTAAAGCATGATACTACAACTGGAAAATTATATACTATATTATCTCATGAATGTTTTGGTCTTATTCGTTCTATTGCTCCTTTTCGTTTAACTGGTGCTTCTAAAGGTAATACATGCATATATATATATATATATATAAACAATAAACGAATAATATTTTTTAATAACTTCTTTATACTTATTTAATTCTTAATTTTATTATACATACTTTATATTCAAAAATAGACTATATTGTTGTTGGATCAGACTCAGGACGCATTATTATTTTAGAATACAATCCTACCAAAAACATATTCAACAAAGTACACCAAGAAACATTTGGAAAAACAGGAAATAGAAGAATTGTACCAGGTCAATATTTAGCAACAGATCCAAAAGGACGAGCCGTCATGATTGGGGCCATCGAAAAGCAAAAACTAGTATATATATTAAATCGCGATTCATCAGCCAATTTAACTATCTCGTCGCCTTTAGAAGCACATAAATCCCATACCATTCACCATCATATTATTGCCTTGGACGTTGGATTTGAAAACCCTATATTCGGTTGTTTGGAAGTAGATTATGGAGAAATTGATCAAGACCCTACAGGAGAAGCCATAAATGAAGTGGAAAAACTATTAACTTATTATGAATTGGACCTTGGTTTAAATCACGTAGTACGTAAATGGGCAGAACCAGTGGAAAGATCAGCTAATTTATTAATTCCCGTTCCTGGTGGTGTTGATGGTCCTTCTGGTGTCTTGGTCTGTTCTGAAAATTTAATTACTTATAAGCATCAAGATATGCCTGAATTCCGTCTTCCTATCCTTCGACGTGCTCAACCTTTAGAAGATGCTACTCGTGGCTTGATAATTACTTCTTACGCTGTTCATAAAATGAAACTTGATAAAAAACCTGTCTTCTTTTTCTTATTACAATCAGAAGTTGGTGATGTTTATAAATTAACCATTGACCATGCCGAAGGTGTGGTTCACAATATGACAATCAGATACTTTGATACGGTCCCCGTAGCTACTTCTTTATGTATTTTAAAAAGTGGATTTTTGTTTGTTGCCAGTGAATTAGGAAATCAGTAAGTATTATATTCATGCATCTATTTATTTATTTATTTATTTATTTATTTATTTTAAAAAAAAAAAAAAAAAAAATAGAATAGAAACAAGTAAATATATTTCAATATTTTTTTAATTTGTAAATTTTTTATTTTTCTTTCTTTTTCATAGTCATATGTATGCAATTGATCAACTTGGTGATGATCCTGATGATCCAGAAATTACAGCAACTGATTTTATGGAAGCAGCAGAGAGTCAAGATGAATTACCACTTGTTTATTTTGCACCAAGACCTTTAAAAAATTTATTATTAGCTGATGAATTGGAATCTATTGCACCATTAATGAATACCAAAGTACTTAATTTAGCAGATGAGGAATCACCACGTATATATGGAATTTGTGGTACAGGGGCACGATCAACATTTAGAATCATGAATCAAGGGCTAGAAGTTAGTGAGTTAGCAGTTAGTGAATTACCAGGAAACCCAAGTGCAGTTTGGACTACTAAATTAAGAACAGAGGATGCCTATCAATCCTATATTGTCGTCACTTTCACCAATGCAACTTTAGTCTTATCCATTGGGGAAACAGTAGAAGAAGTATCAGATACAGGATTTATTACCAATGCACCTACATTAGATGTTCAGCAAATAGGGGAAGACTCACTTGTTCAAGTATACCCTCATGGTGTTCGACATATTCGCGCAGATCAACGTGTTAATGAATGGCGTGTATCAGGTGGACAAATTATTGTACAATCAGCAACTAATAATCGACAAGTCGTTGTAGCTTTATCAAATGGAGAATTGATTTATTTTGAATTAGATAATATGGGTCAATTAAATGAACATCAAGATCGTAAACAAATGTCATCGGGCATTACATGTCTTGCCTTGGGCGATGTACCAAATGGCAGACAACGGTATCCTCAATTGGCTGTTGGCTGTGATGATCAAACAGTACGTATTCTTAGTTTAGATCCCGATTCCTGTCTTGAATCTATCTCTATGCAAGCATTACAAGGTGTAGCTTCTAGTTTATGTATTTTGGAAATGTTTGATACTGGTTCTTTCACACAAGGTCATGGAACTCAATATTTAAATATTGGTATGGTAAACGGAGTATATCTTCGTACCGCTTTGGATATGGTGACTGGCCAGTTATCTGAATCAAGAACTCGTTTCTTGGGTCCACGTCCTGTGAAATTGGTTAAAGTAAAAACACAAGGTCAGCCTGCTCTTTTAGCCTTATGCTCCAAACCTTGGTTAAGTTATACTTTCCAAAATAGATTACATTTAACCCCATTAAGTTATGATACATTGGAATATGGTAGTGAATTTATAAGTGAGCAATGCCCTGAAGGGATGGTAGCTGTTGCTGGTAACACACTTCGTATCTTTATGGTTGAAAAATTAGGTAACACCTTTAATCAAGTATCCATTCCTTTGAAATATACTCCAAGACAATTTGCTTTACATCAAACAACTAGTACCTTCGTAGTTGTAGAAAGTGATCATGCTACATATTCACCAAGCGAAAAAGCAAAAGATTTAGAAATTAAAGTAAGATATATATGCAAAGAAATAAAATAAAATAAAAAAGCCATATAAATAGCAGTGAATTAAAAAAAAAAGAGTATACTTACTAATCTATTACAATGACTATTTTTATTTGTGTATTCATTATAAATTTAATAAAATAGGAAAAAGAAGGATATGAAATAGATGAAGATGTAATGAAGCTTGATCCTGTACAATTTGGAAATATTAGAAATGAAAGTGGAAAATGGGCAAGTTGTATTCGGTTAATTGAGCCATTCCAAGGAGAATCATTACAAGTAATAGAATTGGAAAAAAATGAAGCGGCATTTAGTGTAGCTGCTATTCAATTTACTAATAACCCACATGCTGGTGATTCAATGGAACAATTTATTGTCGTTGGTACCGGTACAAATGTTACTTTGGCTCCTCGTGGTTGTTCTTCTGGTTATTTACGTTTGTATCGTCCTGTACTCACTGAAGATCAACGTGTACAATTAGAATTTATACATAAAACACCTGTTGAAGATGTGCCTTATGCATTAACCAGTTTTCAAGGTAGACTTTTGGTTGGAATTGGAAAAACCTTAAGAATTTACGATGTTGGAAGAAAGAAAATGTTGAGAAAATGTGAATCAAAGGTAAAATAGAAATAGAGTAAATAACGATGCGCATATAAAAATAAAATAAATAATAATAGAATCTAACTTTTGTCTCTCTTTTATTTTTCTTTTTTATTTTCATTTATTTTAGAGCATACCAAATTGTATTGTTACACTTCAAACTCAAGGTAACCGTATTATCGCTGGTGATATTCAAGAATCAGTACATTATGCATTATATAGACGTTCAGAGAATCGTATTACAGTATTTGCAGATGATACTACACCAAGATGGATTACATCAACAACAATGGTTGATTATGATACTATAGCTGGTGGTGATAAATTTGGAAACTTTTTCGTTGACCGATTAAATCAAACTACAAGTAAAGAAATCGATGAAGACAGTACTGGAAATAGAATACATTATGAAAAAGGATATTTAAATGGTGCTGCAAATAAGGTAAATAAAAATGTCTAAAAAGAATGAAATATATTTATTTTTTTAATACAATAATAATTAACATATTTCTTTTTTTATTAATTTATTTATCTTATAGTTAATGAATATATGTAACTATTTTGTTGGTGATATTATTACATCTGTACATAAAACAACATTAATATCCGGTGGGCGTGAAATTATATTAACAAGTACGCTATTAGGATCTATATCCATGTATATTCCATTTGTAGCCAAAGAAGAAATAGAATTTTTCCAAATGTTAGAAATGCATATGCGAACAGAAGCTCCACCCCTTGCGGGACGCGATCATCTTAGCTATCGTAGTTTTTATACGCCTGTTAAATCCGTTATTGACGGTGATTTGTGTGAACAATTTAATACTTTACCGGCCGAAAAGAGACGTATGATTGCTGAAGAATTAGATCGTACTGTTGGTGAAGTACAAAGAAAGATTGAAGATATGCGGGTACGGTCTGGGTTTTAATTAAATTTAAATTTATTATATAGTTTTGGATAAGATAAGGTTTTTTTTACGTATACAAATTATATCATTTTTTTTAAAAAAAATAATAAATAATTTTTTCTTTTCTTCTCTTTCTACCTTTTTTTCCTTTCTTTTTTCTCTCTCCTTCTTTTTAGCCTTTTATTATTATTATTTACTTATCGAAATGAAAGTAATACCTTTTATAAGTTTATTTATACCTTTGTCACTTTGTGCTTCACAATATATTATTCAAACTAATTCTGAAGACGATATAAATGAGTTCAAGCATAAAGAAAACAGTAGAGATTATGTACATAATCTTTTAAAATACCATCCTTTAATTGACGGACATAATGATTTTCCAATGTAAGTTATCTTATTCATATTTATTAATATATATATATATATGTATGTATATATAATGTATATATGAATATATAGTATATACGTAATAATAATAGTAATAACAATAGCAACAATAATGAAAACAAACTGGACTTTAAAGTTTGCTTAGTAATAGATATTCATTTTCTTACTTATTTTTAAAAAAATCATGGTGATTTAGGTTTTTATCCATTGATAAAAAAGGAAAAATCAATAATTTAGATTTCCAACGAATTAACAATAGTCATACTGATTTGGAACGAATTAAAAAAGGACAATTGGGAGGGCAGTTCTGGTCAATTTATACTGAATGTGAAGACCCTAAATTAAATCACCAAATTGCGGCTATGGAAAGTATTGATGTAGTGAAACGTATGGCCGATTTATATCCTCATCAATTTCAATTGGTTACCAATACAAGACAGTTTAAAAAAGCATTTCGTCATGGCCGTGTAGGTTCATTTTTAGGTATGGAAGGTGGTCATATCATTGGTAATTCGTTAGCTACTTTAAGAACGTTCCATGATCTCGGCGTTCGTTATATGACGGTAAGTAAAGACTATTGTTATTATTTAAAATATATTTATATAGATAGAGAGGTTGAAAAGGGAAAAAAACATTTGATCACTGATATTGCATTATTCTACTTTATTTTATTTGTATTTATATTTTAGTTGACACATAATTGTCATACTCCTTGGGCCGAAGCTTGTTGTGATCCTAACCCTCCTCCTTTTGAAAAAGGTCTTGGGTTAACGGAATTTGGAAAAAAAATTGTTGGTGAAATGAATCGATTAGGTGTTATTGTGGATATTTCTCATGTAGCTCATGGTAAGAAAATATATATTAAAGGAAAAAACATAATAAAATTAGAATTATATTTAAAAACTGATCTTGTATTTTTATATCCTCCTTTTAATACTTTAATCATTATTCAAAATGATTAATGATCATACTTATTTTACCTTACTTTTTTTATTTTTTTATTTCTATTTCCCTTTCTCTTTTATATAGCTACCATGAATGCTGTATTAGATGTTACTAAGGCGCCAGTTATGTTTTCCCATTCTTCAAGTAATGCATTATGTGATATTGAACGCAATGTACCTGATACTGTATTAAAACGACTTGTAGATGAAAAAATCGATGCTGTAGTAATGGTTAATTTTTATAACCGATTTGTTACATGTAGCACTGAAGCTACCATTGATGATGTAGTGAATCATATTGAGCACATTGCAAGTATTGCTGGTAAAGATAAAGTGGGATTGGGCGCTGACTACAATGGCATCGAAATTACCCCTGTTGGTTTAGAAGACGTTGGTACCTATCCTAATATTTTTGTGAAATTATATGAACATGGATGGACTGATGATGAATTAATTGGTTTGGCTGGTGGAAACTTATTACGTGTCTGGAAAGGAGTTGAAGAAATAAGTCATCAATTAAGACATAATTTACCTAATGAAGATCGTTTAGAAGACTTTTAACTGTTGTTATTACCACTATTCTATTTATTTTGAAATAAAAATATACATCAATGTAATATCAAGAAAAAAAAAATCAATTTTATTACTGAGATTTTAGTATCATTTTTTTAGAATTTTCCTATTTTATACAACCTTTTTTTAAAGAAAAAGAAAAGTGAACGTTTTACTTCGTTCACGCTATGGATTTTTTATTGTCCCATAAAAGGAAATATTGTTTATCGACATTCTATTAATTATAGGTAGTTAAAATAAAATGACAAAACTATCATATTATAGAATATAGAGTAGAGAGATCAAAAAAAATATGTGACACTTTTTTATTCTTTTACATTCTTTTTTACTCTTATATTTTAAAAAGTATAATATTTTTTGTACTGAAGATTATTTATTTTAAAGTAAATGTGTATTATTATTACTATTATTATTTTCTGTATACTTATGTATATTTTGTTGCCTAGTAATCTAGCTTTCGCATATCTGTAAGTATAAAATGTTCAAAAAGGTATAAATGACAGCATGTATAAGAATATTTTTTTATGATAAATACATTTTTTAAGAAAATAATATATTTACTCTTGAAAGGTAGTTACTAGAAAAAGAAATAAAATATAAACTTTTGGAGACCCTTTTTTCAAAAATTAGGTCTTTGATTAATTTTTTTTTGAACTCAAAACCGCGACACGATTTTTTTTCTCTCTTTTTTTATTTTCGCCATAAATATAAAATAATTAAAAGATGCCTTTAAGGCAGTATAGAATAAATGACAATGAAGAAGATATTCCTGAATCATCAACGGCTGCTTTAAAGCGTAGACGTATGCTAATTGAGGATAGTGAGAATGAGGAAGAAGAATATAGTCAGCCTAAAAAAAGAGCACCTATCACCAAGTTAAATAATTATAATAGCAACAATAGTGATTCTGAAGTCGAAGAAGACGAGGAAGGCGAAAACGAAGAAAACAGTCAAGAAGTTAACAGATCTTTAATTTACGAACCTTTGGAATCTTTAAATGTTGGAGAAGATGGGTAAAATAGAATGATAATAATTACACCATGAGCTATTTTTAATTTTTTTATATTTTCCCTACAATTTACTGATATACATTTTATTTTAATTTTTTTAATTTTTTATAAAGTTATGTGGAAGGATCAATAATAAAGATAACATTAAAGAATTTTGTCACTTATGATTATTGTGAAATTAAACCTGGGCCACAATTGAACATGATTATTGGACCAAACGGAACCGGTAAATCAACAATTGTTTGTGCTATAGCCTTAGGATTAGGTGGATCTACTTCTTTATTAGGAAGGGCTAAAAATGTATCAGAATTTGTTAAAACTGGTGAAGAAGAAGCTTACATTCAAATCGAACTAAAAAGAGTGGGAAAAAAAAATACTGTTATATACCGTCATATCAATAGAATAAATAATACTAGTAACTGGAAACTTGATGGTAAGAAATCTACATATATAGTGTTTTTTTCTTTAAAAAGAAAATATATGCTGCGTATAAGTTCTTGTTGAATAAGAATCGATAAATATGTTTTATTCTATTTTAATCTATATTTTATTATAATCAAGGTCGAGCAACAAGTCAGCGCGAAGTTATGAATATTATCAGTAAATTAAATATCCAAGTTGATAATTTATGGTAAAGTTACATATATATACATAATTGTATATATCCATTTATTTATATCAACGTATTATAACGTCTTTTTTTTTTTTATCATTGCTTCCTTTTTTTAGTCAATTTTTACCACAAGATAAAGTTGCAGAATTTGCCCAAGTGAGTGCTAATTAACTAATAGAGTTCTTTTTTAAAAATATTTATCTAAATCAATTTTAGCAATATAACACTTATCAGCTATTGATTATTTATTATTTATAACTGTATATTTGAATAGTTAACACCTTGCCAATTATTAGTACGAACACAAGTGGCTGTTGGAGATAAAAGTTTATCAAGTCAACATGAAAAATTAATTGAAAAACGTAACCAACTTAAAATACTTGACAAAGTAAGCTAAAATATATTTAAATTTTAATCATTCAATTTTTTCTTCTTTTTTTTTTTTTTAAAAAAAAAGATAAATAGTTATTTAACAAATTATTATTATTATTAACCAATAGACACATGCATCCAATTTAAATCGACATAAAGATTTAGAAAGTAGAAACCAGCTACTACAAAAAGATGTACAGAAAATCAAAGAGCGTGAAGTTATAGCAAAAAGGATATCACTTTTAAAAGCAAAGTTACCTTTGGCAAAATATACGGATGCAAAAAAGAAATATGATGAAGCAAAAGTAGAAGAACAAGAATTAAAAAATCAAAAGTTGGAATTGGAGCAAGCAATAGCACCATTGCAATCAACAGTAAAGTAATGGCTCGATTATTTTTTTTAAAAAAAATTGGAATAAAAGTATTAATTAAAACTTAATGCTAATTTTTTTTTTACTAAAATGATATAGTGAATTAAAAAATGCGGACCATCGTATATTAAGTTTAAAAAAATCATTGGAAGAAGATACACGCGATTTGGCCAAGCAACTAACAAAAATACAAGCAACTATCCAAGATTCGGTAAATATAACAATAATATAAAATAAGAAAACAATAAATATATGTGATGGCTAAAAATTTTACTTGTATATGTTTTATTTTATTTTATTTTTGATCTGGAATGGTTTATAATTCATCAGAAAAGTAATGTCAAGTCTTATCAAGCGCAAATTGAAGGATTAAAAAGACGTGAGAAAGGAAGGGAACAAGAAATTCAAAAATTGGAAAACCAAATCGCAGCATTGGAAGATTCATTACGCGAAGAACCACCATCAGATTCATTAGAGCTTGTTGAAGCAATTAATAATATTACACAAGAAGTATCCCAACTAAATGTAGAAATCAGTAATGATGAATCAATGTACAGAGATTTAAATCGACAAAAGAAATCAACTGAAGCACTACTTACCCAGAGTAAAAGATCGTAAGTACATTAATATATAATTTATAGAAAATAACCAAAATAATAAATATTTAGTAATATAGCAATAATAATAATAATAATATATAATAGATTAAATGAATTAAAGGATATTGGAAGAATAAAAATGGAAAACTTAAAACAAGTTAGTATGGATACATATAAAGCCTATATGTGGTACAGAGATAATAAGACTCTCTTTAAAGGAAAGATCTTTGGGCCTATTCAGTTATGTATCAATATTAAAGACAAGAGATTTGCTAATCAAATTGAAACTGCATTGGGTGGGCGCGAAGGTAGTCACTTAAAGGTAATATATATAACAATATCATTACTTAATTATTATTATTAACAGAAACTATAAAATAAATGAATAAGAAAAAATATTAATAAACTTTTTTCCATATATTTAGACTTTTGTATGTGAATATGCTGAAGATTATAAGAAGTTCATGGCTGAAATGGTAGATAAACAAAAATTACGATTGACTGCAAGTTGGCCAGGTAATATCGATGTTGATACATTAATAAATACGCCATGTTCCGATGAAGAGGTAATATATAATAATAATAAAAATATAAAAATGTAAAAATGTAAATACTTACATTTTTTTTTTTTTTTTGATTATTATTATTATTATTATTATTATTATTATTATTATTATTTAGTTAAAAGCAAGATTTGGGTTAGATCATTTTGTGTTAAACCTTTTAGATGGACCTCCTTTAGTACTTGCCTATTTATGTCAACAAATTAATATAAACAACTATGTAAGTTAATTCGATTTATCGATATATATATAAAATGAATTAATAATTTTTAATATATATTTTATACAGCCTATTGGATTAAATAATATCAACGTTCAAAACCTTGTAGACAAGACTTCATTTCAGCGTTTTATTGTGGGGCAAAATTTTTATAGAGTTAAAAAATATTCATATGGGCAAGGTGGTTCCCAGACTGCGGTTCGTACAATTGGTTCAGCCTCACTACTGACTAATTCAAGTAAAAAAAAAAAAAATGGGAATGGAAATGGAAATGAAAATAAAATATTTACTTTAAATAAGATTATCCAGATATTAATATACTATTATATTGCCTTTTTATAATATTTGAATAGTTGATCCCGTAAAACATGAAAGGATTTTAAACCAAATAAAAGACCATGAACGTACATTAGCTGATATTGATGTAGAAATAAAACTGCTTACTGATAAGCGTAATGAATTTAACCAAAAGATTCGAGAATTAAAACATCAAAAGGTATGAGCAATATTGAATATTTATAAATGCATGCATAAATATTCAAATAAAATGTATTAATATTAATATTTTATTTTGTATTATTAGGAAGAAAAGCAATCAGAACGACGAGATATTATGAATAAACATCACAGATGGGAAGGACAAAAGCGACGTTTAAACAATTACCAACAAGAACTTGCATCAAAAAGGGATGAACCTAGTAATATTGAAGAGCAAATTGAAGAAGAAAAGACAAAAATGAAAGATGAAATAATACGTCGTGGAAGATTAGTGATACAATATCAGAATAGATTAAAAGGTTACGTTAATAAAGTATTGGAACGAAATAAAACATCATTAAAAGCATTAGCAGTACATGGCAAATATCAAGCAATGTCATCTCTTTTACAAACTAGTAGACGTGATCTTGATCTTGTTGAACATAGTTATAAAAAAGGTAATAATTAAAATCATCTGATTGGTATATTGAAAAGGGAAAAAAAAAAATAGCTTCTGATTTATATATATATATTCACTTATATCTTTTTATTATATTTTTTATTTTTATAGCCCGTGATAACACAGCTGAATGTAAACTTGTAGCGAGAAAATATCAAGAACAAGCTAGGAGAGCTGGTGCTGATTTATTAGAAGAATTACAAGATGAATTTAAACAAGTAAGTTTAATAATCTTTTTTTCTTTTTTGATTTTGATCTTTTTTTTATACAAAAAAAGGAAAGAAAAGCAAGAATGAAAAGCGTGATATTTAACTTTATATATATTCACTATTACTCATTACATATCAGATATATGATGATTGGCAAATGAATGGATTAGATCAAACAGAAAATGAAATTGAAGATGCTATCAACGAACAAGAGGCTAAATCCAATGCACTTAAAATGTCGAATCCTTTAGCAATGACTTCCTATGAAAATTTAATGAGAGAAGTAAATTATTTTTTTATTTATAAATATAATAATAATAATAATAATAATAAAACGATTATTTCGAAAGCTAAAATTATATTATTATCATCGCTATTTTTTAAAAAATATAAAATAGATGAAAGATTTAAATAAGAATATTGAAGCTGAACGAGAACAATTGTCAGAGCTTAATAATACGATACAAACTATTAGGGTAATTAAAATTTATAATAGAATCATATACTTATTATACATATCTCTATCTATACTTGTACGTTAACTTATTTCTTTTTTTTATTTTTATTTTTTCTTTTTTAGGGGCAATGGGAAACTAGGTTAGAAACTTTAACGTCACGTATTAATACTAAATTTTCGGAAGCATTACAACGTAAGTACTCTTATTTTTGTTGCTTTGTTTTATCTATATGTATATATTTAAAACCGGTAAGAAGATATTTATTAATTGCATCTATATATTTTAGGTATTGGATGTGCTGGTGAAGTTTGTATAAGTAAAGATGAAGACTTTGATAAATGGGGAATGGAAATCCGAGTCAAATTCCGGTAAATCCGATCAAACATATGCTTTTTTTCTTTTTATAGAGATTAATAGTTACTTATTTATAAGCGATGTTTTTATTTATTTTAAAAAAAATTATATAGTGATAATGAAAAACTACAACTATTAACTGGGCAACGTCAATCTGGCGGAGAACGTGCAGTATCAACTATATTATATTTAATGGCCCTTCAAGATCTTGCTCTCACACCCTTCCGAGTTGTAGATGAAATAAATCAAGGTATGGACCCAAGAAATGAAAGAATGATTCATGAGCAAATTGTTTTTGGTGCAACTAAAACTGGAACTTCTCAGTAAGTTTTTTAAAGTTTATTTTTATGTTTACAATGTTTATATATAATAATATACTTGGACTAACTTATATATATATATATCATTATTATTATTATTATTATCATAATTATTTATAAATAGATATTTCCTAATTACCCCTAAGCTATTATCAGATCTTTATTATAATGAAAAAATGACTGTGTTATGTATTTATAATGGCGAATGGCAACCAGAACGAATGAAATCAGCTGGAGATTATCTTAGGAGTGCTCGTACGACCAAAGTGGCTTAAACCAGAATTTCTCAATTGTAATTATATCTCTTTTTTATTATATACTAAATAATTGCTATCTTCTTTTTTATAATTTTTTTTTCTAATCTGCATTATATAGTTGTTTAATATTTATCGCTTTCCCCCTTTTTATATTAAAATCAATATTACCTATTCAAACACTTTTAATCTTTGATGATCTGATAATAAAAAAAAGGAAATCTGATCACTCATCTTCATTAAAAAATTTTTTTCATATTATCTGACTTTTGATATTTCTTTCTCACAATTCTAAAAAAAAAGTAATAGGTAAAAAAACATACCATAATAATGTATTATTAGTAGTTTAAAAAATACTATAATACTTTTCATTTCAAAATAAAATTCAAAATATTTATATATTCATATAAATATTTATGTATAAAATGGTTATATTTGTAGAAAAAAGGATATAGTATTTATTTATTATTTACTATGAGTGATGATTTTTTCCATTTTTATAAACATATGATACTTATGAAAAAAAAATAATGTAAAAAAGTTGGTAAGGTCTTCAACCAAATAGGGTCAATTAAAATAACGAAAAAAGAAAAAAAGAAATCAAAGAAAAATCACGAAAAAGAAATATAACCCATCTTTATATATTTTTGGTCATACGTAATCTAAAAAGTTGATCTTTTACAAATGAATGTTTGTGGTGCTCTTTTTTTTTTCTTTCGAGATAAAAGATTTTCTCATATGGTCTATATTTTTTATGAAAGTGATAATAATAATAATAATAATAATAGCAATAAAAGAGGTCGATAAAAGTAATTATAGCAAAATAGATATTAATAACAACAGGTAATTTATAAATACAATTGATCATATTCATTAATGGAAAAACAACAACGAAAAAAAAAAAAAAAAAAAAAGATTCTAACTGAAAAAGATCTTTTTTTTTTATTCTTCAAACGCGAATATGATTAAGGTTTTATTTTGGAAAAAATAATGGACCTCGTTTGTATTAGGCTAATTTTTAAAATTTAGGGTTGACGTTATACAAAAAACCTTTATGATCTCCGCTTTATATTATTCCCAAAAGTAATATAATTGTAAAAAAAAAAAAAAAAAAAAGTTATATATATAAAATAGTCTACAATGATCTATTAAAATTTTTTTCTTCTTCTTTTCTTTATTACTTTTTTTTTTATTTATTTATTTTTTTTCTTTTACCTTTAAAAATAATGACTGAAAAAGTAGAAACAGTTGAATCTTTTGAAGAAAAGAAAGAATATCATGAAGATATTCAAACAGTAGAGAAACAAGAAGAGGAGATATCCCATGGTGGGGATACTGCTTTAGCAAATGCTCCTTTCAAATTCAAATTGATTGCTCTTATTACTGCCTTAACTTTCCCTGTTGGTTCCCATTTCTCTCATAGTGCTATGAACGCTATGAAAGATACTCTTAAAACTGTAAGATTATTAAATGGAACGATAAAAAAATAAAAGATATCACCAAATATTTTTATTTTATTTATTTATTCTAAATAGTGCTTAACATATATAATATTAAACATAATAGTAATAACAGTAATAACATGAAATTTTTATTACTTTTGGTTATTTAGCAATTAGGTATCGATAATACACGTTTTGGTGTTCTTTCTGCTGCCGTCTCTATTATTAATACCGTGTTTCCTATTGCTGGCGGTATGTTTATTGATATGTTTGGTTCCATTTGGGGTACTTTAGCTGTAAATATATTGATTATTGTTGGAAGTTTATTAACTGCTATTGCCGCCAAGTATCACTCCTTCGGATTAATGGTAGCTGGAAGAGTCATTTTCGGTATTGGTTCAGGATTGATTGTCACAATGCAAGAATCTTTATTATCCAAATGGTTCCGTACACAACATTTATCCCTTGCCATTGGTATGCAGTTATCCATCAGTCGTTTATCATCCTTTTTAGGCACCTTAGTTGCTAACCCTATTGCCAAAGCTACCGGTGATTGGGTATGGCCATTTTGGTTATCATTATTCTTTTGTGCATTTTCCATCTTGATGAATATCGTTTATGCTGGTGTGGTAAAACATTTAAGAGGTCAAGCTACTTTAACCAAAGCCGAAAGAAAAGCTTTAAAACAAAAAAAGACATTCCATTGGAAATCCTTATTCAAATTTCCCCATATTTTCTGGTTGATTATCTGTATTGAATTCATTTATGCTGCTGTATGGAGTACTTTCCAAGTAATCGCTACTGAATTGGTTAAACTTCATTTCGGTACTACATCTGTTTTGGCTGGTTTCAAAGCTAGTGCTGCTCATGTTGTCCCCATTGTTGCTACCCCTCTCCTTGGTATTATTATGGATACCTTTGGTTTCCGCGTTGTTATTTTATGGTTGTCTGCTATTTTCTTAATTGTATCCACTGGTTTACTTGGCTGGACTCATGTAGATGCTGTAGTTGGTATGGTACTTTATAGTTTTTCACTTGCCTTTGGTCCTATTGCTATGATTACTGCCATTGGTATGGTGTTGCCTTCTGATTATATTGGTACAGGTCTTGGTATTTATAAGAGTTCAAATAACATTGGTACTACTATTTTAGATATTGTTGCAGGTATTATCCAAGATGGTACAAAGAATGAAGGTTATGTTAATGTCATGCTTTTATTCATTATTTTATCTGGTATTGGGTTTGTCCTTATTGTTGTTTTATGGATCGTTCAAAGAGTCAAATATAATAACCTTTTGGAGTGCAAGCGTTCTATTCGTACTGATCGTATGAAGGAAATCAATAGTAAGGAATTGGAATTAACTCGTCAAGGTCTTGATGCTTATCATAATACACCTGTCAATAAGTTCAACTATTTTTATGTTGGTACCTTTATTTCTTCATTAATCGTCGCTTGGGTATTATTCTTTGTATATGCTGCTGCAAGTGGTGGTGGTGAATAAACTAAAGTAATAATAATAAAAAATTACCAATATTTTTTTTATTATTAGTTGTTATTATTCATATTCTTACTTAATATTCATATTCTTATTACTTTTTACTTTTTATTAATTTTTTTTACTTTATTGTTACTATTTATTTACTTATCCCCTTTTTATATATATTATTTATTCTTCTTCCGTTCTTACATTCTTATTGTAGATAATACCTTAATATTATAAATAAATCTTGTTTTTTTATTTTATATAACGATTATGGTTTATTTTATTAATATTATTCTTATTAATTAATTATAAAAGAGATATAAAATATATTGAGGCAAAAGAGTGATCATTTTATTTTAAAGAAAATCGGGATTTTAATTTTTGATCATTTTAAATTTTTTGAGCTTGCTATTATTTTTCCTCTTTTTTATATATTTAATTGAATATATATATATATATATATATATACATATATAATCATTTTTATTATAAAATATGGATATTACTACACGTTTGAATCAATGTATATCACTTCCTCAACAAAAACAAAAAATTGAAGAATTTACAAATATTTTAAAAGAAATTATTAATACAACCATACCAACTAATAATAATAATAACAATCAATCTATTCCAGCATCTAATACAGAGACACTTGTAAAATTACTTCAACAATATATAGATGCTGTTTTAAGTGAACAAGTTGGCTTAGTTAATGCTAGACAATTATTAACTGAATATATTGAACTATTCGATACTCACATCAAAGATACCGAAATTCAAAAGAAACTATTATCTTATGCTATTGAAAAAGCTCAACCGCGTGTTGTCAGTTTTGAAGAAGCGGTAAAGGATAATATATGCTAAGATTATTTAAAACAAAATAATAGTAAAAATAATATAAATATACACTAAATAATATATATATATATATATATAGTTATAGATATTTACTTTTTTTTTCTTTTTCTTTTTCTATTTTAATACAGTTATCGCGTTTAAGGGAAAAGTTGGCAAGCATTTATGAAGAAGAGGACGATTTTTTGGAAGCAGCAAGAATTTTACAAGGTATTCCTTTGGATTCTGGCCATAGGTAAAATAAATTAATAGATAATTGTAATAATGGTGATAAAAAAGAGTGGAATGAACAAAATAATGTATAAATATAGATGGATAGATGGATATTTACTTTTCTTTACTAATTTTAAATCGTATATATATAGATCTATATCAGATGAATATAAACTTCAGATTTATATTCGCATTGTTCGGTTTTTATTAGAAGAAGATGAATCTATTCAAGCAGAGTCCTATTTAAACCGAGCTGCTTTAATTATTCCTAATTCAAAAGACTTGGTCCTTACTTTATCCTTCAAACTCTCTCAAGCTCGTATTTTAGACTCCAAAAGAAGATTTTTAGAAGCCTCATCAAAGTACCATGAGCTCAGTTATGTTGGACAACTAGATGAGGATGAAAGAGTTTTATGCTTGTAAGTTTTTAATAAAAAAATAAGTATAAATATAAATATCGAAATGAAAGTAAAGAGAATATAATTTTTATTTTTATTTTTATTATTAATTGCTTTATTTTGTTTATATTGATACGATTTGATAATCATAATAATCACAATAATAATAAAAATAGAACTGCAGCTGTACAATGTGCTGTTTTAGCTGGAGCAGGACCACAGCGTTCAAGGACTTTAGCAACATTATACAAAGATGAACGTACACATAATTTACCATCATTTTCAATTTTGGAAAAGACCTACTTAGAACGAGTGATTCGACCTAATGAAGTTTCTGAGTTTGCTACTACCCTAAAACCACACCATGTCGCCAAATTAGCTGATAATTCAACTACGGTCTTTGATCGAGCGATTATTGAACATAATTTATTAGCTGCTTCAAAAATATATAATAATATCACAATTGAAGAATTAGGAACCCTATTAAATATTTCAAGCGAACAGGCGGAACAAGTGGCAGCACATATGATTGGGGAAAATCGTCTAGGAGGTAACATTGATCAAATCAGTCGATTGATTACTTTTATTCCTTTGAATGATCAACAACTTCAATTAACATCTTTTACATCCATTGCTGCAGCCGCTAACAACGAAGAGGACACATTATCAAGTAAACATGTTGAACATTCAATGCAAGCTATTATGAATTGGGATAGTTCCATTCAATCCATTTGCCATGATTTGGATACTATCATCTCTTCAATTCAAAAGAAATACCCTGAATATGTCGATTCTCATTTTAAATCAATGGCTTAATAAAATAAAATAAAATTATATTTAAATATATAATATAATCATTATATAGTGTAATGATTTTTTATGTATAATTCGTTAGTTCAATTAGTTTTATTCTGAGAATGCATTATTAATATATATATATATATAATCTTAATGCTCTAAGTGTTTAATAATTAAATAAAAAAAGTAAAGAAAATATAATTATTGCCTAGTGTAGAATTTTTTTGTGTATATTTAATGTGTTTTATTACAGTAATGCTTTGATAAAAAATTATATAATCTAAGTATTCTAAATGTCTAATAATTAATAGGGGAGGAGAAAAAGTATAAAAACATTGTAATATAAAAAATGGAGAATAGATATAAATAAAAATTGAAATAAAAATATGAAGTATATGTATAAAAATGATAATATTACAAATTGCTTTTTTGTTTTTTTATGATTGCTATTGTTTTTAATTTATTAATCTTTTGTTGTTGAGGATGACATTTTTTCGTTTGAAGAGTATTCGCTATCAGAATTTAGCTGATCTTCATCCCTATAAGACAAACGGATACCACTAAAACAATAAAAAAGAAAAAGAAATAGAAAAAAAAAATTAAAAAAGTTAGCATAGTTCATTCACTTATAGGTGACATATTTATATATATGTTAATCGGTTCTAGTAAATGTTACCTATCATTCCAATAAACTGTATCATGTACCCAATTATGTTTATCCAAAGCATCCACAAAGAAATTAAAATTATTATTGGTCCAATCCAGTGTTTGGTCCAAGATAGAGATATAATCTTCCAAATGTGATGATTTTGATATATTATTTGCTGTAAGCTGATCATGGAATTTCATGGCATGTAAAATACTTTTCAAGCTATCTTTAGCATTAGCATCATCATGGAACATGATATACATAGTGTTATTATGATAATTTAATAAATAATTTTCATTTTGTAAAACATGAATTACGCTTTGGATTTCATCTGAGGAACCATAAGCTTCTTCTGCACTGCGTCCCATTTTAATGTTGACATTTATATTATTTGACTTCCCAGGTTTAATCCATTCCCCAAATCCAATTTCTTTTTTTTTTAATTGATCATAATCAACGACATCCCCATTATCGATGAATTCACGACTTAATAAGGTCACTTTGGCTTGGTTCAATATTTCAAACTGTGCAGCATTGATCATTTTAACAGTTGTCCATATATTAATAGGTGATAGTATGGCAAAGACACTGAATAAAAATAATGGTGAATGGGATACTGAGATCAATCCCACACCCGAAAGCATACCAAGTAAATGAGCTGTCGACATCTGAGCATCATCTTTTGCAACTATGTCTCCAATATTTCCATTTGGCTACAATATTTTTTTAAAAAAGATAAAATTAAATAAAATTAAATAAAAATTTATTTATAATTGGTGTGTGAAAAAATTAAATAGAATACATTATAAATATTGTCAATATATATATACTTACCGAGAAATGTTTGGTGAAAGTCATATGGCTTGCAATCCAAATACTTTCATGAATTAATTCAAACATATTACCAGCTATATTTATGAAAAGATAAAAAAATAAAAGTTAAAAATGAAGTTTAATTACACGGTCCTTCTCCCTACATAGTTTATAATTTTTTGATTTTTTATAAATTTATGTATCACCTGCTGCTAATGGTAAGAATAATTTTGGAGAAGCAATGCTGGTACATAATTGTAAAAAGGAACCAAAGGAAGATAAAATTTCGCAAACAAATTTCCAAGTTTTAGGGTGAGAATCAAAAGAACTTGCATAGCGTTTAATAAAAAATAATTTTCCAAATTCACCAATACCATCTTTTAATACCCATTGAATTGCTACTGCACCACCAGTTGCTTCTACGGTTCCTAAGCCTAAGGATGCTAACATTGCTTGGGAACACAATACACCAATCTAATAAAAAAAAGGGGGAGTGAAAAATAAGTATGGACATATGAATTGTATTTACTCATCATCCATCCTTTATATGTATATATATATATATATATTTACAGCTGATCCAACATAAGTTTCCAATCCTAACCATAAATGAAATTTTTTATAACAAGGATGTAAAGCATCAGGATAGCCCACAGGTAAAAATAATTCTCGTAAATTTTGCTTGATTCCATTTAAAAAGTTAACTCCTACAGATGATTGATAATTTTTTCTTTGTCGAGTTTCATGATGTGTTGATCCTACTGTTGCTGTATTATTATTACTAGACTGTAACCATTCCCAAGTAAAAGAAGATATAGGTGCTGAAATGGATGTTTTGGATGCTGTGGTAGCTTTGGTTTTGGCTATAGTACTAGTATATATTCTCGTTCGTCCGTAAACATGTTCTGTTAATATTGTCTTTTTTTGATTTGATATAACAGCATTATTATTTTTGTTCTTTCCTGTTGCTTTTGAACCGAGATCATGTACCCATCGTTGTTGTTGCTCTAGTAAATGACAAGATTTTTGACTTTCCTTTTTAAGACTTGCCCATCCATGTTGAATAATTGATCTCTTTGATAATAAAAACTTTGATCGGAACGAGGATGATAAAGTGATTGTTATCATTTTATTTATTAAAATAATAATAATAATAGTATATATACAAGCTATATATTTATAATGGTATCATATATCAAATAGATAATAATATATTTTATTTTATTTTTTAAAAAAAATAAAAAAGGGAAAGAGATAGCCAGGCTCAAATTTTACCGCCTTTAAAAAATAAAATTCAAATCCAGCTTTTTTTTGTTCCATTGACTGCTTTTATTATTTAAAGAAAAAAGAGGTTGTTTTTTTCTATCTTCTTCTTTTCTTTTCTTTCTCTTTTTTATTTTATAAAACTTATAATATGAGTGATTGGGGTAAAATAATTATATGATAGTTTAAAAACATATTAAATTATGTATCAATACTTATATTATATATATATATATATATATTAAAAAAAAATATAATATAATAAAATAAAAACAAATTATTTACATAAAAAATATAAAATTATGTAGAAGACGAACAAGAAATTGAAGTTGCCATTCCAGTAAAAAAGAAATGGGATGATGAAGATGAAGAAGACGATGTAAAAGACGACTGGGAAGAATCTGATGAAGAAGAAAAACCAAAAGAAAAAAAACCAGCACCTGTTATTAAAAAGAAGGTGCCTTTAGCACAAAAAATTGCTGAAAAGAAGGCTGCCGAAGAAGCTAAGAAGAAGGAACTCGAAGAAAAGAAGGCTGCTATGGTAACAATAATAATAAAAAAAATCTGTTTAATTTCTCAGCATATTGAACAATAAATATAGGAATCATTATTAAAAACAATATGAAAACATGGTTTGCTTATTTTATTTTATTTTTAATATAGGCTAACCGTGATACTGCAGAAACTGAAGAAGAAAAATTCGAACGTAAACAACGCCAACGCCAATTAGAGTTAGAATCTGATATGAATCATGCTACTGATCTTTTTGCTGGTGTTTCTGTATCAAGTAAGTGACCTATTTAATTAATAATGAAAGGATAACGATTGGGTGTATAATAAAAAGAGAAATAATAATTAATTTTATATATAATTATTTTTATTATCGATAGAATCTGAAGGTGGATCCATTGAATCTATGAAACCTAAAACACGCGTTGAATTTGAAAATTACAGAAAGCAATTATCAGAAATGATTGTGGCCAACTCAGTAAGTGTTAAATAAAAAAGCGATAAATGGATAAATAGCAGATGGAGTATATGTACCGTATATATTAATATTATATATATATATATATATATTATATATAGAAATCAATGCATTATGCACATTTTGTAGATCAATTAGTAAGAGAACTTTGTGTACCAATGAAAGATATGGATGTACGTAAAGCAGCTTCTACTTTAACAGCTTTAGCTAATGATAAACAAAGACAAGCAAAGGAAGCAACAAAAGCAAGCAAAAAGAAAACTAAACCTACTCTCGTTGCTGCTGGTAAAGCTGATGCATTAGACGAAATGGATTACGATAGGAAATTTGACGATTTTGATGATTTCATGTAAAATAATAATAACAGCAATAAAAATAAAATAATAATAGCCATATCATTTCATATCATTTTATATATAAGATAATATATCAGTGTTGTATGCAATATCTCCTATTTTTTTGTCGTCATTCCAAAATTATTAAAAAAGAGGATTTAAAGATTTTTTTTTTCAATTTTTCAATTTCCCCTTTCTTCCTTTAATCTTTATCATTTTTATATTATTTTATTTTATTTTATACACTCTCCTGATATATTATCATTACTATAATAGTATTATTATTAAATAAGTATTAAACGCTTTCATATTTTTTTCATTCTTTCTTTCATTATAATTGCTACCCACTTAATCCAATATATATATATATATAAATAAATATAAATATATATAAATATAATTACCATGTTGGGATCAGAACATACAGATTGGTTATCAAATGAAGACAAAGCGACTTCTTATGAAACTGCATTTACTAATACTTCACCACCAAAAAAGAAATCTATGGAGCGTATATCACGGCTATTTCAAAAAAAGAATAAACAAAAAAAAACCTTATCCACCACATTAGAAAACTTGGATCTTGAAGCTTATGAACCTGTCTCTCGTCGTACTTCTATTAAATCTCTCAATTCAACCAGTCAACATGAATTATCCCCAAAATCTATTAAATCAACTCATTCTACTGGTAAAAAAGGTAATATTTAAAATAAGCAATATAGAATAATATATGAGTAGTAATAAAAGCATGAATAATAATAATAATAATAATATTAATAATACGCCTGACTTGAGCATGTATTATATATCAAATAACTTATATACCCTTTTCTTCTTTTTTTTTTAAGGGGGTGAAAGTTTAAAACGTCTTACATCCTTAAAGCCAAATAATAAAACTTTCAACAATACAACAAGACCATTAAGTATTACCGATTTACAATACGAATTACAACAAAAACAGCAGTTATTAGAACATCTAAGTTTTGAAAGGGATCGATGTCAAAAAGAAAATGAACACTTACAAAGCGAATTGAAAAGAATGAATCAGAAAATCCATGACCGTACAATAGCATCTGAACAAATCAAGGAACAATACGAACAACATTTAAAATCATTAAGAGCTACACCGGATGATATTCATACAGTAAAAGAAAGGTTGATTCAATTCCAGCAACAAATTAGTGAATTAACTGAACGATTAATGCCTCATATCTCTGAAGAACATACTTATAAAGCCTTATCTACATTTTGGTTAAACCTAAGACAAGTTATTGAGCCCATGATTCCTTTGTCTATGTCATTGACAAGGTTTTTAACAGAAAAATTCATTATGGATGTTTTGGTACAAAATTTTAATTTAGGTGATATTGCTGGGTGTTCCTGTTCGGAAGCTTATGCCGATTTAGCTTTATGGTTTTTAGATAATGATGTCAATGATAATATATCGTTTAATAATAGCAATAATAATAATCAAGATATATCAGATGCTACTATGTATTCTATTCGATTAAGACAGCAAGTAGCTTTAACTGTAGTGTCATCTCAACAAAAAGAATCTCCATGTCAAGATATTAAAAAGCAATTACATCAGGTAGTACAAGGTCATTGGAAATATTTATATGGCGGATTAGCAAAAGCATATCCTTATATTTATCACCATGATACCACTTTAGAAAAGGACGTGAAAAAGCATTTTGGAGCGCAAATTCAAATATTAGTAGAACAGGCGGTAGCGATAGGATTTGCTATTAAAGGATTAGAATTAGATATTACGGCAGCAGATGTGCAAGAAGGATATCAACTATTAGATACATCGTTAATGGATGAATTACAAGGAAAAACGTCGGGAACTATTCATTTTTGTATTTGTCCTCCTTTTAAAATATTTAATCAAAATGATCCATTACTTAAAGGAAAAGTTGTCTGTTTATAAAAAGTTTTTTCTTTTCTATTTTATAATAAATTTATTGATTGATTGTCATTTTTGGATTTTGCTGCTTTGCTTTTTTTAAGTTAAATTTATTTGGGTACTGATCTTATTATTTTTTGGATCACACACTCTTACTTCTAAAAATATAAATTTAGATTAATCTCATTGGCTAAAAAAAAAAAAAATGATCATTTTTTTTATAATTTTTCAAAATTCATTTTTTTTTCTTTTCTCTCCTTTTCTTTTCATTTTTTTCACTCTTTTTTTTTTTTTGTTTTTTTATTAAATACCTCATAAATATCTATATCTATATATTTATATATATATATAGATATATCTATATCAATCTATTTCAACATAAACGCAAATATTATATATATATTTATATATATGTATATCTAAATATATATATTTATCTAGAAATATTTATATGTAAAATTATTCTCTTTATTTACTTATTAAAATATATATATTTATAAATTAATTTATATATATTAATAAATATTTATAAATCCTTCTCATGTATAATCATTCTAATACTTCTATATCATTTCGATATGATGAACCAGAGAAAAAAGTTGGAATAAAACCACTTACGCCACCAACTATAAATGATTCTAGAATAGTTCTTTTAGAAAGTGGATCTCATGTACAAACTCGTAAAATATTAACACCTGTATCTACCAACTCATTTTCTTCCTCTTCCTCTTCTTCTTCGTCCGCTACTTTAACAACACCACCTATCGATAGACAAGACGCATTATCCCAAACATCACCATCACCACAACGAGTTGAAAGATATACATTAAAAGAAGTTCCTACTACACCTACTACGCCAACAAATACGGCTACCACTTGTTATTATTCTGCAGCTAATTTATCTTATCGATCATCACTTGCTTCTACTTTATCAAGTGTTTCTACTTGCTCCACTTTATCCGATGTAGGATCTCGTCGTTCTTCTTATTATTCACCCTTATCACCAAGACCATCACTATCTTTCGGGAATGGAAGTAGAGATGACAAACAATTACTTTATAGGAATAATTCATCTGTTCATAATAATAATAATAATAATAATAATACCTCATCCACTTCATTGCCTTCTTCTTCGTTATCTTCTTCCAATACAACAGCACCAAAGCAGTATCAATCATGGTCTTCCACGTTTTTTATGTATCAAACAGACCATTTCCCTCTTTCCATGATTCAAAATTCATTACCGATCGGTTGGTTAAGACCATCTTTATCAACAACATCTACTTTAGATCTTGATAAAATCAGAAATTGCCCTCATTTTGTTTTACTTGGTTTTGGCGATGTAAACAATAGATAAATATAGCTTTTTTTTTTCTTTAAAAAAAAAAAAAAAAAAAAAAAAAAAAAATAGAAACAAATGTATATATTTATATATAAATGATCATATTAATTAATTGATTGATTTTTTTTATTTATCTTTATTTATATCTATAGACACACATACTAAAGGATATATTTAATTTAAAAAATCAACCATTAAAAGATAAAGAAAATACAACAGAGAGTACTTTTCTTTGGAAGTTAGATCAACATCATCAATCTGTATGCACATTAGCCACAATACCTGTTGATGGAAGAGAATACTCATTTTTGGAAAATTTGGTATTAAATCGTATTGGTATATCATCTATTTTATTATGTTTACCTGTATATAAAAATGCGTAAGTACTATTATTTTTTATTTAATTTATTTATTTTTTAAAAAAAAATGAAAAGTATAGATAAATAAATATGTAGATACGCTTTATTTATTTCCATTCTATTATTATTATTATTATTATTATTATTATTATTTATTATTTATAGAAATGAAATTAAATCAATACTAAACCGTATTAATCAAACGTTAACAGTCTTAGATCCTCAAGCAACTTGGTGGGAAAGGCTTGTATTGGTTTTTTATCATGGCACGGAAGAACAAGATATTATTCAAAGAGTAAAATTAGTGCAGGACACTTTACCAAGAATATTTAAACAACTTTCCATATTACCATGTACACTTATCATACCATCTACCTTATCTATGTCATCGCCACCAATGTATTATAGACCTTCACGAATAAAAGAATTACCAATACCTATAACACAACAAATCAATCGTATCTTATATCAACAAGTATGTATGCATCAATTAGATCATGGGTGGTGGCATGGATCAATTCCTTTAGATGATGATTCGAATAGCTCAGGTAGTGATGATGATATTGGCCAAAATATGGTATTGATCATTGGTAAAAAACCTATTTCAAATACTGGAATTAAACAAGATCAACAAGATCAACAGCAACAACAAAATGATTATCATCAATATCATTATCAAAATAATAATAATAATTATTCAGTGTCATCATCCTCTTCATCAGCATCTACCTTTTCACAAAATTATCCTCCTACTTCACCAACGCATTCGTCTTATTATTCTTCTTCTTCCTCCAATTTCTCTTATTACTCTCAAACTCAACTTAAACATAGATTTTCAAAACATTGGTCAGATCGTTCAAATCCTCATAGTTCCTCTTCTTCTACGTATTCTTCTGCTTATACTCATCATTCTCTGCCTCCTGTCCCTACAGCCCCTTCTGGTCCTGTCTCTAAATTCCCTTGTTAAAAAAACGTTTCTTTTATATTTTCTCTTTATATATATATATATATCTTATGTATTATTTTTCTTTTTATTATATTTATTATTATTCCCTCCTTCTTCTCCTCCTTCTACCCTTTTTTCACTCTATATTAATATCTATTCAATAACCCATCTATCTTATATATCTATATTTAATATTTAATAAATCGTAATTATGTATTATTTTTTTCTGCTATAACTTTATTTTTACAATAAGGCTTATTTTTTTTAGTAGTAAAAAGGAAACAAAAATCGATCAATTACATATATTTTGCGATACAATGAAGCCATTATATAGATTTATATCAATCTTTTTTCGTATATACTTGATATCCAAAAGAATTATACTTAGTGTTGCTTTTTTTTTTTTTTTTTTTGATAAAAAATCAAAATTTACATTTTCTAAAATATCTTATTAAACTTATTAATCCCTTTTTTTATTATTTTTATTCTTGTTTATATTGGGCAAAAACTAAGGGTAGATCAAAAAATACAAGCCATTTATTTCTTTTTATGAAATAGTGTGTCGTTCCTTAAATTTAGTGTGTCTTATAGGTACATCTCTCACTACTACTACTATTACTATTATTACTATCATTGTTATTATAAAACGAAAGCAATTTATTTCAAATATATTTGGTGATTTTTTTTTTATTTTTATTATACATTTTAAAAAAATTAATATAGTAACCAGAGTAAAAAAAACTACAAGAATCAAAGGATCTAACTTATGTAGCAAAACTCATTTGACAAGTAAATCATTTATTTTTTTAAGCAAATTCAATTTTTACTTTTTAAATATCTTTATTTTATTTTTTTAAAAAATAGCAAGAAAAAAGAGATAAAAAAATAAACTAACTAAATATACTATAATTATGATATACTATAATTATAATTATTTTATGATAATAATGCGTGATTATAACTGTACCACAATTATTATAATAACAATTACATCATATGTATATATTTGAAGCAAATTGTATTTTAAACAATAAACCTATATATATATATATATATATATATATTATTGTTATTACTATTTTGATGTCTTTATAATTTAAGGTAAACTTGATTGACGGACACGACCTACTGGAAAGGGCTAAGTAAATATATTTTCCCCAGGAAATAAAATAAAAATGGTATATGTTTTATTAGTTCCTTGAATATTTCTTTTTTTTTTTGTTATTTTATCATTAAAGTATTTATATTTATAGTTATATTTATATTTATATTTATATTATTGTAATTATAATTATTGTTATGCTTATTATTATAATGCTTATTATTGTTATTATTATTATTATTATTATGCTTATTGGTATATAAATATATATATATATATGTACTTCTTCTTCTCCTTGGTGTGAGCCACTAGAATAAAAAATAATGGGTCTAAAACCAACATCTTGAGTCATAACGTTTGAGTTTCTAAACTTGGCAATAAGACTTCTCTTTCCTTGAATTTTAGCGTATGATATATCGCAAAGTTTTTCTGAATTGAATTTATTCCTACCATCGTTAAAAAAAATTGTATAGAATGAGAACTAAAAAAAACTCATGTATTTTATAGCTATTGGACACCACCATTATTACATAACTATCTTATATGATAAAAAATAAAGCATACCAAATTTTTCCAACTCTTTCTTTAATAAATGGAACTACTGAAGTAGGTTTGATAAAGTTGATGAAAGCGTAACCCGCATTACATCTGTTGGTGAAATCAAATCGTAAATATAAAAAGTCGTAGGTTCCTTTATTGGTTGCATCCAAAAAATCACGTAGCATATCCTATATATATATATTAAAGAAAAGAGGGAGAGAAGGACAGAGAGTAAGTATTCCTTAATATATTTATTTACATGTATATTTATTATTGTGCATACTTTCTTTAACCTTTTATTATTACTATTATTATTATTATTATTCATTTACCAAAGTATATTTATTAGGAATATTTCGGATCATAAATGTTGTTCTTTTATCGGATCCATTTAAAACGTCTTCAATCTTTACTTGCTGATCGTTATATGCAGATTTATCCCCTCCAAGTGGTTTTACTAAAGGAGAAACCATGTCATTGGTATTGAAACTAGATGTATCGAATGATGAGAATGAACTAGAAGATAATGAACTTCTATTTATCATAAGCATATTTTGTGTAGGTATTTCGGCTTGGTGATGATGTTGCTGTTTATCTACATAAAATAAATAAAAAAAGATAAAATTGGTATATGATATTTTAACTGGATACAAATAGAATAAATAATAATACAGACAGTTTACCGGACATGAATGGCCATTTAGGTATAGGTTTTAAAGGGAAGGAGGGCTTGTTATTAATGCTATGTTGGTGATGAGGAGAATGGTCAATAAAGCAATGATTTTCTTTAGGGTTGGCAGTATTAGGTAAAGGAGTATAACTAGATAAAAGTAATGTATTGGATGGAATTCTTAATTTTTGTCTAGATTCATTTAACGGCTTAGTATAAAAGTTATCAGTAGGATGAAGCGCCACAACTGGAGGATAAGTTGGAGGTGGTAGTGGTACTAATTGCTGTTGTACTAAATCATGTTCTGAAACAAAATTTAATGGTTCATCAAAAGGAGAAAAATAATTATCCAAATTACAATTATATGGTTGCATGAATGAAGCAAACATTTGAATATTCTATTGGAATGAAAAGAAAGAGAGAGAAAGAAGAAAAAAAAGGATATGTAAATAATAATTCACACAACTTGTTATTTTGATTCACTTTTATTTTTTATTTATATTTATATACATATATTTTGTGTTACCATGAATACTGCATTTTGTAATCTTTTACTTGCATGTAAAGTGGCCTGAGTGTTATAATATTCAATAGAAAATACTGAGCAATCATCAGATGAGTGTAATAGTCGGGCTATTCTTAAAGGACCAAATGTTTTTAGAAAGTCCTATTTTTTTTTTTTAAAAAAAAAAAAAAAAAAAAAAAAAGGAAAGAAAGAAAAAGAATATATTATAAAAAGATTTATTAGAAAATAGCCATGAATTGTAATTTTTTTTTTTGTTTATATTTATATAAACGCATATTAAACAATGTTTACCAAATACTTAGAATCCCGAAGTTTTGAATTAGGAGCCAAAAAAGTAAGATAAAATTTGGTCTTATGAATATCCGATAATTTTAATCCAAAAATAGAAGTGGCCGTCTCATCTGTACAGTACATCAAGTTCACCTTACTAAGAACAATGCAACTCTTCAAAGCTTTTTCAATATTATTGTAACAATTGATTGCATCTCTTAAATCATAGAATATTACAATGATCATTCTTGTATATAACGAATCGTATTTGGAGTTGATATAGAATATAGTACCTGATTTCTATATAGATATAAAAATGTAAAATAAGTAAAATCGAGAAAATTATTAATTTAGTTTGGTTAGTACCTTATTTACTTTATTTATTGTTATATAGATATTAACATTAATATTTATATATATTTAAACATACATTGATGATTTCCATAATATCACTATAGGCATCAGCTAACACGTTTGTCATATGAATATTTCTAGATACAAAACTATCTTTATAAACAATAAAAAGAATTAAACAAAGAATATATATCATGAAAATCAAACTTATATCTATATTTTTATCTTTATTATTACTATTATTATTTTATTTTTATATACTCTTTTTTTTATTTTTAAGTTTATGTTTTACCTTTGTGAAGTGCACGTGAAGAAAAGCTATCAGGTCTATTATTGTTGAAAGAAATTTCACTGAAAGAGTTGAAGTGTTCAAAAGAGTTTATAAACTTGGTGATATCACCATTATTGTTTTCTTGTCCAGAAAACACAGGAGCAGCTGATAAAGGAGAATTTAACCGCAAAATATTTGAAGGTAACAAACCGTTATTTAAATAATTGAAAGAGCATATTAGTATTGATATTTTTAAATAAAAAAATAGATCGATAAATTTCGTTTTAAGTAAAAGTAGAGATATGTATTGTGTTTACCTTTTGAATTAGCGAAAGGCGGAAGCATTGTAAGTTTTATAAATATATGGAGGGGAGGGGAAGAAGGTTATTGATTTTATTATTATTATTATTATTATTATTATTTGGGTCAAGTGATTTTAATATAAATAATAAATATTTGTTATTAAAATGATAAAGAATAAGAATATAATGGAGCGTGTATATATACTTATTTACTTTTATAATGTAACGCACTTAAATTGCAGAAACTTTAAGTTAGCTGACAGTTCAAAAAGTGGAATAATAGAAAGCAATAAAAAAATAAAAATAAAAATAAACAATAATAAATAAAAAATAATAATTAAAAAAGAACAATAAACAACAATAATAATAATAATTATAAAATAATAAAAACAAAAGTATTAATATATAGCTAAGTTATATAAAATATTTTTTTTATTATATTAAAAAAACAGAAAAGAAAGGGAGAGAAATGCGAAAAAAAAAAGACCTTTTTTATATACATAATTTAAAGGCCGCATAACCTTGCAGTCACCAGCTTTTAAAATACATAATGTATTTAGCTTTTAGGAATGAATCATTCACTTCATCAATACATAAATAATAAAGGTGTTATTTTATATATATTACTAAAAGGTATGTAGTAATAGGTTAGTTTTTTTTATTTTTACTTTTTAAAAAAAACAATTTATAGTTGGAGGGCTAGGAAAAATAAGAATAGTTTTTAATACCAAAAAAAGCAAAATAGGGCGATCAGAAATTTGCTGTGCTTCAATTTTAATTTTTTGATATATATGCGATTAATCCCACTATACCAATTTTTTATTTATTATTATTAGCCTTTTCTTTACCTCAGTTCCAATTTATTATTTTATTCCAATTAAGAAGAATTGGTTTTATATATATATATATATATATCCAATGAGTCTTTTTTTAATAAAACTTATATACATTGCAAAAAAAAATCTATTCACTATTATTCCTATAATAAATTTATATATATTTAATATAATAAATTAATTTATTAAATATTCTACTTAAAAAGTAAACGGCCAGTCATTAAAAGGATCTTGTTCTGTAGAAGTAGAAATAGGTAATATGCCATTTGTTAAATAATAATTAGAGTTTTGTTGCCATTGTAAATTTTCAGAATCGTTATATAAGTTACTAATGCTAATGCTATCATTATTGTTGTTAGGGGGATGGCTATTATTATAAGATATATTAGGTATATGAATATTATTTGATATCTGTTGTTCAAGTAAATAATTGAATTGACTATCAATCGAACCAACAAGTTCATCCAAGGTTAATTGATGATGATGCTGCTGGTGTTGATTAGAGGAAGATGTAGTGATAGATGATATTGAGGAGGTGGATGGCGAATGTATAGGTTGATACCTTGGATCGTTGTTATTATTATTAGTGGTATTCGGTTTTACCATTAGATTTTGGTTATGATGATGTAGATGACTTGGATCTTCGTTTTTTGCGTCATCTTCATCATCATTAACACGATCATCAATATCTTCTTTTTCTTCTTTTTCTTCATCATCATCATCCCTCCCTACAGTTCCATTCCCAATTTGAAGTGTACGATCGACGCCACGAGTTTTTAATTGATTTTTATTTACTGTAAAAAAATTGCGAATCATAAAAAATAATTTATCAGCTGTAGCATAATATTTTCGCATATTCTAATTTTTTTTTTTAAAAAAAATAAGAACGAGAATAAGAATAAAAAATAAAAAATAGAAATAAAATCAGTTTAACTGTACCTTATATATATATAATGCTTATTTTTTAAACAATGTAGATAAAATAATTTTATATATACATAGATATTACCTGCAAAAATTGAAAATGAGTTTTAAGTGATTCAGCTGCTTTTTTAGCTTCAGACGATGTTCCAGTAAATAAAGTATGTACAACAACGGTAGCAGTAGAATAAGTTAAATAGGACAGAAATGGAAAAGTTCTCTGAATATTCATATTTATATCAGTGAGCATGACACCTACATTATCTGAAGCAGCCAAGCATTTTTCTACACCAAGGTGAATAGCCTCCGATACATGAGTTGGTACACTATCCATATTATTTATAGTGTCGATTAGTTTAAAGGCAGGCCGATTTAAAAATATAATAAGTGAATTATACAAGATATGGGACTAATTAATCATTATAATAATAATAAGAAGAAGAAGAAGAATATATATTTAAGATTAAAAATTTATTTATTAGCTCTATTTTTATTTCGTTTTATTTTATTTTTTTAAAAAAAGAAAAAGTCTTTAGATTTTCTTACCAGTAAAAACCTTTGTAAATCACGAGAATTGTCTTTACGATATCGTTCCAAATTAGCAGGGGTATTTCTCATAAGTAAAGGAAGTTGATTGTACCATAATTCCAATTTTTGATTAAGTGAAACAAAATCATTTGTTTCCATATCGTAAGGAGATAAAGGCGTTGTTGATTTTACCATATCACGATTAACAAAACTTGCTACTGTACCATAAAGAGAAGTAATTCGAAGTAAATGTGTAGGCCAGCCTTGTGCACATCTAGATCGAGCAATTGGGTCTTGTTTTATTGTCTCAACGTAAGTGATTGATTTTGGAGTACCATCCTCATTCCTTTCGGATACTATGTACTTAATCAATTCCATTCCATTTAAAGATTCAGTATAAAAAGTTCCCTTTTCCAAACAATCATCGTCTGTAGGTAAATGGCAATCGATATCTTTATCTTTAAAATATAATGATCTAGCACATGAAGCACTTCCAAATCTATAATACAGATTGATATATACATATATGTATATATGTATATATATATATATATATATAATTGTAAATAGTATATAAATACATTCATATAGATATTATAATTTTTATATTAATTACGTTTCAAACACATAGAGCCCCCAAAATACATTTCGTCGCCTTTCGAAGTCTTGCCATTCATTAATGGTTAAAGTATCGCCGGGTTTTAATCTTTGCGTAGGCTCTTTATGTAATCCTAGCTCTAATGCCATTCTATATTGATATAAGAATAAAATAAAGTAAATTGACAGATAGATTTATTAATTGATAACTAAATAATATAAATGCAAATGTATGCATATAAATATATTATTGCCAATGGACAAATTAATTATATATATATATACCTTCCAGCAATTCCACAATACATCCAACTTCTTGCACCTCTTGCACAACCAAATTCATGCATAATCATTAAAAGTAAAACTTGGATATGCTCTATAGACGGCATATCAATAATTTCATCCATTCTTCTACGAATTTGTTGAGCATAAGATTCTCCAGAAAGCCATAAAGGTCGATCCTTTTCAATGAATTTTGGAGAAAATCTAAAAAATAATAATAATAAAGACAATGTATTATTATTATTATTATTATTATATACTTATTTATCTAAATTTAATGAAAATAAAATAAAATTAATTTATCAATTATACTTTGCTGTAGCCGCTGTAATAGCCATTAATATCACATTAGGGGTATTGTTATAATTCAATTCTTGCCGATAAAAAAATGGAGAACAGCCATAAACTCTTTCGAGATATAATTGAATCAATTCATTCATGACTTCTCTGTCTGGTAACAGACTTCTATCCATATCAATGACTTTATGATGATTTTTATCAAGACTTAAACATTGTCCAAAATGTAACTGAGGTAATAATTTCATGTCTTTTGATATAGACGAAGATGGTGATGAATCAATCGTCGGTATATTGCCGTAATTGATTATATATTTATTATTGTAATTATCACTATTATTACTATTATTATTATGATAATGGATATTCAATTTATTTCTACTACTATTATTGTCATTATTATTACTTTGAGTGTTGATATTATTGTTCTTTAATAAGCTTTCCATTTTTGCTAAGCGCTGTTCTAAAACTTCAATATGTACCTGTCGTGATCCACGTTTTCTATTGCTTGGTGCGTAGCTACATTGTTGATTTAGTCTATTACAATTTCCACAAACAGGTTTTATCCCATCGCATTTTGTCTAAACACATAAATAATAAATAACAATGAATATACATATATATATATATAGTACAAGTATTATATATGTATATATAACCATACATTTACATAAACAAACACTGAGCTATATATACATAATAATTTTTTTCATATGATATCTAAAAGGGTACATATACAGATTAGTCATTTTACCTTTTTTTTTCGGCAAACTAAACAAGCTTGAGCTAATCGTTTTCTTTTTTCTCCAGCAACAGTTTTTGTAGTATTATTTATTGATTCCCCCATAAGATTTATTATACACAGTATATCTTTTTTAAAATATTTATATTTTTTTTAATAAAGAGAGAAAGGAAAGGAAGCGGGTAAATGATAAAAAAATTGGGAAAAATCATTTGAAAAAAAAAAAAAGCGGAATTTTAAATGTGAATGATTATTTTGTATTATTAATGTCTTGATTGAATCAAACTTCCCAAATGTTGATTAATAGAAGTAATAAATTAAAGCCTTTCATTGTCAACGGATTTCCCACGAATACGAACCTTTTATTAAAGTATTAATATTGATCGACTGGTAATCATGTATAAGACTCTCTCATCTCTCTCTTCTCTCTCTATGTATAAATACTATAGTTTTTTAACGTACCTGAGTTTTTATTTTATTTTACTCTTAAATAAAAATTCAAAATAAAATTGCATGATTATTTATTTCTTATAGAGCTAAATGATATTTTTATTATATTAATGTTAATATACGTATAAATATATAGACACGTCGCAAAGTATGAAATTAAAAATCACAAAAATGTTTAAAAACAAGTGGTTTATTTTTATATTTGCATGGTAACATAAAAATAAACTCTGCTAATACATCCGAGCAATTGGCATTATTAAGCTATCACAGGATCAAAAGAGAGTAAGAGGGAGAAAGAGAGGTAGAAAAAATACATGATTGTCCAATTTAAGTAGGAAAGATCATTAATGAAAAAAAAAAATGTGGAGTAAATTTTTTTTAAGACTTATTTTTCTTTTTTTTTAAAACGGAGTGAAAATCATCCATATAAGTGTAACTGGTTGAACCTTATTGGTGTTCTCCGCATCTAATCTAAAATCATATTTATTTTTTTTGCGTCAAAATAATATATTTTGCGATAAATACAAAACACCAATACAAAAAAAATTTTCTATATATATAATAATTTATTATAGTAATAATATTTTTTTTATGAAAACAAATAAACATGTTTCCTGACATGAAAATTAAAAATGCAATAATATAATAAATATAAAAAAATTGTAATATATAAATATATATATATATGTATGTATGTGTATAATAATAATAATAACTTATTTCATCCTTTCATTTTTTTAAAAAACAAAATCCTTTACATATTACAATAATAAAAATGAATTATTTTTTTGTTGGTGCTATTGATTGTTTACCAACCACGTTTGGCTAACTTTTGATCTTCGGTTAATTCATCCAAGTTAATACCAACCATAGCTTCACCAAGATCTTCAGAAACATCAGCTAAAACCTTAGGGTCTTTGAAATGAGTAACAGCTTGAACAATAGCCTTAGCACGTTTAGCGGGGTCACCAGATTTGAAGATACCAGAACCAACAAAGACACCATCACAACCTAATTGCATCATTAAAGCAGCATCAGCAGGAGTAGCAACACCACCAGCAGCAAAGTTGACAACAGGTAAACGACCTAAACGAGCGGTTTCTTTTAATAAATGGTAAGGAGCTTGAAGATCTTTAGCATAAGCATATAATTCTTCATCAGACATGGAAGCAGCACGACGGATTTCAGCATTGACAGTACGGATATGACGAACGGCTTCAACAACGTTACCAGTACCAGCTTCACCTTTAGTGCGGATCATAGCAGCACCTTCACTAATACGACGTAAGGCTTCACCTAAATTTTTAGCACCACATACGAAGGGAACCTTATGATTATGTTTTAAAATATGGTTGGCTTCATCAGCGGGAGTTAAGACTTCTGATTCATCAATATAATCAACACCAATGGATTCAATGATTTGAGCTTCAACAAAGTGTCCAATACGTACCTTGGCCATAACGGGGATGGTAACAGCTTCAATGATTTCTTTAATCATCTTGGGGTCTGACATACGAGCAACACCTCCTATATAAAGTAATCATTAACATAAATAAAACAAAAAAAAAAAAAAAACATAATTAGTTAAGATGAGTCACTTTTTTTTAAAAAAATCATCATCATAATAATTCTTAAATCCTCTCCACCATTATATCATACATATTAAGTATATACATATATTGTCCTTTTTTTTTATTATTTTCCCTCTCTCTACCTCCATATATATATGTATATATATTATATGTATTAAATTATTTGTAAAAAAAATAAATGTTTACCATTTTTACGGATATCAGCAGGGACTCTTTCTAAAGCCATAACAGCACAGGCACCAGCTTCTTCGGCAACTCTGGCTTGTTCAGCGTTGATGACATCCATGATAACACCACCCTAATTAAATATGAATGAAAATAAAATAATAAACACGTTAGTAATTATTAATAAATACGTATTTGATATTTTGTTTTTTTTGTTATTGTCAATTTTGTTCTTTTAAATTATAATTTATATAACATACCTTTAACATTTGAGCTAAACCAGCCTTGATCTTGAAGTTAGCAACAGAGTCATCAGCGACTTCAGAACCATTGGGGACGAGATTAGTAGGAATAGCAAATTCAGCAGACATGATTTATTATAAGATAAGTTATTATTTTATTATTTTTAAAAAAAAAAAAAGAAAAAAGAAAGAGAGAGAAAAGTTTTTTCCTTGAACCCGGCTTTATATAATCAACCTTTTTACTAAGGTTTTAAAATTCCGACTTTTTTTTTCTATTGGTGACACTTTTTTTTTTTTTTTCCACGGTATTCGCTTTTAACAACATATGACTCTAATTTACACATGAATGATCCTTTTATTTATTACTTTTCACTTATTATTATTGTTTATTGTTTATTTTTCTGCTTGATTAATAAATGATGAGAGATTTAATTATTATATATACATATGAAGATATATACAATTTATGATTTATATATATATATATATAAATATAAATATATATTTATATTAAGTTGCCGATTTAAACAAATCAATATTATATATTTCTAAATGCGGAAGCGCGCTCTATAAAAAAATATCATTAAATATATAATAAGAATTTTATTATTAAAAGAGTATCTATGTATTACTATTGTTCTTAATATATATTGTATAAAAAATAAAATAAAAAAGTAAAGAAAAAAAGTGGTAGCTAGTATTCATTAAATTAAAGAATAAAAAGATATATAGTACATGTCTGATGACGATATAAAAATATTTACAGTAATAATAACACGATGTCATAAATATAATGATAATAACAGAATGTAAAATGAAATAAAAAAAAGTACCCTAAGATCATGGTAATAAAATGTATACTTTAATTGACAGATGGGTCTTGACTATTTTTTGATAAAAAGGAAGAAGCCAATACAAACATGGGTCTTAAAGGTGTTGTATTTGACGTGACAGAAGAAGGAGGCGAAGCAACATTACCCGTGACTTCCATTGGAGTACCTGGCAATGGTGATGGTGTGGAAAGATGGCTCACATCATTAAGATGACTGTCGTTAGGATTAATATTAATGTTATTGCTGCTGTTAAAAGAGGATGATGATGATGGTGATGATGATGGTTTGGATTGTCGTCTTGTATTTGCATTGCTATTTGAATCACTGTTCATTTTTGACTTATTTGTTCGATCACTATTACTTTTATGTTTTGTTACTGGTTTTCTTCCATGCTGAGGTGACAAAAACGGTGTCGCTTCAACTATAGGCGGTAATTCTTCTAAAAACTTTGTAACATCATCCAAACTTTTAAATGCAAATACCTCTTTATTGCTTCCATCCATTGTTTTATTATTATTGTTACTATTATTGCTATTATTACTAGTTCTATTGGATGTATTTCTAGAAGAAGGTTGTTGCTGTTTCTGTTTATTTATTAAATTATTTTTATGATTATGATTATTATTAGTGTTAATATTATTAAGAGATGAATTGTTTATATTAGGATGCAAGTTTAGATCTGATCCCTTCATGTTAATATCTTCATCATCTATAGATTTTGATGTTGATGCAACATGAAGAGCATTTAAGATAGCATCTGTTGTTAATCCTCCATTACTTGATGTTCGTTGTCTAGCCATACGTAATGCTCCATGAGCCAATTGTTTATTTTTACTATATCTAATAATTTTTCCGTTTGTTGATCTTTTTGGTGCTGTCATTAAATTTGTTGAAGAGATATCTTTTGAATTATCAGGTATGATCATTTGATCTTTATTCATATCAGATGATGGTGTGCTTGTTAAAGGTGTAATAGTTGGTAAATTTGTCAAATTCATTAAATTAGCATTTGGATCAATATTCATATTATTTTCTATAGTAGTAGTAGTAGTAGAATTGGTGGTGGAGATAGTAGGTGCATTGCTATTATTATCATTTAAAGTAGTTGTAGTATTAGTATTATCTGAATTCATCCCAAGAAATCCATTATTAAACATCTGATGAAAAAGAGTCATTTCATCCATAGATGCATCTACTTGCTGAGGCATATTTATTGCTGAGTTTATAACATCCTGCTGTTGATGCTGTTGTTGTTGTTGTTGATCCAGTTGTTGCTTTAATTGTTGGCACTGCATTTCTAATTCTCTTATACGTCCATGTAATTTTCCACAATAACTTTCAACATGTTGATTTACATCAACTAAGGTGCCAGTAAAAGAGCACCCTTCATGAGCAAAATGACATCGAAAGGATGAGCATTGAGTATTATGGATATGGATATCTTTACGTAAATAAGGTTTACATTTTTGAGCGTTATTTGGACAGGCTAATAATTCATAAGGGCATTCTAACCTATGTCGATCGATTTCCATTATCCCAATTTTTTCTGTACAACCACGATGAGTATTTGGACAAGGTATACTTTGATAATTACACTATAAAATTAAATAAATCAACAAATATATCAATAGATTAGTACATGATAATTGTAATTATATATATAATTATTCATCTTTCCATTTATATGTTTATATATTTATATATTTCGTATTTATTTACTGATGCAGAATGGTTATCTTCCAACACGCCCTCCCAAGAACAACCAAGAGGTTTATATATACAGCGTACACGTAAACGAGATATTTGACGTTTTACAAATTTAGATAATTGAAAACCAGTTTTATCAAGGGGTTCCATACAAGAAGGGCAAGAAAGTTTTTCATAATTGTTGATACATCTTCTACAGAACATATGATCTATAATATAGAATAGAATATGATTTAAAAAAAAAGTTTTTTTGCTTAATATCTATTATTTTATCTTATATATATGTGTACATATCTATTTTTACCTTATTTTAATTACCTTCAGAGCAATGAACTTGCATAGGATCATCTAATATATCTATTTATTATTATTAAACAATATAATAATATGAGGATTAAATAATCAAATTATATACATATTCGAATTAATAAACATTTACTATTATTATTATTATTATTATTATTATTATTATTACCATTGCAAATACCACAAATTAGATCTGGGCATGGTTCATCCAATAATATGTCTTTTATATGATTCATATCTAATATTATAAATGATTTATTTAATAAAAAGCAAAAAATAAATAATAAAAAATAAATAAAAAATGAAAGAGGGAGAGAAAAAAAAAAGCAGATTGGCCGAACGCGATTTATAAAAAAGTCGTGTATACTTTTTATAAAAAATAATCACGTGAATTAAATCTCAGCTCTTTTTTTATTTTTCGGCATTTTTTCTTTCCCATTTTCTTTTTTCCTTTTTCTTTTTTATCAAATACACTATTTATTATAAAATATGTTAGCTCTGTTAATTGTTTTAAAAATACACATTTGTAATATCTTTCATAATTAATTTTTTTACACTATTTTTTCAGAGTATTTTTATTTTCCCTAAGCCTATATTAGTTTACTATATTATAAAACCATTTTAATAGTATATGCCTCTACGTCTATTTAATAATTTTACTTCCCAACAGATTTATCGTTTCTTTTTATCATTATTTGGAATATACCATGTTAACTCTATTGAAGATTCATCATCAACCTCCTCTTCTATTACTGCAACTTTCTCAAGTGAAATAGTATTAAATTCTATAATGATGATTCAACCAATGAATGATATGGATAAATGGTCAACTTATTTTTGGATAAAACGTTTATCAGCATTATTCTATTATGTGCCTTATTATAAAACAAATAAATATTCAAATAAAAATGCCAACCCAAATTTTATAAATACAATGACTTTATCATCACCAGTGGCAAAAATAACAGCAACAGCAAGAGCAAGAGCAACTACAGAAACAGTTTCCTCAACATTAGCATCAAATAAATTGTGTTCATCTTCATATTCGTCTACTTCTTCTAACTCAACAATAGTACCATCTATTACAGCAAATTTATCATCCTTATCTTTTAAAAATATAACCATTAATGATAATATTAACCATGAATTAACCACAAACGAATCATTATATCCATCCTTATTGTCATCATCATCTTTACAAACGGAATTGACATTGACATCGCCACCATCACCCCCTATGATCATTTTAATAAAGCAGCTATTAATGATCCAAAAACAAACTCGTGATATTATCCATCAATTGGATCATCTGCGACCTAGTGAAATATTTACCAAATCGAGTAGGACAGCACTAGCCATTCACCAATGTCTTCGCTTTTCAACTGATATGCTTCGATCACATTCTATTTTGGCTCTTTTAAATATCATGGGAATTCTTCAAGAATTATTAGATCATTCTCCCTCTGAATTAAAACGTCAAGTTTTTTATAAAGCAAAATTAGGTCGATTCATGATACTTGAAATGGCTACTATTTTAAAAACTTCATCATTAGCATCACTATCAACTGTTTCTTTATTTTATTATGACAAACATTATAATAATAATAATAATAATTTGGATATAATGATCTCCCAATCATCATTATCATCAACATTATGTGAAAAGGATTTAGATTTACATCATTGGATACAGTTTTTAATAACTTCATTACAACCTCCTACTCTAATAAATCAAGAAGGCTGGATATTGGATTGGTTAAAATTAGTGTGTATTAGTATTTCGACATATGATAAATCATGGGTTCATAGACAAGAATATGAAAATGTCATTTCTTTGGCAGCTCATTATTTATAGCGTATTGAATTATTGTTGATATTGCCATTTTTATATTTAATTTAATTTTTAAATTATGTGATGATAATAAACGATATTATAATTATTATTTTTAAAAAAAATACAGTTATCTTTTATTTTATTTTATTTTATTTATATTAAAAAATAGTAATAATAATAATAAGCAGTGAAAACAATGATATTTTGATGTATATTTATTATAAAAAATGAAAAAAAAATTCTATTTTATTCTACTACCGTAAAAAGTTTTGTTTCCAAATTTTTGTAATCTAGTAAACTTCAATAATAATGCATCACGTTGTTTTTCGTCCCTGGCTATATCATCGACGTAAGGAAAAATATCTTCAGGTGACCATTGACTCTTTTCCGAAAATAAGCGAGTAAATCGCTCAGATGGTTCTGTTGGTAATTCATGAAAAGGAAAATAGGTTATGTATATTTGATTTTTTTGAATGACTTGACGTTCCGTAGTATAGTATAATCCCTTTAAAGCTGTAATATCCGGTTGAATATCTAGTACTATTTTTGTTAATCGCTCCCAATAATCCGAAAAATCTTCTATTTTCCATTCTCGTCCCTAAATAAATAAGTAATATAAAATATAAATATGGATTCATAAGTACAACGATATAATTATTATTATAATAATAGCAATTATTTTGACAAGAAACTTACCCTTTCAGATTCCAAAATCACGTTACCCAAAAATCGACATACTTTGTAATCATCCAAACAAAGAAGAGGTTGATTGATATCTTTGACAAAAGTCTGTAGAAAAGCCATCCGAACTACACTAGGAACATCTGCAAAATCTTGATCTAAACATAGATTAGCATCTTTTAAAGTCATTCTACGTATATCCACATTCATGATGGTTGCATTGGTAGATAATCCATCCAACATTTGATGTAAATAAGGGTGACTGATACAACGATAATAACCATTTAATACAAAACAATTCATATCCTCTAAAGCTTTTAATAATTCTGTTTGACTTGCCTGTATAATAGATAATAATTGTTCAAATGTATATAATTTTGGTGTTGTTATTGATGATCCTGATCCAAAATTATAATGTGATGATGAAGAAGAGGATAAGGAGGAGGATAATAAATTTTCATTTTCTGGACCTGTATACAAAGTGTCTGATAATAATGTATTTAAGCGTGTTAAACGTGGCGGACATGGTAATAACTCGACTGTATTAGATATATCGTCATGAACATGCCATTGATTTTCTTTATCGTTTCTTAAAAGTAAAAAGGAATTGGAAGTATAAACTTGTCTTACTGTATAAGTTGATACTGAGGTACATAAAACTGCTTCGTCCTCGGGCAAACCTTTAATAGTGACACTATATGTAAATATTTTTATATGATTAAAAAAAAAATCAGTGAGTTAAAAAAAAAAGAGAGAGAGAGAATAAAAGAAAAAAGGAAAAAGGAAAACATTATTATTAGAAAAGGTATTAAAAAAATTGATAACTTACTTTATAAAAAAAATATATTTTTGCTCACCTATCCCCAGATTCAAATTCTTGTACTAATTCATCTGTTCCAAGTTCTATTATCTTATAACTATCTTTGTTGAAAGTTGAAGAGTATATTAATTCAGCCATTTATATAATATGTATATCTCCAAAAAAAATAAAAGTAAAAAAGATTTTTTTTTTTTTTTTTTTTTTTTTTTTTTTTTTGTATGGTATTTAAATTTATTAAATTAAAATTCAGACGAAAGTTAATTGAAAAGTTAAATAAAATAAAGAAAAATTAAAAGAAAAATTTAAAGGTAAACACGTCATATTGAGAGGTGAAACACCGTTCTAAAATAGGATATACGATTACTATAAATCTAATCACTATAATATATTCTATAGACTATTCTACAATTATATAATCTAAAAATTATTATTACTATTCTTGAGAATACAATAATATTCAAGAATACTTTTGTATATATTGTTAGTAATAAATGGACGTTGATATATAATGACCTGCCATATAATTTTCCATATTTGCATGATTATACAGCTAACAACGACCATAGTTTCTTGATTTATCCTTGAGGAATTTGCACCTAGGTTAAATATAAGCTCATACAGATCATGTTCATCGATAGAAATGTTAATTTCATTGGAAGTTAATACTGAAGTCCATAATCTTTTAATTCTTTGACATTGGAAAAACAAATGTGAAAGATTACCTTTATCTATATTACAGAAAGGACATTGTTCAGTGCGATCTTTATTATATCTAGCAATTGATGATGGTGAGTTAAGTTTTTTGTTGATTAACCTGTACCAAATTGTTCTTGCTTCAGGATATGTTTTGATGCTCCAAAATTTTTTCCAAGATGATGATGATATATATTCAATAGGTGAAGGATGTAGAGTCGTGTAGATTATATTATACCTTAATGTCTTAGATGAATATTTTTTCCATGAATCCATCAACTGAAATTTGTGTAAAAAGTTGGTATCATTAATAATATTAACATCTTCATTATTTATCTTGATCATTGATGAAAAGGATGATGTTAGTATTATTGTCCTTTTTTCAATGTCTTTATGTAATCTTTTATTAAGACCAGGAAATGTTAGATTATCTGTTGTTTGTTTCTTCCTTATATTACCTATATCCTTATCAAACACGAAGAAGTCTGAGACAGTTTTCCTATAGTGTTGTTTAGAATATAACCAATGGTTAGGAGGTATGAATGCCATAATTTTGACAATTGGTAAATATAATGCAGTAGATGCTGAGCATTTTATATTTTTTCCAATGAAGCCAAAGTGATCGATAGTATCGCATATACCTGACAACATGTAGGGGAACTTATATAAATGATTTAAACGTAAACTTGGGAATAGTAAAGGTAACCAAATAGAGTCCGATCTAGCAGCCATTTTTAAGTGATGAAGTAAGATAGCCGAACACATAGAATGGTTGTTTACAGATTCTATTATTGATTTAATCCATCTTTGTTTCAGTACCATAGATTGAGCCAAAGGGTCTAGTACACCAAGGCCACCTTTATTAATAGGGAGGCAGAGGGAAGAGTAAGAAGCTTTAGGAGAAAACCGGTGCCATATAAAATTGTATATTATCGATCTTAACTTGTAAAAGAAAGATTTGTTTGGATTAAATAGACGAAGGTGATACCAAATCATAGATAATATTAACGTATTTAAAATAGTAACCCGGCCACGTAGTGATAGGTTTCTTTGTTTATATATGTTACATTTAATTTCAATATTATATAGCAACTTCTTTTGATAATACTTCCGTTGTGCATTTGTCATAATCATAGGAAAGCCCAGGTATGATAAAGGGATATCAAACTGTTGATCACACCATTGAGATATATTATAATCATTAAGAGCATTCACCCATACTAAATCCTTTTTACCAGAAAGAGGAAAAGCAATTGTTTTATCCACATTAACCTTTGCGTTTGATACTTTCATATAAGATGTTAGATGTGATTGTAGTGAGTTAAGATCATTTTGATTATCTATGAGAACACATATATCATCTGCGTAAGCTAAAAGTTTAATTTGTTGTACTGTATCATTATTATGTATTTTGTACCCACTAAAAGTTGAGTCCTGTAAAATGTGACATAATAGAGGTTCCAATACAAAATTAAATAATATAGGTGATAGAGGATCTCCCTGACGTAATCCACGTTGTTGAATGACTGATGATGTAAAATATCCATTGACATTTATTTTGACTTGATTACCAAAAAATAACCCATGTATACATTCTACAACTAAAGGAGGAAAGCCAAATTTCAAGAGTGTTTTTTTAAGATAAACATCATAAACCCTATCATAAGCCTTTTGCTGATCCAGAAGAAGACCAATACCATTGTATTTAGATTGTTGAGCTTGTTCCATAATTAATTTTAGTGTTAAACCATTTTCAGCAATAAAGCGTTTAGGGAGAAATCCCGATTGAAAAGGATTAATGAGTTTATTAGCAATAATCTTTATCCTATCGTTCAGTATTCTTGTAAATATTTTAGCATCGCAATTAATAAGAGAGATTGGACGCCAATTAGATAGTGAGGTAAGATCACCTTTCTTTGGTAGTAAACGTACCCGAATGTCTTGCCATGATTTAGGAAAATTCTGATGAGATAATGCTTCATTAAAGATTGACACCATCAAAGTTTTGATTTTATCATATTGAAATATGAACGATAGCATAGGGTAACCAAGTCCATCAGATCCCGGACTACTATTAGCAGGTAGTCTAGACGCATGGTATGTAATATCTTCAAAGGTTATTGCAGTAGTTAATGATTCTTGTTGAAATGAATTAAGAGTGGGAAGATCAACCGAGTTTAAATATGTATCAATATCAAGTTCATCCACCATGTCACTATCATAAAGTTGTTGGTAATATTGATGAGTTATATTTAACATCTGATCATGATTGTTTCCTTTTATATTATCACTATCTATATCAGGAGTATTATTCAAATTTTCAATGTGTTGTTGAATAGAACGTCGTTGGTGAATTTTTTTAAGATATTTTGGTGATTTTTCCCCCTTTTCACGCCAATTAGCACCCGATCTTAGAAAAGCGATCTCAGCCATTTCTGCTTGTAAGTGACCAATTTGTTCATGATAAAAAGGTAAACGTTGAAGTCTGATAGCCAAAGGAGGTTTACTGCGTAGGAAAGCATTTCGTTTCTTCTGTAGAAATTTTAAAAGCTTGGTTCTCCAGTTAATGTATTGTCGGCCAAACTTTTGAGAAAATTTCTTAATGTTAATCTTGATCAAATCCCATATTTCCTGAGGTGATTTTTTTTCATATTCAGTAGATGTTAAGTATTTGTCGATTATTTGGTGTAATTTATTTTGATAATCTTTATCCTTTAAGAAGAGAGGATTTGCTTTCCATAAACCAGGTCCACTTGGTGTAGATACATGTTCCATTTGGATTTTTACATTTAGAGAGTCATGATCCGTCCAATCATTGTTAATTTCATCAATAGCAAATGAAGTTATGTTATTTGCATAAGAGTGTTTACTGACAAAAATATAATCGATGGTAGAGTATGATGTATCAGATCTTCTAAAGGTAGGAATGTTTTGGTGACCATTTGAAGAAAAACAGTTGTAGAAGTGTTCCTCTAAAAAAGATAACCAGTCGCCGTCAGAATTGTTTAATATATAAGATCGATTATAGGAGTAGTTAAAGTCGCCCATAATGATCATATGATTAAAGTCAATACTTAGGTCTTGTTGATGTAGTAAAGAATATAGCTTCTTGAAGAAAGTCTTACGCAGAGCTATCTTCGCTGGAGCATAAATTACTAGTATATAGAAAGGAGTGTATATTTGTTGAGGGTGTGTTACTTGGCATAATATGGCCCGTTCTTCTTGAGGAAAAAGATTGGGAGATAATTGGTAATGATTGGAGAAGGATATAAGTCCACAATATTGTGTCCATAAACATTGCTGGGCTTGAAATTGATTAGTTATTCTATTAATGTTGGAATCGTTAATGTGAGTTTCTTGTAAGGCGAGGATAGATGAGTTTAAAAGACGAAGGTATCTGATGAAGCTTTTTTGAGTTTTTGATTTACCCGTTTTAATTAAACTATTACAGTTTAAAGAAAATAGGTTTAAACTATTATGTTGTTTAATCATTACGCAGAGTAACGGGCAGGTGTCCCAGCTTTACGTTTAAGGTGTTCCCTTGAAATACCAATATTTGCATGTTTCGACATTCTGGTTGATCTGTTGTCATTAGATTCAACCGTTGTATCATCAATGACATGTGTAGAGCTGATAGATGTAGTAATAACTCCGTCCATATTATTATCCTTTTCCAAGTTATCCAAGATGTCGGTGGTTTCTTTGTTAATGAATTCTTCAATATCATTGAATGCTGAATCATATTCATCATCTATATAATCCATATCATTAACGTATCGAACACTATCATCATCATTACCATTGTTGTTATCCAGAATATTATCCCTTGTATTTTTATCATCATTTGTTGAGGATGCTGAATTATAATCAGGGCGAGGTGAATTGCCTTCAGAATGATCTCCATTGCACTTTTGTATTTCCTTATCTGAGATATTATTATCTGTTCCATGCGTTTGATGTGTGCCATCCAAATCATTAACTATACTATGCCCTTCTCCTTCATGTGTACCAACACTTCCTATTTCTTTACAGTTTTCAGTATTGTTGTCATATTGTATTTCTTGATCCTTTTCATTGTCTTTATATTGTTTGTCTGTATCATCTATTTTGTTAGAAATGTTATTAACTTCTGGGTGAGAATCATCTTTGTTATTGGAAGGTGATTTCCTAACTTTTTTTGCAGGAGCTCCACGAGGACAAGTGGCTGCAACATGACCCGTTTGGTTACAGTTCCAACATAGTTTGGATCGACGACTAGCCGGGCAGTCTTTTATGATATGACCAATTTCATGACAGTATTTGCAGTAGGTTGGCATATTAGCCCAAGTGGCTTGAATAGTGAGTTTTCCTCCAAACCATTCTAATTTGTGTTGAAGTGGAGCATAATTATTTTCATTACCAATGTCAATAACTGCATATCCTGTACCCATAAATGTATCAGTGGTAGGTTCTTTGTTTACACCAAAATCAATAACTTCACCATACATGCTAAGAGTATATTTAAGACCTCTCATAATATCTTCTTCATCCATAAAAGGGATACCGGTTAAACTCAAGCGAACTAGGTTGGTAGCTTGATTAAGAGCAATAGTAGGGTATACAATAGTGTTTGCATTCTTGAAATAAAGACCTTTATTTCTAGCCCTGTCATAATTGTCGTCTTCAGGTTTAAAGTTTACTTCCGCAAAGTTTCTAGATCCTTGTTTTCCGGGTTTAAGACCTCTACGATTCGGATATTGTTCCAGGACTAATTCCATAAATTCTAGATGAGTTATCTTAATGTTAGTAACATCAAATATTAAGCTACCAACTGAAGGACTAGTAGCCCATATTTTTGTATAGATATGTTTTACTTTGTTTGTTTGTGTATCTGATTGTGAACTAAGCAATTGATGTTTTTTTAAATCTTCAGAGTGATTATAAGAATAAAGTAAAGAATGACGTTCAGTATTACGACTAGCAACCTGAGCCCAGGATTGCTTGTTAGAATTATTTTTATTAAATAGAGTGGAAGGAGTACCAACTCCATCCTTAGGTATGGATTTTGAAATAGAAAAAGCCATGAAAAAGTAAAAAAGAGAAGAAAAACAAGGTGAAAAAAATTTACTGCTTAAAAAAAATTAAATATCCGCAATTTTTTCCCAAAAGTAGAGAAGAATTTCCTATACGATTTTAATACAAAAAAAAAAAAGAATTTCCTATACGTATCTTATAAATATATTCTAAATAAAAAAAAAACCTTACTCTTTAAATTTCTCTTTATTTTATATATATATACATATACATATATATTTTTTGATAAATAAATTTAAATAAGTAACAATTGATTAAATACAATAGTATAAAATAAGGCTTTATATATTGAAAAAGGATATTCAAATTACAATTCTTTCAAGTCGAACGTTTATTTGGATCAATGTTTTTTCATCAAAAAATGGTTGTAAATTCTTTTCGTTTTACATTTAATATTATATAAAAAAATCGGCAAGTAAGCATTATAACTTATTATTGAATAAAACAACATCAGCAGATTGACAATTCACTATAATCTCAGTGTTATCATCTTGATTATACTTGTATACATCCATAGTAAAAGTATTATTTAATTTCAATTCATTAACAGTGAGTTTAGAAGCATAACGAAGAACTCCATCACATATCCCATTATTAAGATAACAATAGCAGGTGTGTACAATGAATAACTTTTCAAATGTTAACTGTGGTGCATCAATGATAATTTGAGGCAGTGATTCACTCTTTGTTTTAAATGATGTGTACATTAATTCCAATGATCGTAAAAATGGGCACATTTGACAAATAGAAGAAATATCAGTTGGCGTAGATATATCACATTGATATAGAGAGAGGTGTTGTAATTGAAAAAATTGTCCAGTTATTGTAGGCGGCTCCACAAACACAAAACATAAAGTAAAATATTTTAAGTTTAAAAGTGCATATAACCATTTATCAATAGGAAATGACTGTTCGACGGTATTATATAGCCTTAAAGTTAATTTTGAAGTTGACAGAGGAATTATATTGTTGCATTTATTTTCTAAAATGTAGTTCAATAAAACTGATGTATCAACCACCTGCATTGATCTTTCAATTGTATCATTTAAATAATTATGTTGTTGTGTAGAGTAAATGGTATTGACAGAATGAGTAGATAATGATGAAGAGTTATTTTCATTCATCAAATTTTCATTAAATGAATTTAGTTGCTGAATAGGATTAATTGAGTTGCCAGATTGGATGGGTAATGACATACCGGTATTTTCATTCATTATATTTTCGTCACCAAGATTATTATCCATATTAACTATAGCCATTCCATTTTCATCATCGCTGCCAACCATTGGATCAATTATTTCTTCCGAATTCAGATCGTCATTACTAGAGTGATCAACCCAACCAAACACACCAGTGGATGTGTTAAATGTTTTTAGTTTATTAGAGCTTGATTTCAACCACTCAAATAATTTTCTTTCTAAGTTTCGATCACTTGTAGAAAATGATAAATGATACAAATAATTAAAAGAAGTAATCATACTGTATACAGCTTCACAGAATCTTGGTTGATCACTTTCATATTCTGAATCATCTTTTAAAGATATATCTAGTGTAGATAGTAGAGGATATTTTAACGAAAAATAAGTATATGATGCAGGATGTACAATAGCATGGGATTCTATTTTGAGTGTTTTAAGAGTAGTACAAGGTGTAATATTTCTTCCCAGATCATGTCGGTGAACCATATCAAATTTATATAGATGTAATATTTCAATATGTGGACAAGATACATGAAGAGCATCCATCATTCTTTCGTCGCACCAATATTTTTCTGATCGTTGATATTGCTTAAGGTGATAGTACGAAAAAAATTGTAAATGAACTTCTTTTAAATTACGAAAAATTAAGGAAAGTTGTAGGATATTTCCATTATAAAAAGGGTGGTAGATGCTTTCGTTAGGATTTAAATTATTCGTGTCCAAATTAAGAATAGAAGTTACATCTAAAGAATTTTGCCTTTGTTGCTCATTAACAGTTTGATATTTAAAAATCCCGTTTTCTGATTCAATTTCTGATACAACATCTAACTGAAGGGATATACGATTATCACATAGGTCATCTACAATTGATTTACCATCACTTGATTGAGCATAGTTAAAAATCGGTACAGCTGCAATATCTGAAAATCCAATAAACAATGCATTCGGGCAGGCACAACGTAATTCAATCATAAGAGACATGATAACTCTATATCCACGTTTTTGTAAATAGGTATCTATTTTTAATTGTTGTATCCAGTATCCAATAGGTTTGCCATAAGTTGCAGTTGTTTTAGCCATATTGAGAAACTTTTCTGTTTGCCCTATTGTATAAAGATTAACCGAATGGTAAAAGATAGGATTCCGAGTTATGGTATAGAAGGCTTTATTTATTAAAGAGCACTGAGCCACATATCTTGGTGATAAACATAATAGTATATCTTTAGTTATTTCATAGGGTAAATCATTCATATAATCTAATTATAAAAACAATAATAAAAAGAAAAAGAAAGAGAAATAAACAAATAAAGTAAATAGTATATATTTGTATTTATAACTTTTTAGATATTTGAGTCACTTGCCTTTTTTAATCAAAAAAAAAAATTACATCATATGTAGAAACTGTTTGGACTTTCTAAAATAAATCAATTAATAGAATCCATAATAAAATGATATACAAAAGCGCGCGTGTGTGTATATGCTTTTTATTGTTTTTTAATAGATTATAAATTTACTATATATCATTATTATCTTTTTAATGTCGTTCAGATATTTATTTAAACCATTTTATTTTTATATAATAATTATAAAAAAGACAGAAACAGGTCAATAAAATAAAAAATGCGAAAAAATTAATAAAAAAATCGACTTCGAATACTTTTTTGATCTCCGCGTTTTTTATCCTTTTCTTAATTTTGCTCCCTCCACTTTTGATTAAAAATCATCCAAAGTAAACTTGCTGACTCTTGTCTTTCTCTTATATTTAATAAAATTATTATTATTATTATTATTATATCTCTTTACGTACTTATATCCATCTATGTTCATTTTTTATTTTTTAATTATAAAAAAAAATTTTAATTAGTTGCAGAAATATAAAACATTATGTTTATTAATGCACATACATCTTATATTCATATATAGTTGTAAGAAAGCTCATATTTTAAAAATTGAATATAGTTTTTTGAATATATTCTATAAGAAATTTCAATATTTCTTTTATTTCACCAATAAATTAAACTAACAAAAAAAAAAAAAAAAAAAAAAAAAAAAAAAAAAAAAAAAAAAAAAAGCAAGAAAAAAGTAACAATGCTATATGTTTCTTGTGAAATTAAACCTGCTTTAAATATTTTATAAAAATTATACAACTGATCATCAAATTAAATGATATCTGTAAACTGGCATTTCACTACGACATGAAAACCATGGTTACGAATTCCTAAGTCGAAATTTAATGAATAAATACTTTTAGAATTTGTCATTAACCAAGTTACCAATTGTTTCCCCATTCGTAAAACAACTGAGCTTGAATAAGTTAGATGATATAAATTAGTAAAAGAAGAAATCATTTCTTGTATGGCAAGAATAAATTCTGATTTATCATTGATATTGGATTCAAAATCAGAATTTAAATGAATATAGAGTGTTGATATGGATGGAAACTTAGATGAAAAATAGGAAAAATTTTCAGGTTCCATAATAATACAATCGTCCAAATATAGTGATTTAAGAGATGGGTATGGTGATATATTTGTACTTTTTGGATCACATCGGTAGTTCATAAAAAATTTGAATAATTTTAATACTTCAACATTTGGGCAGGATAGAAGAATACTATCAATAGATCGTTCATCAAGTTCATACATTTCTGGTAATGGTTGTTGGTGATCAAAAGAGTGGAATTGAAGATGAAGTTCTTTTAAATTGTAAAAGGTAGGGGGAAAAAATGATAATAATGATGAAAATTGTAAAATTTTTCCATAGTAAAAAGGATGATATCTATTGTTAGAGCCTAAATCATGTATTTCAGTAGCATTTGAACGAAATAAGCGTGTAATATTTCTTTTCCGCTGTAGCTGCTCTTCATCAGTTTGATATTTTAAAATTCCTTTATCTGATTTTATTTCTGACACAACATCCAACTGAAGAGAAGTCAATTTGCTCCATAGTTTATCGTTAGCTCCATCATTATTATTATCGTTGTCACTGGTATATTGTAAATAATCATGTAAAGGTATATTGGGAAGTTGTTTATAACCAAGAAAGAGAGCATTTGGACAGGTATGGCGCAATTCAATATAATGCTGCACCTCTACTTCGCACGTTTGTAATTTTTCTATATTTAATTGTTGTACCCAATACCCAACAGTTTTGCCATGAGTTGTAATTGTTTTAGCCATACTGATAAACTTTTCCATTTGTTCTTGGGTAGAGAGTTCAACTGAATGATAAATAATAGGCTCCCGAGTAATTGTGTAAAAGGTTTTATTTATTAAAGAACACTCAGCTATATATTTTGGTGGTAAATATAATAATATATTTGTAATTATTTCACAAGGTAAATCCTTCATATTATCTAATAAATATAAAAACAATTATAATAAAGTGAAAGAAAAAAAAAAGATAAATAAACAAAAAGGCTATATTTATTTATATTTATATCTTTTAGATATTAAAGTCACTTACCTTTTTAGTCACTAAAAAAAATTGTATCATATATAGATAATGGCTGCTTGAACTTTCTAAATAAATCATTTAATAGAACCAATAAATAAAAATAGTATATAAAATATCTGTTATTTTTTAAATAAATAGAGCATTGCTTAATATATTTTGCCATCATGTTTTTATTATTAGTCAATTATTTTAATAAATCATCATTATGTCCTTGTGATAATAATTATTAAAGAGAAAAAGAAAAAAATTACATATTTGTTCGTTTTGTTAGAAAATTACCAATAATAACACTATAAAATAGTTTATTAGTTTTCATTTTTACTCTATATATCTCTTTTATAAATGTTTAATAATAAAAATGTTAATGTTTCGAATCAAATTTGATGGTGTGCAAAAATAAAAATTATCTGTATAAAATCAATACTTTTTAAAATTTTCTTATATTTATTAGATTGTTATAATTAAAAAAATAAAAGGAATAAAGTCAAAAGAAAAGTATGTATGTATGGAAGTATATATATATAATTAAAAATATTATATTGTTATGAAGATTGCGGAGGAGGAGGAGGGGGATCTAAATTAGAGCCTATAAAAAAACACGAACCTTTAGTATCAGTTTTTATTATAAAATCACGCTTTATTTATTTATTTATTAATTTTAAATGATCCTTACCAGGTGGAGGAGGAGGTGGAGCATTAGATGACGATGGAGGGGGAGGGGGATTACCGTCATACGATTCTTCATTTGTAGGTGGAGGGGGAGGAGGAGGAGGAGGTGGGTAATGCATTTGATCCCAAGGTTGATGTGAAGATGTATTGTCATAATTTGAATAACCTTCATAATGGCCGTACGAACTGCCAGCATTATAATATCCAGATGTATCATAATTAGTATAAGTTGGATTATGCCAGGGTGCATCAGCAAATGGATTTTGTGATTGTGATTGGGATTGTTGTTGTCTATCTCTTTGCCATGGAGGTGGTTGAGCTGCAGCTGTATTATTTGGATTTGTAGAAGGAGGATAGTAATTTTGTTGATATGTACTTTGGTTATTACTGTTATTATTATTATGCTGTTGCCAAGGAGGAGGAGCAGCAGATGTTGGTGTTGATGCTCCTGTTGGTGTATTTGATCCATACTATATAAAGATAAAATAAAAATAAAACAAAAACATTGTATAATGAATAAAAATGATCCTCCCATGATATTTATTAATGTATGTACACATATTTCAAACTTACTGAATAAGGATCAGCAGATTTTTTATCTGGTTTTTCACCTAATTCCGCCATTAAATTAAGGTATTCTGTATCCAATTGTTGATCTCTAACTCTCGCTGCTTCTATTAATTCGGGGTTATCTCTTTGATTACAATCTCTAGCTATATGCCCATGGCCACCACATATTCTACATGTAAGATTTGCTGTAAAGTTTTGTCTTTCAGGACATTCATATCGCCGGTGCCCAGAACTTCCACAATTTAAACATGTTTGATTTTCATCATCTCTTAGAGTACCATTAAGTGCTGCTAATTCACGTAACTGTGTTCTTTTTAATTCATTTTGACCTTCTGGAGTTGATGCAGACTATATAAAATAAATAAATAAAAAATAAAAAACAAATTAAATATAAATATATGTATACACTTCTTTATATAATAATAATAATAATAATAATAATATTATCATTATTATTATTATGTTGATAGATATTATATCCACGTACGGTTTCTATAATTTTTTCAATTCGTTTAACTGCCTTTTGAATTTTATCTTCAGAATCTGCCATAACCAAACAATGTAAATCTTCTTCTTGAGCTGAATTAGCAGCAGCATCTGTTCTTGATTTCCCTTCTTTTACAGATCCTCTACCACGAATACTAATTTTTGCGCCTGATTCTTGTTCCATACCTTTTAATGTTTTACCACGAGGACCAATAAGTAATCCAATAAAATTTATTTCAGGAAATTCTTTGGCTGGAATATATACTTTTTCTTGTAATTTTGTTGGTTTTTTATAATCTGATGGTGGTACGAAATTTGGAATGGATTTCAAAGCTTGTTCTACTAATTTATGTCTTTCATCTTCTAATCTTTTACGATATCTGTATTCACGAGTGTTGACACGTTTACCATCTGCATTATATACGGGTTCAGGTGATGGTGATCTATTATAGTTATATAATTATAATGAAAAACAAGTGTTACTAATCTATATTTATATTTCAATCCATATATATTGCTTTTTAAATTTTTATATCTTTTTTTATCTTGAAGTTACCTATCACGTTCAGGAGGTACTACATCATTTGTACGTAACTTTCGATTGATTTCTTCCAATCTAATTTTTACTAAACAATCAAATAGAAGAGATAAGAAATAAGAGACAAAAAGGAGTCAGTATATCAATCAGATTTAGATTTTAAAAATAAATAAAAGATTAACCTTACTAATAGAACTATAGTTAATCGCTATAATACTTACAAACATAATTATCTTTTTCCTTTTCATCTACTTTTGGTAAGGTTGTTGGAATACCACTTGTAATCTTTTCGTCCGTACCCCATCTGCTTTTCCGTTTTCTTTTCCTTTCTGATGATGCATTTGATCCAGTATTATCATTATTGTTATCTGGTATAGTGGTATTTGCAGCTGTTGTTTCTGACGTATCTATTGTTTCTGTGTTTACTTGTCCTTCCGCAGCGGATTCATCGACTGATTCTAGTTTTATTTATATTTTAATAATAATAGCAAATATTAGAAAAAAAATAAAGTAAAAAATAAAAGCAATAAGAATAAAATAAAAATGATTATTATGATTATATACTTACTAATAGGAAAAGGTGTAGAAGTTGCTGATGAATCTGAGAGATTATTATTTTCTTGGGTTGATTCTGGTTGAAAATCATGGCGCCTTTTTGTACCTAAAGGGATAACATTGGTACCTATTTATTTTATAATATATATTTTTTTAGCAATTATTTTATATACTACTAATGCCAATAATATTATTACGAAAATAAACTTACCAGTAGGTCTCCACATTTCTTTATAAAAAAAAATTGGTAAGAAAAAAATATATATTTTTTTTTTTTTTTTTTTTTTTTTGATTAAAAAAAATAGGTGCTATTTTAAAAATCGAAATCCAGTCACCGGCGGCGGGAATTAAATTTTTGGAGTAGAAATTAAGCTTCACTTGGTAAGAGAATGATTTGTAGATAATGAATATTACAACTATTCTTTTTTTTATTTTTTTATTTGATCTTTTATTTTTATTACCATTAAATCATCAATAGCTCTATGTAAATGATTATGCTTTTATTGTTATTGCAAATTTATTTCTTTTTTTTTCATTTCTTTTTCTTTTTTTTTCAATTTTGAACTATATATTATGTATAAACTTTTGTTGAATATGTATGTATTTATACTTAACCACATGAGTACATTTACTTTTTATTTTGGAAAAAATAAAGCATATTTTGGCCATATATTTTTATTTCTTAATATTTGGTTTTAATATTTAATAAAACATACAAGGATTACTATTTATACATATTTATAAATTTTAGATAGATCTTTAAACTACCATATGTTATATAATTTCCTTTTTTGGGTCTAATTCATTTTTTGGTTTGATCTGTTTGTTACAAAGTGTATTTAGTTGCTTGTTTAATTATTTTTCAAAATAATAACAATAATAATAATAATAAAACAAAGAAAATGAATATAGTTTGTGTGTATTGGTTAATTATTTATTTTCAATTATATTGTACACAAGAAATATGACTAAAAAAAAACAAAAAACACAGAATTGCTTTTTTGTACGAGTTCTACATTTATAAAGTTTGCTTATAATCCTTTTAATCTTAATCTACATATAAGGCTAGGTTTTTTTTTTTATAAAATCTTCATATGTAGAATGGAATTAGTCATTATTTCAGTAATATTCTGTATGTAGCTACTAATTATACATAATGATCCGGTTTAGAGGTACTTTTTTTTAACAAAATTAATTAATCTTTTTACAGTATATATATATATATATATATATATATATATATATTATCGAGATCTCTATTATAAAATTCAATACACGTGGTGAAATTTACTATATAGTTATTACTCGTCTCCAGAGTTAGGAAGATTTTCGGGAAGAAAATATAAATAAATAAATGAATGAGCATGAATAGATTAAAAAAAAAAAAAAGAAAAATAAAGCGGAATATTAATTTTTTAACGAATGGCATAAAAAGCTCACAAATTTATGCTTATATTTCTATTTTTTTTTTTTGACATGTACTCATTAAAAATCATATTATTAATATATCAGTATAAAAAATATATATTCAATTGAATATATTTAATAAAATTTAAATAATAATAATAATCAAAACAGTAATAATTATATAGTAGTAATATATATAATGAAATTCATAATGATATATACACCAATATATTCTTTATTTTTTCTTTTTTTTATCAAAAGAATATAGTTTTCGAGGAAAATCGGAATAGAATAACAAGAATTTTGAATTACTAAATATGGATCGATATTGGTGAAGTATCATTGTTTTTAAAAATCTTTTTATCAGTATTAGCCAATAATCATCCGTCCCTGTACTGTGCTAGTAGTTTGGATCATAAAATTTTGGTATTGTTTTAAGTATTGTAAGTATTAATTCCTAGCCTTCTATAGCACAATCTTAGTCTAAAAAAAAAAAAGGAAAAATATAAAAATATAGATATTTTTGATCATCAATTAAGCTTTTTTTTCTTTCTTTCTTTTTTTTTTCTTTAGTTTAATTTCTTTTTTCTTATCATACATAAATATAACAATCAATGGAAGAAAAATCAAATACAAATCAAAATATTACTTTTTCTAATACCAATGATTATAATAATAGCAATGTGAAGAAGACACCTATTGGTTTATCAAGAACATCTACAGCACAAAGTTCTACTGCTGAAACAAGATCTGTTCGTAGTGTTATGTTGGAAAAAATGAAGTTTGTTAAGCGTAAAAATAGAGATATGGTCCGTGTAGAAGGTCCTCCTTTCCATACCATGACACTTGAAACCGTTGTTCAATTGATGAAATCTAACTTGGATGATGGTCTTACTGAAGAAGATGCTAATGAACGTAGAAAAGAAAGTGGTTATAATGAAATGGAAGGTGAAGGTGGTGTTAATCCTTTTAAATTACTTTTAAAACAATTCTTTAATATACTTGTATTAATTTTAATTGTGGCAATGGTAAGCATTTTTTTTTTATAAAAAAAGTTTAAATTTAAACACCGTCGCAGTGGAAGAAAAAGATCGATTTTTCTAACTTTTATTTCTCTTTTTCTTCCTATTTCCTTTTTCAATTTATATTTTACAAAAATATGTAGGCTGTCTCTTTTGCTTTTAAAGATTATGTTGAAGGTGGTGTTATTTGTGCTATTATGTTTTTAAATGCTGCTGTAGGTTTTGCTCAAGAATTTAAAGCTGAAAAAACTATGGAATCTTTACGTCAAATGGCTTCTCCTACTGTTAATGTTATTCGTAATGGTCATCAAAAAACCATTCCTACTCGTGAACTTGTCCCTGGCGATGTTATATCTATGAAGAGTGGTGACGTTGTTGGTGCTGATTGCCGTGTTTTTGAGTAAGTATTTATAATAATAATAATAATAATAATAATAATAATAATAATAATAAATACAATAATAATAACAATAATATGATTATTTTTTTAATGTTGTCAAAAAAAAAAAAAAAAAAAAAAAAACTCACATCTTCTTTTTCTTCTCCTTTTTTAGATCTTTCAACATGGACGTTGATGAAGCTCTTTTGACTGGTGAATCTCTTCCTGTAAATAAAACCGTTGAAGTTATTGAAGGTGAATTATGCCCCCTTGGTGATCGTACTAATATGTGTTATTCTAGTACTACACTTACAAAGGGTCGTGGTAGAGGTAAATAATAATTATAATAAAAATAATTTTGTATGAAAGGTTTTTAATACTAATTTTATTATTTTTAAACTATTATTAACTATTTTAGCTGTTGTCACTGCTATTGGTATGGATACAGAAATTGGTAAGATTGCCAAACGTTTACTTGATGGTAGTGAAAGTGCTCGTACACCTTTACAAAGATCTTTAGACAGAATGGCCTTAGTTTTATTAGTGGTTGCTATTGTGTCTATTATTATTGTCTTTGCTACTTCCAAATTCCAAAATATTGATGATCAAATTATTCTTTATGGTATTTCCACTGCTATTGCTGTAATTCCTGAAGGTTTAATTGCTGTTGTTACTTTAACTCAAGCTTTTGGTGTTCATTCTATGGCCAAAGCCAAAGCCTTGGTACGTCGTATGGCTGCTCTTGAAATGCTTGGTGCTGTTACTAATGTATGCTCTGATAAAACTGGTACTTTAACTCAATCTAAAATGGTTTTGACTCGTTTATGGCGCCCTGAAGAAGGTTTTTATAAAGTATCTGGTCTTGGATTCAATATCGATGGCCAAGTTACCTCCGAAGAACATGATGCCAAGGTGGATAAAACTTGTTGGTCAATTGGATTTGAAAAGATGGTTCAAACTGCTGCTTTATGTAATATGAGTGAAGTTAGAAAGGAAAAGGAAGGCGATGGCTATTATGGTATTGGTGATCCTACAGAAATTGCTCTTCAAGTATTTGCTCATAAATTAGATTGTGGTAGACCTTCTTTAGAAAAACAATCCGATAATAATGGATGGAAAGTATTATGTGAATATCCTTTTGATTCTACTATTAAACGTATGAGTGTGATATGTGAAAATCCTGAAGGTAAGCGCGTAGCTTATCTTAAAGGTGCTACCGAACGTGTTCTTGAAAGATGTACTGGTGTTCAAATTGGTAATGAAGTTAAATATATGGATCAACAGGCTTTACAAGATTATATTTTACCTCAGGTCGAAGATTTAGCTCGAGGTGGTTTACGTGTCCTTTCATTGGCTACAAGACCCCTTAAGGTTGAAGGACCAATTGCATTTGATACTTTTAAGAGAGAAGAAATTGAAGAAGACATGATTTTCCTTGGTTTAGTTGGTATTTATGACCCTCCACGTGCTGAATCCAAAGATGCTGTTGAACGTTGTCATTTAGCTGGTATTGATGTTCACATGCTTACTGGTGATCATATTGCTACTGCTACTGCTATTGCTCGTGAAGTTGGTATTTTACCTGCTAACTATGGTTTAGATGGTAAAAAGCCTGAAGTTGAATTAGTTATGGCTGCTACCCAATTCGATCAATTAACTATTGAACAAATCGATGCCTTACCTCAGTTACCTCTTGTAATTGCTCGCTGTAGTCCTGATACCAAAGTAAAAATGATTGAAGCCCTTCATCGTAGAGATAAGATTGCTGGTATGACAGGTGATGGTGTAAATGATAGTCCTAGTTTGAAAGAAAGTGATGTTGGTATAGCTATGGGTCAAAACGGTAGCGATGTCGCTAAACAAGCTGCTGATATTGTCCTTGTAGATGATAATTTTGCTACTATTGTCGCTGCTATTGAAGAAGGTCGTCGTGTATTTGCTAATATCTCCCGTTTCTGTGTTCATATGGTCTCTGTCAACGTAGCTGAAGTCACTCCTTTACTTTTAGGTCTTATCTTTAAAGATCTCGATGGTATTTCTGTTTTCCCCCTCTCTCCTATTCAAATTTTATTCAACAATGTTGTTACCAGTGCTCCCCCTGCTATGGCTCTTGGTCTTGAACCTGTCCACCCTCGCCAAATGCTTGTACCTCCTCGTTCAGATAAAGAAAGTTTATTCTGTACAAGTAATATTATTGACATTCTTTACTATGGCGTAATGATGGGTTTGATTTGTTTAGCTGATTTCGCTGTTGTGATTTATGGATGGGGTAATGGTGATGTGGATCTTGGTAGAAAATGTAATTTAGAATATAATGATTCCTGTCATGTGGTATTCCGTGCTCGTGGTGCGTTATTTGCTGCTATGACTGTTTTATTATTAGTCCATGGTTATACCTGTCGTGATCTTGAACGCCCTGTCTGGATTAGACTTTTCACAATGAAGCAAAACTATTATTTACATGCTAGTGTTGCTTTTGGTTTTGCTATCATGTTTATCACTATTTATGTACCTGTATTAAATACTAAAGTCTTTAGACATGCTCCTATTGGTAAATATGATAAAATTTATATATTTATTTTTAAAAAAATATGCAATGAATAGTTTACTAACTTTTTTTCTTATTTTTCTTTTTCTTTTGAAAGACTGGGAATGGGGTCTTGTAGCAGCTTCTACTATTGCTTATATCATTTTAGCTGAAGGATGGAAAATAATTAGACAAAAGTGGTTAAGAAAACTATACTAAAGTTTTATTTTATTTTATTTTATTTTTATTATTTTATTGTCATATATACATTCATACAAAACTCACATATATTTATATCTATATATATTCATTAACCTATACATTTTATTTTTTTTATTTTTATTTTTATCATGTAATAAATAATACTTATACCTATTTTTATAGAATAAATCAAAAAAGTTAAAGTCTCAATTTTATATATTGAAATAATCATACGCTAATTCAAAACTATAAAATAAAATGATACTCTAAAAGATATTAAGCGAAGAAAAATAGTACTTTTATTTTTTTATTTTTTGTATTTATTTTTTGATATTATTTCCATCTAATATGTAATTGATATCTTTTTTGGAGATTTTTTCTTTCTTTCATCTGTATGCTGTACATATATGTTGCTATTCTATGATGTAATTATCATAGTGACAGAAATTAAATTATAAAGGGGTGAATGTTATACCCTCTCTTTATTATTTTATATAATATGCCATACTAATTTTTATTTTATTTTTATTTTACTTGATTGCTCTTTTTTTTTTTTTTTTTACTAATTAAGGTTAATTTTTATGTTAAATCCCTCTCTCCCTTCATGATGCTATATTGATATTTTGGGCTATTGGTCAACAAGTAATCGTTATGGGCTATCTTATTTTTTTATCATCAATAGTTTTGAAACAGAAAAAAACATAGTATTTTTTATAACAGAGTTGGAAAATTATGGTGCTTTTTTTTTTTAAAAAAAAATATTACTAATAGAAATATTCTATATTTTGATTCAGGTACTAATTTAAAAATTTAATAGAAATTATTAAGTTTTAAAAAATGAAAGAATTAATATAAATGGTCCGTTAATGCGATAAAATAAATAAAGATTCTTATCGTGTATGAAATTTTTTTTATGCTCTGAAAAAAGATTCACATAATATATGTGCGTATTAATACTTTATTTTTCTTTTTTATCTGTCTAATAAACTAATTATATTAAATAAAAACAAATAGCATGAATTTTTTGACTTACATTTATTTATTCGGCAATTAAAAATTAATTAAAAGAAAGATTTAAAGTTTTTTTTTTTCTCTTTCTCTTCTTTCCCTTTCTCTTTTTATTCTTCTCTTAAAAAAAAATAACAAATAGATCTTGACAATATATCCGAGATAATATCAATTTAAAAAAAAGAACTTGTAATATATATTTATATTTATATGTATTCTATATATTTATACATATATTATAAAGTGGTTTTTTTAAATGACAACAAATAGTATGACTCAAAATTATAACGATCAAATAGAGGAATTAGATGAAGGCAGTAGTAATAATGATACTAGTTGTATTCGTTGTCAACAACCCGCCATCTTTATGTGTTCTTCATGTGGGATCAGAGGGCCGAGATATTGTTCAACAGAATGTCAACAGCTACATTGGAAATCAAATCATTATCAAACTTGTCAAGTAATTCAACATCGACAACAGCAACTCCGTTTGTCTAGGACAGAAATAAATAATAATATTAATCCATTTCGTGAAGCAGGTAACACAAAAAAAAGTATACATATAATTTCTGAAATTTCAAAAAAAATAGTTTACTATTTATATGCATATCTTTTATTAACTATTTATATCTATTATTGCTCTTTATTTATTTATTTATTTTTTGAAAAATAAAAGATCAGTTAACGACTGGGACTAATAATAATAACAATGATAGTAATAATGATATAGAATTAAACGATAGAAGAACAAGGACAGCCAGTAATAATAATGAATCAAACAATATGGATTCTGAGGAATTTGCTGATAATTTAAAATTTTATATGCAGCAAATTTATTTAATCATCAAACCAGTTGTACTATGTATTGTATTAAGTATTTTTTGGGTAAAAGTGGGATTCAATGATCAAAGTGATTATAGGTATGTAGCATTATATTTTTTTAATATTTCACAAATAATGTTAAAAACAATATTTATTTAATATATATATATATATATATTATTAGTCCAACTCGACCAACTTATTCAGTGTTATCATCAAATAACACAGGTGCATCAGCTTCTGAAAGTAATAATAATAATGGCAGTGGCGGTGGGTCATCAGGTTTAAATTCATTAGCAAATGCTGGAATTATTATCGGTCAAATCATTATTGTTACTGTAGTTATTGTATTTTTTTTTAAAAAAGGTTGGATCAAAGTAAGTTATTATATAAATATAAATAATTAAATAATTATATTTTAAAAATAACAATATTCCATTTTTATATTTAATCAATTTTTTATTATTTTTATAATTACTGTTATTTTGATAGGTTTTAATTGGGTTCTTTATGCTAGTTGTTTTATTTTTACTTGGATTTATGACCTACTTGTTGATCTTGTAATATAAATATAAATATAAACATATCGATAGATCATAAGCGGATTAATATAATACTAAATCATTATTATTTATTGCACTTATGTTATATAGAAACTTAATACAAGTTTTTTATATACCTTTGGATTATATAACATTAAGTGTTGCTCTTTGGAATTTCGTTATCGTTGGATTAATATCAATATTTTGGAAGGGCCCATTATGGCTGCAGCAGGTTTATTTAACTGTTCTTAGTTCGTTGATGGTAATATATAAAATACTATTTGTAAATATATAAAAGTTTACAAAAATAGAAGGATAGTTATGTTAATGTCTAATATGTTGGATTTATTTTTATTTTTATTATTTAGGCATTCTCTTTAACTGGATTAGAACAGTGGACAACTTGGATATTATTAGGTTTACTTGCAGTATGGGGTAAATATACATGGATATATTATAATAATAAACATTATAAAAAAAGAAATGAAGAAAAAACAAAGACGCTAATATAAAATAATATGATGGTCATGTTTATGGTTGATATATAGATCTTATTGCTGTATTGTGCCCTTTTGGTCCATTAAGGTTATTAATTGAAAGTTCAAGAAATCAGCAACGTGAAGTACCAGCCTTGCTATATTCTGTTAATGCTGTATGGTTTATGCTGGCCTCATCAAATCATATTTATCCAACTGAACATATATCAATAACAATGAAAAAAGATACAACATCACCTTCACCTTCTAAAGATATAAATAATAATGATTACTATAATAGTAATAAAAATATAAATAAAAGTAATGTACAACATAAATTAAAAAATGCGCCATCACTTCAAAGTATTGATAGTGTTGAACATTATCAGCCATCCACAACATCATCCACAGCTCCATTACACCAATTTACATCTTCTAATTTTATAAATAATGCATCACAGCGTACAATAGATACACAAAATTATAATATTTCATCATCCTTTAATATAGCCATAGCATCAATGAATAATTCAAATACAAATCATGAAAGAATTAGTCATGATGGCTATATTAAATTAAATGATCATCATTCTTCAAATAACAATAATGATGATAGTATGATACCAACTAATAGCTCATCTTCACTTCCTACTACATCTAATAACAATACCACCTTTGATATTAGAAGACGAAGTACTGATGGAAGAAATAATAATAATAATAATAATAATAACAATAACAATAATAACAATAATAATAGCACTAGTGAAATTATACCTACCGATAATCAAGTGAATCCAACGGAAGAAATCAGAGATGAAGAAGATGGTAATCTTATAAATATAAACACACGCATATGTACATATGCTATATTTTAATTATAAAATAAAATGAATGATATAAAAGATTAACATCTAATTTTTATTTTTTATTTTTTCATTATTTATTCCTATAGTTGAAAGGAGTGGATTAAAACTTGGCCTTGGTGATTTTGTATTTTATAGTGTACTTGTTGCAAGAGCAGGTATGATAATAGTACATATTGATAAAAAATAAAAAATGTTAAAATAGTAATGAGCAAAACAATTGATATTTTTTCTTATTTTTCATTTTATTTTATTACAAACTTATAGCGATGTATGATTGGATTACTACCGTATGTTGTACAATAGCTGTTTTAACGGGATTAACTGCCACGATATTTTTATTAGCCATTTATAAAAAAGCATTACCAGCTCTACCTATTTCCATTGCTTTTGGGATTCTCTTTTATTTTGTAGCAAAAACTGTTTTGGTACCTTATATTGGTGTATGTGTTATTGGCATGGTTGGATTGTAATATATATATAGAGTATATAATTATTTAGAAAAAAAAATTTAATTATCTTTACCATATTTTTTTTTTTTGTATAACTTTATACCCGTTTTCTCTCTCTAATAAAATTATTAATAATAAATAAATGTATTTTTTTCCAAGAAAAAAAATATCATTATTATTTTTTTGTATAACTCCATAACCCCATTTTCCCTCTTTTAATAATAAATAAAATTGATATGCTTTATTTTTATTTATTTATTCTCTCTTAAAAAGAAATTCAAATACGTATTAGAAATGCAAGTTAAAAATAATAATAATAATAATAATATATACATACATAAATATATATAAAAGGAATATTATATATAAAAAAAAAAATGAATAGATATAAAACACGGAAAAAAAAGAAAAACACCATTACCATACATAATACATATATATGTTATCGTTTCCCCATTTCCATTTCCCATTTTCCCATTTTTTTTTATTTTTATTTTTTTATTATTTTTTTTTATTATTTTCTTATAATTATTGATTGTGAACTGTATCTTCCGAAGTACTATTAGGTGTAACTATGGAACCAAGTGATTGGCGGCAAGGGATAATGGATTGGGGATTTGATAAATTAGATGAGGTAGGAGGTGATACAGTTTCCATTGGAGGAGTCTTCACATTATTATTATTATTATTATTGTTCGTTAATTTAGAAGAATCATTATTATTATTATTTTTATCTTTAAAATTATTTGTTGTAATATAAGTCCATTTTCTTTTTACATTTGATCCTGATGATGAAGCAGGTGGAGTTGGTAATTTATCATTATTATTACTATTATTATTATTATTATTACTATTATTATTACTATTATTATTGCTGTTATTATTATTATTTAATAAATATTTTACATTGGACGTTGAATTGGAATAATTAGTTGATGATGAGGATGATGTATGTTGTTGATGTTGTTGTTCCATTACTGTTGTTGTAATTAATTTCGGTACATTTTTATTAGATGGTGGCGATGATGAAAGAGAAGAGGAAGAGGAGGGATTATTTGTCGATGAAGGAGAGTATGACATTGGAGGATGAGAAAGAGGTGTAGTTGAATTAATATTATTTTTATAAGTTGCTGATGAAGTAGATGACGATGAAGATGATGTTGAAGATGTAGGCACCATCAATGAAGATTCAAATGGAATTTGAGTAGAAGAATGTTTATCGCTAATAAATTGTAACTGTGGTGGGGTTATTGCTGTAGTTGTTGTATTTAAAGGAGGAAGTTGCATAGTAGTTGTATATTGAGAAGAATTTTCATTGGTGTCGAACCTTGGAGTTTGAGATACCGAGGGAACGGAATTAAAATTTTTATTTATTGTATCTGATTGTGGTTGATGATGAGGATCAGAATTGTTATATGTCATTTTAAATATGTCATTATTGATAGATCTATTAGGATTATGATACGATGAAGGCTGTTGTTGTTGTTGATAAGTAGAATGATCTAATATAGTTTTTAAAATTTGTTCTATATTGGATAGCCGCTCTTCAATTGTTTTTAAAGCTAAAGTTGTATGATTATTGCTAGTATTGCTGTTGCTATTATTACTATGACTATTATTATTGTTATCACTTATTTTACGTATTGTATTTGTTGTTGAAGCACTTAAACTAGGGTTATTTGTATATGGATAATGAGATATTGAGTGTCTAGTCAATAAAGCAGATCCTATTCTAGTAGATGAATTAGAATAAGAAGGTGAAACACTAAAACTATGCCTTGTTGATAAATGATTAGTTGGTGTAGGTATAGATGATAGTGATGATTGTTCCTTTTGTTGATACTCTGTTGTATTATTAGTGGTACCATTTGTAGTTGCACCATTATTATTATTATTATTATTATTATTATTAGTCGTTGCTTTAGAAGTCGCTTTATTTGCTACATATTTACATTCTACTTTAGCTTTTATACAATTAAAACAAGGTGTACCTGCATTACATTTTGTTTTTCTTCGACGACATTCAGTACAAGCGCTAGTTACTTTTAAACGTTTTCGTCGTGATTTATCTTCAGGTATATCAGCGGATGGTATCATATTATTATTATTAATCTGATTATTTAATAATAATTATTAAAAAAAAAAAGCTGGTGAAAAAAAAAAAAAAAAAAGAGAAGGAGAAAGAAAGTGGAAAAATAAAAATGGAATAATTTTTTTTTATATGGTAAAAAATAAAAAATAGGACGCGCTTATTAAAAAAATTAAAAATAACATTTATATAAAACTTAAAATAGGATTGATACACCCTTTGTTTTAAGCTATATGGCACGAGTATTAAAGACTTGAGCATCTAAAATGTATTTTACATGTGATTTAATAATTATTTTATTGGTGATGATTCTTTTATAATACATATATAGTGTATTATATATTATATTATATTTATATTATATTTTTTTTATTAAATCGTGATAATTATATTTGTATTATATATAGAATAGATAAACATAGTAATCTAGAAACCGGCCAATTCGGAAAAATGAAGTTATAATTCGGATTCCTTAGGTTGGACAAAAAAAAATGTGGGCTTGTGATACATATATATGTCTATATCATGGGCATCAAACATATATATATATAATAAAGTCGTCATAAAGTATATTATAACAAGGTCTAATAGTAATACTAATACTAATAATAATAATAATAATTAATATTTTTAATACTCATACACTATTAAAAAAAATGGATTTAAACTTTTTAAAATATATAAATTTATTATATACATATGTCACTATAGTGTTAAGTTTGGTATGTTTAATATTTGCGCTCCGAAAAAAAAAAAAACTTTATATATTTTGCATAGAGTAATAATAATAATAATAAATAATAAGTAGTAATTAACTTTTGTCTATTAAAACATACTTGATTTATTACATGTTGTATCAATATCGACAAGTAAAAAAAAAAAAAAAATCGTATCTATAAATCTAGAAAATTATGATTGTCCTTGGTTGTTTTTTATAAAATGTGTTTTCTCAGTTCTTAAAGAGTAAACAAACTAAAAGATCATCCACTTAAATAAAATGATATACTTGATAAATAGTAATATATGATCAAAAATGTGTAACAGAAAATTTTAAAAAGGTTCCCGAATATTTATAATTTTGAAGTTTGTATGTAAGATTCTTTTTAGCCTTTTTTGTAAATGATCATTGATATACAAGTACTTTTTCTATTATTTTATTTTTAATGATTTTGTCTATTAAATACTTTAAAAGGTAAACTAAATCGTAATTATCTTCTTAAAAATAAAATAATACGTAATAAAATATCATCTTTATATAAATATATTTAAAGAGGCACTAAAAGTTAAAAAAAAATCCATGAAGCGGACTTTTATTTCCGCACAAGATTGAATTTTTTAAAAAAATTCAAAACAAAAAAAAGCCTTAGTTTGTTTTCTTTTCTTTAAAGAATAAAAAAGCAGGTACGTACATAATGCAAATGATTTATTTATAATATATATATAACTTGGCTATGATGAAAAAAATAGTAAATGTATCAATAAAATATCGTATGGATATTTCTTGATGATTTTAATAATCTTCTCTCTGAGCCATATTATATATATATATATATATATATATATATATATAATTATTTTTTTTTTAAAAAAATAAACAAAACCTAGCCTTTTTACTAATCTTAATTTTATAGTTTATTACATTTTATTTATTTAGAGGATAGATAATATTAAAAAATAGCTTAGAATAGATAAAATAATTATTGATATAAATAAATAAAAGCTTTTTTTTTTATTTAGAACATACACATGAATATATAATGAGATCTATTTTCTTTTATTCTTTTGAAAAAAATAAAGTATAATACACCTGTATTATTTTTTCCTTTTTATTTATATTAACTACTACTACTACTACTACCACTACTTCAGAACATGACAGTATTTCTCCATTGCATACGAGGTACTTTACGATAATCACCGACTTTACCTATTCTCCATAGATAAACATCCAAAGCACCTTCTTCCATATTATGAATAGGACCTACTGGTTGATCATTATCATTAGAACGTGTTAATTTGACAATATCTTCACAAGCAACAATAGCAGCAGCACGCAAGATGGTAGCCTTGTATTCCCCTACATCTTTATCTTGATCTAATTCTTGTTGCCATTCTTTAGGAATATCAATTACACCAAAATGAATCAACATGGTTGGAATCACATTATCAGAAAAGATGGTCATATTATGAATGTCTACAAAATTGAACCGTTCAGGTTCTTGATCATGGAAAAATAACCAGAGATGATAAGTCATAATCTGTGCCTTTTTAAAAAGATAAACTGTATCGCCATCAGGGGTTGTTGAAATATCTTGTAGTCCAGGAAAGGCGCGAATCAATTGTTCTACCAAGTTGGAGGCTGAAGGTGGTTTATTATTAGATGGTTTGGTGATATCTAATATAAAGGCTGCTAAATCTTGATAACCATGCTCTTCTAAAAAGGTACCTGTGGAATTCAATACATCTGTAATTCCCTGAGCAAAAGGTTTTAATTCATTAGGTTCAACAAGAGTAACAAATGGCATATTAGGTGGGTGGACTTCTTTTTCAATTGGAAATTGGAATATACTTGCAATCTCTTGAACGGTAATGGATTTGAATTTGGCCGCACTGAAAGGTGTTCCTCCTATATGAAAAGACATGGCTCCATAACGAATTGTATCAAAAGCACTATATAAATATAAATAAATTAAATTATATGAAGAATTATAATAATAAAAAAAAAGAATTAGATATATCAATTGAATATCATCATTGTTATTATTAAATAAGATAAATAAAAAAAAACCTATATTTATAATCATAGCATATATAAACTTACCCTCGACCGGCTAATTCATGGAGAGGCAAACGATATCCGCTACCAAAGTTTAATAAATCAATGAAACAAATAAAATTAATTTCAGCAGCTAAAGTATCAAACTGAACAGGCATACGCATAGGTGTATCAATAGCATATTCTTCAAACACTGGTTTTTCTAATTTGTTTAAAAAATCTTTTATACCTTTTTCAGATATCTATATTAAATAATAATAAATATATAATGGAGTATGAATAAATGAGTATAATTAAAAAAAAAAAACACGTAAAAATATTAAAAAAAAAATAGTTTACCTTAACAGGGCTCTTTTCGACTGCTTGTTTACAAGAAGATCTAACAGCTTGAAGGAAATCGCCTTGAGGAAGTGACATGTCTTGATAAAAAAAATAAATAAAGTAAAATGTAAAGAAAAAAAATTACTGAGAATGAAAAGTTTAAAAAATGCATTTTTTTATACCTTTTTTTTTTCACTGCGGTAAACAGTCGTGACTCTTATTGAGTTCCAATGCCATCTATTAACCTTTCTCTCATATTCTCAAGTATTCTTTTTTAAAAGGAAGACAAAGTATTATTTAAAAAATATTACAAATTGATTTGTTATTATTCTGCGGTAATAAAAAGGAACAAATTAACCAAATGGCAACAGAAATATTTAAAAGGATAGTTTTCGGTGGTTTTTTTTAATAAAGTGAACAAAAATTTTTTAAAGTAATTGAACTACACGATATTAAAACTGTAGTCGAGCTATCATAAAAAGAAAAAAAAAACCTATTTTTTTATATTTTTTTTAAATTGCAAATGCCTTTATTATTATTATTATTGCTATTATTTCATTTCACAATTTTTTTTAATTATTTTAAAAATAAAATGATGTTTTAATTGCTATATGTATAAAAGTTAAAAAAGCTTTGCTATCGATCCATAGTTCCTTTTTAATAAGATTTCTTAAAAAAATTATCCAATGCATATATCTTTGTAAATAATGAACTCAGGAACTTGAAATTTTAACAAGATAATAAAATAATCATTATGTAAGTTAAATTGCATACAATGATCATTAATACGGATTGTTTTGTTTAAAGAATCATACTCAGACTAAATATTTATATAGCTTTATAGTTAAGAAGTCAAACAATATCAAATCTTAACAGATCAATAAACTAGCCGTTCTTTATATATTAGTTAGTTTTTATTAGATAAGCTTGAAATTGGTTTGATTAATTCAAATGTTGCTTTTTAAAATTATGCAAAACTTAAGGAATTGTATAAAAAACAAATCGAAATACAATAAAGAAAATGTTTAACATTTTATATTTTTATTATATAAAAATAATAATGTATGAGTGTATAATATCAATAATAATGCTAAAAAATAACACATTCATATATACAGTATGGTACTATAAAACACGAAACAAAAGTAGTGAAGTGGTGCATAAAAAAATTTGATTGGTGAAGTTTTAATTTTTAAAATATTCCCATCGACTATAATTTTTATTTAAAAAGAGCTTGGTTTTTTTTTCTTCATCTTTTTTCTCTTTTTTCACAATATACTTGCTTTGAATTATACCTATACTTACTACCAAATCCATTTTCTTTACATTTTGATTGAACTTATCTATTTATTTGGATAAGCTTGGTCTACTTTATACACCTTTTTTTTTAAAACACGCTCTTTTGATATACTACTTGACTGAGCTTATTGATCGGTACCCGCTAATAAGTTTTGGTCTACTTTATGACACCTTTTATATACCCTATGAACGATGACTTATTCTATTTGTGTCACTCTTCCGAGAATTTTGGTTGAGTTGAATAAGGTCGTTCACTTTATACACCTCTTAATATACTTTTTGAATCCGATTCTATTAGTTAGTAGGATAAAATAGTTTCGGGTTCGCTTTATACACCTTAAACTCTCTATACTTTTTTTAATAAAGGTTTCAACCACTTTATCACTCCCCCCTCCCCATTTTTATGATTCAAAGCAATTCTTCTTTCTTTTTATCCATTCTTTTTTATAGGAAGAAGAAATATATCACAACAAATCCCCCCCCCCCCTCCTCTCCCTTTTATAGCTTAACAAAAAAATGGTTTATCTTTTACTTTTCTTTGTTTATTTTAATATAACAGATCTTATGTCTTGCTTATGGGCACATAATAAAATATAAACTATATAAAATAAAAAAAAATATATATAGGCGTTTTATTTGTCATTTTTTCTTCGGGAATTTATAAAAACAAGTAAAAAAAATTCGTAACCATCTGTCTCTTATTGATAAAAAGTTATATAATTAAAAAAAAAACCTTATGATGTTTTATAATAAATATATATATATATTGTTTCTATTTATGATTTACTTGATCTAAAATATCAAAGCCAAATCAGGTTCATATACTTTTTTATATCCCAGTTTTATTCATAGTGAAAAAAAACGTCACGAGCCTAAATAATTTTTTTATATTTCGCGATTAAAAACTCCTTTTTTCTCTCTTTAAATATTTTTTTATTAACTTCTCATTTATATTTATAATAATAATAATTACAATAGTATATATATACATATATATATTTATATATAAATAATATGTCATCAGAAAATTCGAAAATAGAAAGAGTACCTGGTCATTCTTTTTTGCCTTTAGCAAGAGTCAAAAAAATTATTAAGGAAGATAAAGACGTGTCAATGATTAATGTTGAAGCAACTCATTGTATAGCAACAGCAGCAGTAATAATAATAATATATAAAAAAAAATAACAATAATAATAATATATAAATTATATTTTTTTTTACTTATCATTCTATTTATATATATATATATATATATATAATAGGAATTATTTATGGAATATCTTGTTACAGAAGGTTTTTCAAGAGCACAAAAAAATAAACGAAAAACTATATTTTATAAAGATCTTGGTAAATAAATATATACATAAAGAAAATACAAAAAAAGGAAAGAAATATAAAATAATTTAAAAAAATACCTATTTTATTTTTTTTTACCATTCTTATTTTATTTATTAAATAAAAAATAGCTAGTGCCGTATCACAGGTTGATCAATTTGAATTTTTAGAGGATGTTATCCCCCAAACAATTACATTAGAAGAAGCATATAAACGTAGAAAATTAGCAGGTGAAGATGATGGCATTATTTCAACAAATCAATCTAATACAAAGAAGCGAAAAGTACAAACCAAATCAACAAATAATAAAGAAAAAGATAAATCAAGTAATAATGACAATAACAATACAACAAAGGATGATGTAGAGGGAGAGCAGGTGCAAGAAGATAATGATAATGAAGAAGAAGGAAATGAATCTTCTCTTGGAACACCCATAGGATCCACTACAGAGCAAGCAGATGATGTAAATGAAGAAGATGAAGAAGGTGATGAAGAAGATGAAGAAGAAGAAGAAGAAGTGGATGACGAAGAAGAAGAGGAAGTAGAAGAAGATGATGATGAAGAAGAGGAAGAGGAAGAAGAACAAGAAGTTGATAATGAAGATGATGATGGAGAAGACGATGATGATGAAGAAGCTGATATACCTATGGCATAACTAAGTCTTTTTATTTTTATAATTTTTTTTGTTTGATTTGATTTCCGCTTGTGGCATAAAGTTGTACACCTTAAATAGTAATATGACGTTGTTTGCTCTTGATATAGATTAGTTAATTTTTATTTTTATATCTAATCCATTTTTAATTTTATACAACTATATTTCTATTTCTATACTACTACATGTACTATTTCAAAAAAGTGTTATAATAATAAAAAGTAATCTTTCATAAATAAAAAAAAATATGTATATATTTTATTTTAGATCAATTAAAATTTGAAATGATCAGATGAAAATGAATTGCTATTATTTATTTAAAATACCGATGAAAAAAAATTGGTGCATGAGAAAAAAAAAAAATCCTGCGTGTATAAAAAAAGGTTGCGTGTGTCTTTTTATTTGTTTTTCTTTTCTTTTTTCCACTTTTTTATTTTTACTCTTCAAAAAATAAGCCCAAGAAAAAAAATAAAGTGAAAATGTTAAGTTTACGTAAATTAACTACGCGTTTAACGCCAGTCATGACTCGTTCCTTTGGTACAAGTTCTTTTAGAAGTTTCCAACAAACCAAACCTTCTTTATTTACTGGTAGTCAAGTGATGTATAAACGAGAAGAAGAAGAAGAACAAAGCGTAAAAGATAATAATAGCAAGTCAGAAGTTTCCTCCTCTTCTACTATTCCTGGTAAAGCTAATGAATTATTAGAAGCCGTCTTGTATGGTTCTAAAAAAATTAAGGAGGAGGATGCTCAAACTCATTCTAAAATACTGGCAAGAGGAAAATATGTTCATGAACTTCAAAGTATGTAAAATTAAACATATATATATATATAAGGATATAAAATTATAAGAATAGTCATACCTTGACATTATTCACTTATCCTTCGTTTTATTTATTTTATATATTGGTATATATGTATATATTAGAACACAAAGTACACCCCGATAAAGTAGAAGAGTATATTGCTCTTGTGTAAGTTTATATTTTATTTATAAAAAAAAAGAAAAAAAGAAAAAAGGAAAATATGGTGAGAAAATTTAACTAATGGCCTACTTTCTTTTTCTTTCCTTTATATATATATGAATAGATCTGAACATTTTCCTCGTATCGCAAATGATTCATTAAACGATGTTCATCTATGTGGTAGCTGGGAAGTTGTTATTGGTGAATTGGATACTTTTGGTACGTATATTTTCATATTTAAATAAGGTTATAATCAAAAAAAAAATAAAAAAAAAAAATAAAAAAAAAAAAAAATAGATGAATTCTAAAGATGATGGCGATGATAAAGAGGGGAAAAGGGGAAAAAAATACAAGGCGCCACGTCATTGGAATTAATCTTTCATATGCGTTTATATATGGATATATATATAAGGATAAGGCCAGTACATATCAAAGAAGTGGAAGAAAGGAAAAGTAAAAAGTATTATATATTTATCAACTTATTAATTATTTTTCATTATTTTATTACTATTATTTTTCTTTTTTTAAAAATATAGTCCATATTTGGGAATATAAAGGATACCCCGGACATCAACACACTATGAATAGATTGGCCCAAGATCCTGTAAACTTTATATATATATATATATTAAAAAATAATTAAAAAAACAAGTGTATAAATAGACAACAAATCCATTTCATATATTAATTCTATTATTCATTTTATTTTACACTTTCATTTTGTTTTAAAGGCACATGCTGAATTCATGAAAAAACTTCGTCCTTTACTTATTTCTCGTGAAAACAATATGATGCTTGAATTCTCTTTTTGGAAAACTTCTCCTCCCCAAGTCACTAATGGTATTTATGAACTTCGAAAATACAATTTAAAAGTAAGTCCACTAAAAAATAAAAATAAAACTAACAGAATATATATATATATATATATGGTTCTTTTTAGTAATTTTTATTCTATTTTTCTTTTTTCTTTTTTATTATTGGATAATTATATAGCCCGGTAACTTATTAGAATGGGAAATGAATTGGTAATATTAAATATGAAAATATCTCTTTAAAAATAAAATACAAAAAACTTATTACTTTTATCTAATCTATATATACATTTGTAAATTTATCTTATCTATTTTAGGCGAAAAGGATTAGAATGTAGAAGACAATTTTGTGAACCAGTTGGAGCATGGTTTAGTCAACTTAGCGACCTTAATACAGTTCATCATATGTGGACCTATCCGTAAGTTAATATATATGAATATATTGTTTTATATCGTTTTTTTAATTTTTTTAATATACTTATTTATTATATTATATTATTTCTTTTACGAATAGCGACTTACAAACTCGTAAAACAACACGTGAAGATGCCTGGAAAGTGGATGGTTGGTCAGACACAGTATACAAAACAGGTAAGATATATTTTATTGACTATTAGAGAGAGAAAAAAAAGTGCCTTGAATTAATTATATTTTTTTTTAAATAATAATAATAATAATAATAACAATAACAATAATGTAGTTCGCTTGGTAGATAGTATGTACTCCTACATTTTAAAACCTTTGAAGTATAGCCCTCTACGATAAAGAATCTTTTATTGTTTTATTTGTTGTTTCATCTATTCCTAGAGTTAGGATAATGAAGATCGATCTTTTTTTTTTTTTTTTGTAAAATTAAATTATATACATGGTTTGCACTATTTCAATTTATTTTAAAAACGAATTATAATACATAATAGTAATAAAATACAAGGAATAAAATAAAAATAATAATAATAATAAAATGAAAGACTTTATAGTTTATAACCATCATAATTATCATAATAATTTTAAATATAATAACAGTAAGGTAACTATCACCTTTTTAATATAAAAGTTATGAATTTGGATTAAATCATTTACAGGAAAAAAAAGAAAAAAGAAATATTATTCGCAGAAAGGTGATCAAAGTCAATATGATGCGATTTATGATACGATTACCTATGAGAAAAAATAAACATGTATTCTATTGTTTTGTGATTAATTGTCTATTTTTAAAAAAAATTACAATATTGTTTTACATAGCCAGCAACTAGCTTTTTATACATACTAATTTGCTTATATATTAAAAATGCATCTTTTCTTTTTTCTTCTTTTTCTTTACAACCATTCTGTTTTATTAATAATAAAAATAAAATAAACTTATTAAAAATGTTTTAATGAATTACATTTAATTGAAATAACACATGTACTATTAGTATATCATCATATTTATATATATAAAATATCTATAGCAAATATAAGATTATATAAACCACCGTGATCACTGTCATTGCTATTAATATTAATATTAAGATACACGGTTCACAAATATGATGTAAGTTTGAGTTTTATAATCTGCTTGTGGAGAGTTTGGTGTTATCATATTCACCATAATAGTAACTTTAAGTACATTTAATCCTTGTGTTAAATGAGCTGTCCATAATTGTGTTGAAGATGTTGTATTATTATTATTGTTTTGTTGAGGTGATAGTTTATTTGAATTATTTTGTATTACTTGAATCGTAACACGGTCAGATATACTTTCCATATATTTATTTAGTTTTGGTATTAATTTTATAGACTCTATTCTTAATGGGATAGTTAGACTGTGGGATACTTTTTGCCCGCCCAAATCTATGTTGTATTGTTCCTCATTTGACGATAATTTAAAACTATCAAGTAATTGCACTGAATTATTTATGTTGATAAAAAATAAATAAGCAATTAAATATAAATAAATAAAAAGAATTATTTCATGTGAATATGGTAATGAATATTATTCTTATTTTTAAGTTCATTTTGTTTATTTATTATCAACTCACCTTTATGTGGATCCTTATTGAGTAGCTCTAATAACTCGGGATTAATTTGAGACAAAGATGGAGGCTTTGGTTGATGTTGCTGCTGAACCATGTTATTCAAAGAGGCTGCTTGTGTTGCTATCATATTTAAATAATGTTGGTGAGATGCTGCTGATGATGGTGGTGGTGTACTGCCTGATGGTGTGGGATGGTGTAATGATGCTGATGTCATTGTTGGGTTTGGCATAGGCATTGGCATCTGCATAGGCATTGACATTGGTAATGACATCGGTTGCATAGCATGTGTAAATCCATTTGTATTGCCGTTCATCATTATTGGTCCATGGGTAGGGTTGGATAACGTTGATAGGTGATGTTGTGGGGTTGTATTTAATGGGTGTGATGGTGTGTGCGATAAATGATGCATATTAGGAGGAGATACTTGAAGAGGAATTGGTGGAGTGGGTGTAGGCATTTGAGGTAGGTGTCTATCACGTGCATACATTTCTTGAAATAATTGTTGATGGTGATGATGTGGTGGTGGTGGTGGAAATGGCTGTTGTGGGAATTGTTGTGGAAACTGTTGTGGAAACTGTTGTGGAAATTGTTGTGGAAATTGCTGTGGAAACTGTTGTGGAAACTGTTGTGGGAACTGTTGTGGATGAGACATAGATGATCGTTGATGCATTTGACTATTTTGAGGTTCAATTGTTTTATATCGCTTACTCTTTATGGCTGATGGGTCAAATGGTCTGTTAATTAATTCTATATTCATTACTTCCGTTTCTTGACTTTCAGGCACACTCTCACGAAAAAGAATTTTATCTTTTAAACGATTTAATAAACGCTATTCAATATAATTATATAAATATATAAATGTTAATAATAATTGTAGACAAAAGCAATTAATCAGAAATTATTTTTTTTAACTATAAAGTATTTATGTATGTATCTATAACTTATAAACATATTACCAATAATAATTTTCCATCCTTATAAACACGAGAGCCATTTTCGTTATATTTCATTGCATTTTCAAACACTAACGCAAGGTCATTATACCATTCTCCAACTGTTTTATATTTTCGTTCCCTCATATAATCCTATTAATAATTAAAATAAATAGGTAAATCATCGAAAATATTAATAAATTCAGTATTGTTTAGTATTATTTAATATCATTTGAATATGTAAAATCTCTTACCTCAATCATATTTAATGATCTAGGTTTTGTAATAACATTGTAATAATCGGCATAATCTTTACGATCTGGTAAATCTTCAAATAATTCAGAATAAAGTCGATTACTACGTGAATAAGTAATAATAATAAAAAAATAGTACGATTATATAGTTAATTAGCATCATATGTTTTACTTTAATACATATATTTCATTTATATAGCCTCGTTTATACTTACGTATTATCTGTATGAGTTCTCAAATTATTAAAAATTTCGATCATGAATGCACCAGTGTCAAAACGTGATAAATCAATTCTATGAATAGGGCGTTGTGCTGCAAGCATACTTTCTATTTCACTTTTAGGAGGGCGACCACGTCTTTTTTTATTGGGATCTTGATTATTCTGATACTGTGTAAATTGTTGTTGACCACCATTGTATTGAGATATAGTAATAGTATTTTGAGGTTGAGATGTCTATAATAATAAAAAATTAACAAATTAGATACAATAATAATAGATTGCTATATCCAAATATATACTTTATATACATGTGTAAATATATAATTGTAGAATAAATTATTACCTTAAGACTATCACCAATGATATCAGCCCATTTAGGATCATCAGGTTCAGAAATTAATTCAAATGGTGTTTGATCATGGATATTTTTAGCCATTTTATTTGCATTATAACGTTGTATTAAAAGTCTAGCAACATCTTCATTATCTATATTACAAATATAAATACATGATTAAATTATGTTATATAATATATTGTATATATAATATAACAAACTTAGCAGTTCTTTCTTTATTACCTCCAAAAGTAGCCCATCCAAGAGGAGTTGCCGAATACCATGTATCATTAAGTTCCACATCAGCACCATGCTGAAGTAAAGCTTGACAAATCTCAACATTGCCATAATAGCAAGCTGAGTGCAGTGCTCCCCATTTGAAAGTGTCATCAAACATTTTCACTTTGACTAGTTGATTTAAATCTAATGTTGGGTTATCTTTTAATATTTCCATCACAGTTTTTGATTCAGATTTCTTAATAGCAGACATTAAAAGTTCCAAAGCTTAATAGACGTATAATAATAATAATAATAATAATAATAGCAATAGAAATGATGTATAAAAAAAAAAGAAAAAGAAAAATTAATATACTAATACATACATGCATTTATATATATATGTATAAGTATAAATCATATACTTACGACCTTTCTTTTTCTTTTCTGAAGTTGTTAATTTAATTGATTTAATATGAGTAGGCTGACTGCCTTGTTCATTATGCGTAGAAAAAGCTTCCCCAGGAAGATTCAAAAGGGCTTTTTGATTGTTGATACTAGCTGGTTTCCACATCTTTACAAAATCCTACGAATAGCCGATCATCAAAAGTGTAAATAAATAGTTTTAATATGATCATGCTATCAATTTTACCTCTAATTTGGTAGCATCTCTATATATTTGTGTTTCTTCAGTATTATAAGTTTTGGCGTTTGAGATCATCAAATTAATATCAGCTTTAAGTTCATCCAATGATAAATACACTTGCTTGTTTATTTTTTCCTATAATTGCATATATGTTTATATTAAAATATTTAAATCAACAACCTGTATCCAGCATTTTAATTTACATTCATATCCATATATCCATATATTTATTTGCCTATATCTATATGTGTAATATAGCTTACTTTTATTTCATCTAAAGATAAAGGTGTTTTTATCATTTCGTAATAATCATCATTTTCTTCTTTTGAAGGTAGTTCCATAAAGTGAGTTTTTATATAAAAAGAATCACTATTCATAATAATATTAAATACGTTGTTTTATTAATAAGACTATATTTATTTTTATGTCCTTTTAATTTCTTTTAAAAAAATAAAATAATAAACTTACTCTTCAGAATTTTTTAACTTGGTGATAGCTTCGAATAGTTCTAAACATGAATCTTTTACGGTTATCCCATTATTTTGGGTTTCGAGTGGTATCCTTCCTTGTTTTTTTTGTACAATAGTTAACTAATTCATAAAAAATAACAATAGTAATATTAAAATTAATAAATATATTATTTTATTTTGGATAATATAGTAAAAAGAGAATGCATATAAAGACATATTTACGTATATTATGCTACTATTATAATGTCTATAATCTTTTTTATTATTATTATTACTTTAGGTTCACGTAAAGGTCGTTTACGATCTCGATAATCAATATTAGCGGAAGTGTTTCGCTTAGGTCGTTCTCCCATTTATATATGTATATATCTATATATATATATATATATTTCAAGATTATTATTTGTATAAGTAAATCTATTCATAAGTAAAACATAATAATTAAGAAAAAGAAAGTTAGTAACATATTTTTAACTTTTTAATAAATATATATTCTGAAATACATTTTTTACACTACATTAATATTATTTTAATCTCCCCCCACAAACACTTTCTATAAAAGTGATTACATCAAAATTATATTATCATAAATAAATGCAGGCTACTCTTTACTTTTAATTGCATGTGATATATTTATACTGTTGCTTTATTTATATCATTTATTTACCTTTAAAAAAAGTATATTGAAAAATTAATATTGAATAAAAAAGGAAAACAAAATAAAAAATTGAGAGAAAAAAAGGCCTTTAACCCAAAAAAAAAAAAAAGAAGCTGACTTTCAAAAAAAAATTAAAAAAAATCGAATTGGCATTACATTTTATTAAAATAAATATATATATAATTAAAGAACGAATAATTTATATCAACGATAATATAATGACAGTTTAATATTTATATTAAATCACATATAATTCTTCTGAGGTCCAAGAATCATAATCATTTTCGTTGTTTTCATCACCAAAAGCGCGTAATGCTTTAATCACTAGTTTATAACTTCCAGTAGGTAATTTTTCACCCATAATATCCAATGAATCAGTAGTAGTAGAATTATCCAAACTATAAGGATGTAGCAGGCTAGAAACTAAACCAGATCGACTTGTAGCCTGTTCACGATTATCAATGACTGTTCCAAACCAGCTGATAACAAAAACATCTTGAGGATTTGTAATATCATTTCTACCAATATACCTTGAAAATCCACCAGGGATCCAACCAAGTGATCTTTTTTCATTATTGGCGTTGACAACAGTGATAGAGACTAAAGGTGATGGATGAGCTAATTGAAGATTAAGTAAGGCAGGTGTATCAGGACTAATATTTCCGCTGACGATGTATGGCATAGTACTGTTTTTCAATATAATAGGTAAAGAAGATAGATTTGAAGTGAAGCCAGCATAAGGGAGATACATTGTTTCATTTTTGATATCTTTTCTAATTTTTAAAAAACCAGAATAGATAGATGGTGATAAGTTCTTATTATTGCTAGGTGGATTGATTCTTACAGTAATATTAAGACTATCGTTAGGTGGGATGGTGACCAAGCTTGTAGGAATGCTAACATTCGCTATAGATTGATGGTTGGGTAAAATAATAGGTTTTAATAAAGGAGAGATATAGTCACCATTTTTATCCTGTTCATAACCTTGTACTGTTCCGGATACTACGTGTGATATTTCATACTCTGCTTCCAAACGATCTTTGTTAACAATAGTAAACGTGTATTCGTTATTTATTGCATTATGATTTGGATCATTGAGACGTATTTGTTCAGGGTAGATAGAGGTAGTTGTTGTTATAGCTTTGTAAACATCAATAAGTCCTGCACCTTGCTTAGCAACTGATTCTGGTATTTCAGTATCCAATACATTAACTAAGTTTCCATTGTTAATAATTCGTGTACGTAATTCATCTGAAGAAATACTTCGACCACCGCCCCTTGATTCCTGGAGTAGAGAAACAATACCAGCTACAAATGGACTAGCCATACTTGTTCCACTAAAAAAAAAAAAAATGAAAATATGCATATGAATTTTGTCTTCTATTTTTTATATAAATATATACATAAAGATATATATTTATGAAGTTTTATTTACCTAAGTGTAGCATATCCACCAAGCTCTAATGGGTATCTATAAAATACAAAATTAAATAAAAATTAAATAAAAATGCTATTAAATATACTTACAGATATATTTTTTCTTTATTTTTAAAAGCTTACGTAGAATAAATTTGACCTCCAGGAGCACTAATATCAGGTTTAATGCTCAGATCTGGACCTAATCCCCATGAGCTAAATGCACTCATCTTGCCTATAAAGTGAATTAACATAATTATAAAAATTAAAATTTTATTTATATCTCATATAAAGATATACCATTCATTTATTTATTATTTTATTTTTATAAAAAAACATCAATTACCTCCAGTTGGTGCAGGGAAGCCAGTGTCATTCTTTAAGAAAATAGCTTTTTTAGGATTATCTTCATTAATAGCATAATTAAAAAGCTCTTCCCCATCTGATTTTGTTATACCACCAAAGGGAATATTGATATAATCACCAGTGGCTGAAGGTGTAAGAAAACCAGGGCTAGTATTATATATCAATACTGCAGCAGCTCCAGCTTCTTGAGCATTACGAATTTTTTGAGCGAAAGTACATCCACCTCTAGCAATTAAAACAACTTGGTCTTTTACATCTATATTAATTGGTTCACATCCATCATTAGGATCTAAGAAGTTTTCTGAAACTGGGATAATGTTAGCATTCTTTATACCAAAAGGAATACCACTTGTCGTCGTGTAACCTGTTTTTATTTTATTCAATAAAAATAGTAATAAAATCATTTAAAATACAATATAAATTTATATACATAGCATTTTGTTTTTTTATTTTATTACCATATGATTTATTATTTAATTGAATTGTATGAGCTAAAACATGAGTGTTATCAACACTTGCAATGGATAAAGCATGATGACCTAGAGAAGGAGCACCAACTTCAAAAATTCCCTTTTCTCCTTCATTCCCGGCAGCAGCACATACGGCCATCCCCTGGAGAGCTAATTTATCAGCCAATACAGAAGCAGGTGAATCTGGCCATCCAACATTACCTAAGGATAAATTAATAATATCCATGCCATCATTGTAAGCACGCTCCATAGCTTTCATAATGACATCATCCGAACTACTACCACCACATCCAAATATTCTATATGCACCAAATGTTACTATAGTATTAAACGAACAAAGCAAAACAAACAATAATAATAATAATAATAATAATAATAATAATAATAATAATTAAAAAAGGGAATAAAATAATAAATCATAAAGCTAGATTTATAAATTTTTACCTTCAGGAGCAACACCAGTAAAGTTTTTAGAAGGGTCATTTGCACCGATAATACCTTTATAAATTTAAATATAAAATGAAATAATAAGTGTTTAATTTTAAATCCATAGACTATTGATAACTATATTTATATATCATTATATATTATTTTATTTACCAGCTACATGTGTTCCATGACCGTTACAGGTATCTCTTGGATCATTATCACCAGTAGGATTATTTTCACCAGAATAATTGTCACCCACAAAATCATAACCATATGCTACACGACAGCCAGTGCCAAAGCAACCGCCAAGGGCAGGATGTTTATAATCAACACCTATTATAAGAGTATGCCATTTAACAAAAATATACTGGTTAATAAAAATATAATTACATTCAAATATATATACTAATAAGTATATAAAAAATATAAAATATTGATTTACCAGTATCAATAACGCCAACTTTGATTCCTTTACCAGTTAAACTAATAATAATAATAATAATAATAATTAAAATATATCCAAGTTACTAAAGACATTAATATTCTTATTTATATATTTTATAACTGTTGCCAATATATTACAACATTAATATTAGTATTAATATTAATATTATAATCATTATTATTATTATTATTTTAAAAAGAAGCATACTTTAATTCCTTTCTTATACGAGTTACACCTGTTTGATCATATAATCCAAATAATGTAGATACAATCTTATCATCAGCTGGGGTGATGGCTGCTGTTGGTTTAGAAATATTACGCTATATTTTTATATATAAATATGTTGCCATATTATTAAAAATAAAAAAATAAAGGAAAAAAAAAAAAGTAAAAAAAATGAACTTTTAAAATTTTAAATATATTTATTTATATGCAAAGATTAATTTTTGATTCCCGATTACTTACAATTGGCCAAATTCGTTTTATTCCTTGAGTATTTTTAAAAAATGAATTAGCATCGTCGTCTGTTAAAAAAGATAAAGATACTGCATTTATATATTGAAACTCATGTCGTACTTCATGATTAATATTTCTAGATTGTAATTGTTGATAAAACGATTCGCGGCGTTTTTGAAGATGATGATGGTTTGTTGTTGCTGTTGCGGTTGGTGACTGATCAAATTCTACGACATAAGCATTTTGTATAAACTGATGATTTTGATTTTGTGCTATTACCGACATCCATTCCGCACATAAAAAAAATAATGGTATCCAAACTTTCATAATATTTGATATATATGTATAATATAGATGTGTATATTTAAAAGATTTATATTATTATTATTATTATTATTGTTTATTTTTCTTTTTCAAATGGTAATAATAATAATAATGATAATAATAATAATAATAATAGTGATATATATTAAAAATTATAATAACTAAAGAGAAAAAGAATTAACTTTTTTATTTTTTAAAAAAAATATTAGCTATATAACTTTGCATTTTTTTAGAATATAAAGTTTTTGGAAAAAACGTTATACATAACATCACTTGTATACAAATAAAATTAAAATAAATATATAAACAAACATTAAAAGCTATATTGATGAAGTGAAACTTAGTAAATTAAAAATGAATATATATATATGCATATATATAAGCAAACAAATAACGAAATGAGATCATTTATTACATATAAATATATTTTAATTATAAGGGTATAGAAAAAAGTAAAATAAAATAAAAAAATATATTAATCTATTGGAGTAAACTTGGCATAGTAATCTTTACTTTTATTTTCATATAACTCTTGCGTACATTCAGGTAAATCATCTTGATATGAACCTTTAAAAATAATAATATTAAATTTAATGTTAATTAGAAGAAATCATTACCCCAAGGAAAATAAAAAAATAGAAACAATAATAAAAATATATAAATATTTTCCTTGTTTTTTCATTAATGCTCCCCCAGCCCATTCCCCTTCAGATTATATTTTAAACTTTATTTTACCTGGAGAACCTGAATAAACTGAAAATGATGGTACAACTGTATTAGGTGCAATGACAGTGTTATCTGTAATACAACAACAATCTTTAATAATAGCAAATCGTCCCTAAATTAAAAAATAAAATAATAAAAATGAAAAATATGAAGATAAAATGATCACTTTTTAATTATTATATATAAAAATGTTATGTAAATATATACTTACTATAATACAGTTCTTGCCAATACTAACATGTGAACCGATAGTTGCAGCTTCAATAATACTTCCTTCTCCAATAGTAACATGATCCCCGATTTTCATTGGATAATAGCTGAAAATACTAAAAAACAATAATAAAAAAACTCTACTCGTTATATAATGTCCACTTTTATTTTCTACTTTTTCTATTCTATTTAGTTCAAAATTACCCTTTATATGTTTTATAAGGTGGTCTGATGATTGATTTTTGAGAAAGTAAACAATATCTTCCAATAGCTATTACTACAGCGTGCCCTCCACCTGTTCTTCTTAAATCCCCTCGAATAACGCAATCAGTTTGAATAATAGTCTACCAATAAAATAGCATTATGAAATAAAATGCGTATATAGTAAATATATAAATAAAAGTATATATACAGATATAACTATTTTTGATTAGTTGTACCTTTCCTCCTAAAATAATATTTTGACTACCACAAATAACAGATTTTTTGCTGACTTTATTGCCTGTATCCTAAAGATGGGATTATAATTATAATATTAATATATAAATATATTGTTGCTGCTTAATATTTTATTTTATTGAACTTAGTTATATTACAGTCTCTATGTATTCAGCCCTGTTGTAGTAAACAATGGGTTGCTCCATGCTTAAAAATAATAAAAAAAATGAGAATAAGAGAAAAAAAATAGGAGTTTTAAAAACATTATATTTTTTTTTTTTTTTTTTTGGCTGAATATTTGATTATTATTATTATTATTCATTTCTTTCTATCAATCGCCTCTTTGGCTCAGTCGGTAGAGCGTCAGTCTCAAAAAAATTCATTTCTTTCTTATATTTTTTAATGGATTCATTCTATTTTGGCTTGGATCCATTATTTTGGGTGCATGTTAAAGTTTTTATATCAGATATATTAGAATTAAATGAAGCATCAAATCATAAAAGTGAGTATAACAGAAAATACAATTCGAGCAATAGCATCCAAACTTAAATAAACTCATATGACAAATTATAATTATATATCAATATAATCTAGATGTATATAAATTCAATGGACATATAATACGAAGTGTCGACATATGTGGTGTTATTATTGGCGTTGAACAAAAATATAACTCGGTTACATATACTAGTACGTAATAATATAAACATATAATAACAGTAATAACGGTAATAGTATTACTAATTGATAGCGATATATGATATACTTTTCTCTCACTTTTTTTTAATATACATGTATATATATATATATATGTTCTTTAGTTGATGATAGTACTGGGACTATAGCTTGTAGACAATGGAGAGAATCAACAGTAATGGAGAATAGCTTATCACTTGGAACTTGCATACAAGTAACAGGATATATCACCAATTTTAGAAACAAGAGACTAATCAACGTTCAAGACTTAAGTAAGATAGCAATATAATCAGCGTTTTATACATTTATATTTATATGTGTCTACGAATTTAAGCATTCAATTTTTATTATTATTATTATTATTATTATTATTATTATTATTATTTTAATTGAATGTTTTATTATGCATAGATCATATCACTGATCCTAATATGGAAATTCTTCACTATTTGCAAGTCCTTAATCTAAAAAAAAATCATTACAGCGAACCTTTTCAAGTACCTCAACCTATTATAGAAAACATTGAATCTATTAAGGAAGAAATCAAAATGGAGGATGGAACCAATACACATATTATTACTTTAAGTCAAGTGCGTAAGATAGAGGAAAAAATAGATAAAGATAAAAGATAATACTAAGTATCACTAATTTATTAATTTTTTTCCTTTTCTTTTTTTTAAAAAATGACAATAATAATAATAGGATACCAGCAACATAATAAATCGACAAGATTACCAACGGTTTTTACTTCAGTACATTCGGGATACATATGGGGAAGAACCTTTTGAAATAAACTATCTACAACAAACTGAATCACTTTATAGAATGGCAAAACCACTACTGCAACATGAATTACGACTAGAACCAACAAAGGAACAACTGGATCAATTGATTATAGACTCTGTAAATCAATTGCATCAACAACAGGATTTGATAAACGTTAGAAATATGGCTACATGCTATCAAGCAATAAATGAAGACTCACGATTAATAAAAACTATTGAGAAAGTGATCAGGGAAACAATGAACCAAAATAATAATGAATACTCATCCTTTGACTTAGGAGGAATACAAAAAAACTTTATTCTTACTAAAACGCGTGAAATCCTACCATCACATCCTGAGAGTAAGATTGATGAGTGTTTAAATAAGATGGTTGAAAATAGTACCCTTTATTTAACTGGACCTTACGAATATCGACTTTTGGAATAAATCATCCTCATCATCATGATCAACATTTCATCACAATTATTCCACCACTTTTTTCTTATTTTACCTTATAATATCAATGTAAAACAAATATAAATTCATTTGTAAATAAAGTGCATAAAGCTCATGTATATATTTTTTGTTTATTGCTATCATTCAAAATGTTGAAAATAAAAAATATGTGAATAAAAAATTGATAAAATCCTTTAGAAAACGAGAGCAGCACCCTTGGTCTTTTTGTCACCACCTAATTCGAAGTGCTTACAACGCTTAAGAGGGAGTTGCATCTTGTACTTGCACTTGGTACATTCTAAGCGAAGAACAACCTTCTTAGTAGTCTTGGCCTATTTGTCATCACCAGTATTATTTATTTATTTTATTTTTTTTTAAAAAAAAAACATAATATACATTAATAAGCGCATGTTCTTATAGTTTTACCGTGATTATTATTATTATCGAGTATATTTTATTCTTCTATTTTTACCTTTTTGTGGAAAACGGGTTTAGTTTGACCACCATAACCGGATTGTTTACGGTCATAACGACGTTTACCTTGGGCGAAAAGGGAGGCCTTACCAGCCTTGTATTGAGTAACCTTATGAGGAGTGTGTTTTCTACACTTGGCACCTTTACAAAAAGTGTTACGGGTCTTAGGAATGTTAACCTATTTTATACACACATACATATATATAGATATATAGATATTGAAATCATAATAATAATAATAATGATAATAATAAAATAAAGTATATTGAATAAGTGAATCCGAAAATATTTTAAAGTGTTGAATACTGTGTTTCTATACATTTATTTAACTCCACTAATTTATCTAAATTCATCCATCCATTTATTTCCTTTAATGATTTATTGATCATCCATAATAATAATAATTCATCCATCCATCCATCCATCCATTTGTTGCTTTTATCTTCAAACCATATATAGTATTATTATCTTTTAATTCTTTTTATTTGGTTCCTGTTTTCACATACCATGGCAAAACCTAAAAAAAGGAAGGATTATAAAATTCAAACCAAAAATTTTCACTTTAGGTGGTGTTCATTTGTTTTAAAATCCGACCAATTTTTTAGCATAATTTTATGATTTAGATATTTATTTGTAATTTATTAAATAAATGAATATGTAATATAAATTTATATTGTCACTATTCTATTTTAATACGTTAGAATTCATCATCTTGGCGTTTTTTGTTTTGAACAGTGTTAGGTTTGGTTTGGGCAGCTTCATGACGAGCCAATTCTGGTGGAACTCTGGATAATGGTGACTTACTCAACATTTGTTTAAGATCATACATTACATCAGTATCCCAACTTGATAAAAAGGTAATAGCGACACCAGATTTCCCAGCACGACCAGTACGACCAATACGATGGGTATAATCTTCAATAGATTTAGCCATATCAAAGTTTACAACGAGAGACACATTCTTTACATCAATACCACGACCTGCAACATCAGTAGCTACTAATATATTTGCACTTCCTGTCTTTATTTTATCCAAAGCAGCCTCTCTATATAATTATAATAATAGTAATTAATAAAGTAACGTATGTGAGTATTAGTAAATTTATTTTCCTTCTTTCTCTTTATTTTTTTTATTTTTTTTAATAAAAAAGCATCGTTATCAATATTATTTTTGGTTTATACCTTTGTTCTTGAGATTTACCACCATGTAATGTAACAGCATGGTAGCCAAGTTTGTTCAGAGTCTTTGCCAAAGAATCCACACCTTTTTTTTGGTTGACAAAAATAATAATTGGTGGATCGTAATTATTAGTACCAAGAATTTCAGTAAGTCGATTCCTATATTTTTTAAAAAATAAAAATAAAAAAATAGTACGGATGAGTTAAGTATGTGATGTGGCAATTATGTATATAAAAAAAAAAAAAAAAAAAAAACTATAAATACACTTACTTTTTCCTTCCTTCGTCATCAATCATTTCTACGCGCTGTTCAACATTGCTACCAGCTTGACCAGCATTACCAATAGTAACAACAGCAGGATTTCGTAAATATTTTTTAGCCAGCCTTTCAACAGCGGAAGGCATGGTAGCTGAAAACATAGTTGTTTGACGATACTTGTGTCCATCTGCGTTAGCTTTAGTCATTTCGTTCAAATTTTCAGCGTCTAATCCTTCAGGTTTAATATTTGACACTGGTAAAGCATCTAAAATAGAATTCACAGCAATTTCAAAACCCATATCAATCATACGATCAGCTTCATCCATAACGACATAATGACATTGATTTAATACAATAATGCGTCTATCTAAACAATCAGTTAAACGACCGGGGGTCGCAATAACAATTTCTGCACCATTACGCATATTAAAGGCTTGTTCTGTTATAGCATGCTATGTAACAAAAATAATAAAAACAAATTAAATAAAAGATTAAGTAAATACAAACAAAAAATTTTCCTATATTTATATGTAACTTACACCACCAACAATAGATACACAAGTAAAACCCATAGGTACAGCAAATTTAAGTGCTTCTTGTTCAATTTGTTGAGCCAGTTCACGAGTAGGAGCTAAAATCAAAGCATAAGGGCCATCCATAGCATTTTCTTCATTCATTTTTGGTAATTCTGATATATAATTAAGCATAGGAATAATAAAGGACGCAGTTTTACCGGAACCTATGTTATTGTTATTTTAATTAAGAAAAAGATTATGATGATTAAAAAAAGCAAACTATGGAGTAATGCTGTTATTGTTTTTTTTAAAAAATAAAGTAAAAAAAATAAACTTACCAGTTTCAGCAATACCAATAATGTCTCGATTTTGCATACCAATAGGAATAGCTTGACGCTGAATAGGTGAAGGTTCTTTATATCCAACTTTATCAATAACTTCTAATATTCTCTTAGGTAAACCAGATTCCTTCCATGATCTAATAGGGTGAGGTACATTACCACCTATAATTATTATTATTTTAATAATATTAATAATAATAATAATGAAATAATATAATAATAAAATATATATCAGTAACAATCTATTTTTATTCATATACATATATTTCAAAATATATATATATATATATATATTTTACCTTTAGTAGCAATATTATAATCTTCTTTAAAGATACGCCAATCTCTTTCTGTCATTTGTTTTAATGATTTATCAGTCCAATGTCTATCATCCCACTTAGTCTTAGCTTCTCGTTTTTTATCCAATTCAACAAGTTCCCTAAAAAAGAAATGAAATAAAATAATAAGTATAAGAATAAATATTAAAAATCTGAAACCAATATACAAATATGTGCGTATAAATATTAATTATATTCCCAACTTACTTGGCACGATATAATTCTTCATCAGTACGACGTTCCTTGAGTAGACTATCATAAAAGTCAGACTGCTTCTTTTTTTGTTCTTTAATATCAATACCAGCAATATGGCCTCTTCCAAATAACTGTGCATTATGTCTATTAGCATATAACGGATTGAAATCATGAGATGTGTCTTCTCCAGCATCCCAATCAAATACAAACTTACGTTCATTCATTTTTCTAATTTTTCTTTTTTTTCTATCTGAACCAAAATAACGATCCTAATAAAATTTAAATATATAGATATATTTTTGTTAGCTAGTTAATTAATATAATAAGTTATCCAATTATATATTTTATACTGCTATATAAATGTTGATCTTTTAATACTTACTCTAATAGCTTGTTTTTCTTTTTCTGTTAAAAATTCTAAATTTTCTTCGCCTGCGGAATCTGGCGAAGGGTCCCTTTGTCGACGCCTCGAAGAAGAAGAGCCACCACTACGTCTACCTCTTCGATCATCATCATTAACTCGTCTATATTCTTCTTCGGCTTGAAAATCAAATTGTTCACGCTTTTGCCTTTCCGCTTCTTGACGTTTTCTTAATTCTTCCACTTCTTTTTGTCTTCTTTCAATAGCCAACTGAGCTCTTTCTTCCTTAGTCAAGAATTTAGGCTATAAAAATAAAAATAGAAATAAAGGGAAAATATTTTAATACTAAAATATTACATTTATATATTACTATTATAATTAATCTTTTTTACATTATCTTATTATAAATGTTGTTAAAATTATCAAATCATTATTATAATACCTTTTCTGTTATGTTTTGCTCATTTTTCTTTTTAATTAATTCTTCAATAGAAATAGGTGCACGTTTTTTTTCATTATTATTATTGTCGGTTGTTTTTTTATTTTCATTTGCATTATTATCGTCATATTTATCTTGTTCCGGATGTGTTGTTCGACTATTACGTTGATCACGACTACTACTTTCTCTATGATGTGAACGATGATAATCACGATCTGGTGAAGACCGACGGTGAGAACTTGATCTTTCATATCGATCATCTCGTTTACTACTGCTATATCTATCTGATCCACTATGTTTTGAAGTTGGTGAACGAGAGCGTGAACGGTGAGAATAAGAAGGCATTATTATTAATAATATATTTATAAAAAAAAAATAAAAAAAGAGGAAAAGGGTGCAAAAAAAAAATTAGTATTTTTTTTAAATATATAGTTTTTTTATTTCAGACTCAGTACCAGGAAGACTTGGCTGGAATTTTTTACAATGCAAAAAAGAATTGATTTTAATATGTAAAATATTTTTTTAAAAAAGAGTAGTAAAAAGGAAAAAAAAATCAAATAATAATAGCAGTAATAAAAAAAAATTAAATTACAATATATATTTTTATATATACGAATATATTTATAAACATATATAAATGAGAAAGAGATAAAATAAAGTAAATAAAAGTAATTATAGGCGTAAAGGGCAAAAAAATAAATAAAAAAATGAAAATATATATATGCATATATATCATTTACAATATATTACTGTTTTATATTTAAAATTGAATCAAAGGTATAGCAGCAGGGCTTAATTCCATTTTACTTTTAAATTGAATAGAATCAGCTATAATAATATTTCCTTCAGGTAAAACAGTATGATCACGTACAGGAGTTGATTGGCCACTTTCTGAATAAGTCGAATCCCCATTCACTTGTGACAAACGACGGGCTGTTTTTTTACTATCTACAGTAACAAATGAACCATTCACGTCGTCATTTGTTTTACCACCTTTAGTCATTCCCATAGCGGTTACTAATTTAGCCATCAATGCTTCAATTTCTTCTTCTTCTGCTTTGGTTTCATCAATAAGCATTTCCCGTAAAATGGATTGAATAGACGACTCACCGGAGTCTCCACGTTCTACTGCTGCACGAAGATCATCAATGCTGAGTCGCGTTACACCTTGAGCTATTAAACATGTATGTAAAGATTCAATGTTGACTTTATATTTTGCTGCTGGAGGTACCTTTTGGGATTGGATATGTACAGATAATTTACGAATGGATGGCGAAGATGGATTGATATAATTTTCCATAAATTCTAATAATGATTCTCTTGTAATTGATTCAAGTTCTTGTACATCCTTATCAACTATCAATATGTAATAAATATATATATATATTAATAAAGTTTTTTTTTATTTTAATCTTTTTTTATAAAAAAAGCGTTTTTTTAGATGGTAATATATTTTTACCTTGATCAAATTCGTAATATCCAGAATGAATATGCGCCCAATATTTACCACCTTCTTGACCGAGATTTTTATCCTTTTCCAATTTTTTAGATATAAGCGATTGTACTTGAGCCTTGTATTCAGTTTCAGACATATTTTCTACCAAATCTTTTAACTTTTCTAAAAAGCATTCAATACGATTTTCCAAATAGACAGTATCACGTTCACTCTGCACAATAAACCGCATACCCATTGACCCAGTTTGTTTACGAACACCACTAAATACCAAATACCCTATAAAATTGTATATAAATTAGTTTAAAATGAATAATATATTTATTGGTTTATTTATTTATATATATAGACGTGGTTAATATTATTTTACCTAATTGCTCCTTAGTACGTAATTGATCAAAGCATGGTTCTTGGGCAATTTGGGCCAATAAACTCAATCGTGCACGAAGATTGGTTTGAGTTACATTACCAACTTGAATTAAATATTCAATACCAGAATTGACATCATTAGGATCCTCAACTTGATGTTTATAAACCCATTTAGTACCTTAAAAAAAATAAAAGTAAAATAATATACATTAATTAAAGCTTGACTTAAACCGTTTATATATATTTTACTTCTTTGTAAATTACCTTTTGGAATGATCAAACTACGATGTCCAATTAACTGACTAGGTAATAGTTCTTTAGGATTTAAAATGTCAATCACTGTTTTAAGCATTGCTTGAGCATCTTCTTTATAAATGTTTCCATGAACAAGAGCTTCCAAATGTAAATGAGATAATATTGTAGGATAAAAAGCTTGAAGATCTTCAGCTGTAATGGCATCCAATTCTTTAAGTTTTTCTTCAGTAGTCCACATTTTATCTTGAGTGAAATAAGATAAGTAATATAATGCATGTTGATAAGGTGGCTCTAATGAAAAGTTTTTGTAGGATCTACGAAGCTATATAAATAATATAATAATTAAAATAATAGTAAAGGGTAATTAGTTTAAATATACATGTATATTAATATAAATAACGCACCTGATCTTTTAATAATTTGAATCGTTCTTCATTAATTTCAATATCATGCATTTTACTAATCACTTTTTCTAAAAGAACTGAAAGCTTATCATTATATCCACCCATAGCCAACTATAATTTTTTTTTTTAAAAAAAAAAATCGTTATTAAAACGCCAACTATTATCATTACCGTTATATTATTTTTAATATAGTTTTTATTTTTTAAAAAAAAAAAACTTACGAGCATTCCTTCCAATTGATTTTCAATGTTATAACATAAGCCAGCTACTTCAGCATCATAAGCATATTCATTTAATGAATCTTTTAATAAATCAGTGAATAATCTAAGAAAAAAAAAAAAAAACAAAATTAAATGAATATAAATATAAAATAAAAATAAGCCATAGCTCAATATATATAACTTTCACTCTCTCGCTTTTTTATTCTTTTATTTATTTTTATCGTTGCCATTATTATTAGTAAATACCTTGTTTTTACACAGTTGGATGGAGTTGCATATGCCAAAGGGCTTCTAAATAATATCCATACATTAGCTCTAGGTACCCAAAAAGTATCATCTTTTTTATGCCATAAACGAAGTCTAGAATTATTTTCAATTAATTCAGGCTTCTTCACAGTTTGCTTCATTTCTTCTTTATGCGTTTCAAAATTAACAGGAATAAAAGCATTAGGTTCAGGTAAATGAAGATCATTATTAAGTTCGAGGTTAAGTAGAGACTATACAAAATTCAATAAATATATATTAGAAAAACTTAATTTACTTTCCTTTTTTTTTTTATTTTGTTCTATTTTTTCATTTTGAGATTTTATATATATATATATATATATATATTGAATATTAAACTTACTTCAGTTAAAGATGAATTAAAATCAATGACGTCATATTCAGTTTCATACCATTGCTCACGCTTAGTAAATTCAATACCTTCGGGAGGATTTTGGCTTGCCAACATGATTCTAAAATTATCGGGACGTAACCATTTCAAATTATCTTCAATTAATGAAGCATCGTATTTACGAATTAAACTTGGACCACTGATAATAAGACTGGATGGGTAATGATGTTGCATTAATCCTGCAAGGCGAGATGTATATTGTGATGGTGGATACTTTTCTTTAAATCTGAATGCCAATGATGCTAAAGATTGAACTTCACTAAATATTTGTTCACAAACACCAGAACGCTTTAAAAGTTCAATGTATTGAAAGATCACCAAAATTACTTTTTCATAGTTTGCTAAAAAATTAAAAATAAAAAAAAAATGTTATAATAAAAAATTAATAAAACAAACATTAATATACTTCTTTCCTTTACTATTTCTTTGTATTTTATCTTATATTTTTTTCAATGTTTATTATATTTTTAGTACCTAAACCTTCTTCTGTTAAATCAACACTTATACGAAGAAATTCGAATCCAATGCCACCATGTATTGTCCCAACTTGTAGATAATTTGCCCATCTATTTTTTTTAAGTAAAGATAATATCGACCCTTTGCCTTCATGTCCAATAAGGTGTGAAATATACCTTCCAGGCTAAAAATAATAAAAATAAAAATAATAAAAAGGAATGATTATTATAAAAAGAAAAGATTATGTACGTATGTATATTTATAATTACCTGAACTTCATATAATGGATACTGATCAGGGAAAGGAAAAGTCATTTCTAATGATCGTACATCTTTGACAGGTTTAATGAAAATTTGTTTCTAAATAGAAATAAAATAAATAGAAATATAAAGTTTAACACAGTTAAAAACAAATTAGTTTTTTTCTTTCCTACTTTTACTTAAATTTCAAAAAATAAAGAAAATAATAAATTATATTACCATAAGTTCCTTTTCGGTTAATGGATGACCATCAAAACTTGGAATTTTGATATCTTTATTTGGTACACCTTTAAATTTGTCCACGGCCCATTCAGTTAAAGTACTTAGAGGTTCTAAAAATACATATTAAAGTAACGAAAATATGATTATTACATTTTAAATCTCAACAATTTATTTTAAAAAATAAAATAAAATAGAAAATGATCAAATAGTTACCTCGACCAAATATACATAACTTCATAATATTAGCAGAATAATAGTTGTCATGGAATTTCAACAATTCGTTACGGATATCCAAACCAAGTTCTTTAGGGCGATGTTTAAGAGTTTCTGAATTTCCAGTACCAAATTGACAATATGGATGGTTGGGGTTGCTGAGTGTCTTTTCTAATTGGAACATACGCCAGCTATCTTGTTGCATATTTTTTTTATGCTCTTTTTTTTCAAATGAATAAATAAATAAAATCTTTCCATTTAGCCTTTGATCACATATAAATACATACTTGTATTATTTTATAATATTTTTTTAAAAGAAAAATAATTCATATTATTATTACCTGAATCAACGGCTTTTAATTCGCGTTCCGTACATGAATCAGAAAAAAGAGGGCTAATGAAAAATTGGGCAAATCTATCCAAAGCACCTTCTAAATATTCTTGACCAACTTCAAAATAATAATTTGTATTTTCAACTCCAGTGAATGCATTTGAGAACCCAGAATGTTCTGATAAATATTGATTATAATCATTTTCCTTTGGATATTTTTCGGTTCCCATAAATAATAAATGTTCACAAAAATGAGCTAAACCTTGAAGATCAACCTAAAACATATTAATAAAAATAAAAAAAATATAAACATAAAAAAAAATAAACACAAATAAATATTATTATATTCATATTTCCTATTTATATTCCTTTCCTTTTTTTCTTTCTCTTTATTTATATAAATAAATAAGTATAAATATTATCTTTAATATTTAACTATTATTATTATAATTATTTAAAAAAAAAAATGAAAAACTTACTGGATCACTCAAGTGACCAACATGAACATCTAGAGCAGCACTTGATTTATCAGTATCTTCATCATGAACCAATAAAACTTCCAAATCATTATTCGTAAGCTTGATTAAACGGTAGTCACGATCATCATTATCAGATTTTTCTAAAGGTAGATTATATATCCAATAAGATCCACATTCTGAAAGTACCCAATCCGAAGTAATATCAGTAGTAGGCATAAGGTTGATTAAAAATAAGAAATAAGGCTGATAATAAATAAATTAAAAAAAGAATGTATATATTATTCTACAAAAGATGTTTAGTTGTAAATTGGCACTGGATGCCTTTAGCGTGTACTCTGGTTGTGAGGAGGAGATTTCTTTTTAAATATATATTATAAATATTAAAACTAGAGTATATATAATATAAATATATAAATATACAGTGCAAGGTATTATTTTATGCGTGAGACTAATATAATTAAAATAAAAAAAGAATTAATAGAAAATATAGATTAGTATGTTTACACACATATATTTAAAGACAACTTATTTGTTTTTATAAAATACTATTATTACCTATAGTAAAACCACAAAATAGGTCAAAATAGAAGAAAAAATAAAAAGGTAAAAGAAAAAAATAAAGCGAAGAAAAAGAAAAAGGAAAAAGGAAAAAAATAAAAGGAAAATACAAAATAAAGAGAGAGTGAGCAAGTAACAAAAATGAAACTCCGTGATTTTTTAGATTCGTAAAGGCATTTTAGTGCTAATCCAAGATCAAACCTTAAATTAAATATAAATAGCAATTATATTACTTTTATATAAATATTATTATTATTATTATTATTATATTGAATATTATTTTAAGTAAATAAATAAAATAACACTTTGCTATATGTTGCATCAGTTCGAGACCATTGGCTTGACTGTATATGGCCAGTGTAGCCATAAAAGGAAATAGCAGTGGTCGGGATTTAAAATTTTTAAAAAATGGCCAAATAATTTTCAAGACTTTTTTTTTCTTATTTTCAATTTATTATATATATATAAAAAAAAAGATAATATCATGGCAGCAAAAAATCAATATAATGTGTTGGTAGACATGGAAGATAATGCGACATTTACACAAGTAATAAAATAAAATATAATCAATTATTATTTTTTTATGTTTTTATTCTTATTTTAATTATCATTGTTCTTATTATTACTTATTATTTTACGTGTTCAGCCTACAACAATAGAAAGTGATGGATTAGAATTTCAAGGTAGAAATTATTTATTTTAAAAGAAAAAAAAAAATAGAGAAAAATAATCTCGTATTGATATAAAATAAAAAATATAAATATTATAAATAGATTTCACTAATGATACCACTACTAAATCCACTGGGGGTAAATATAAATATAAACATTATGAATATAAACTAATATGTAGGAATATATATTAATAAAATATCCAACTAATGAAAATCATTTTTTATTCTATATTTTTTTAATAATTGCAATATTGACAATGTAGCCCTACCTCCGCCTCCGCCATCTTCAGCAAACAGAAATACTTTTTATAATACTGAGCAAACAACAAATAATAGATCAAGCAAACCAATATGGTCTATAGATTACTATACTCAATTTTTTGACGTCGATACTTCTCAAGTAAATAAATAATATTAACAGGAATACTACAATGAATTACTAAATAAAAAATATAAAAAATCAACAATAATAACGCGTTAATATGGTTTTTACTAAATTTATATATTATTATTATTATTATTACTATCATTATTATTAGGTTATTGAAAGATGCTTAAAATCACTTTATCCAGTAGGTGATTTTGCTACAGATACACTTAACCATCAACCTGATCTTTATGGCCCTTTTTGGATATCCACAACTGTTGTTTTTGCTGTATTTGTTTGTTCCTCATTAGCTGCCTCTCTTGCTGCTTATATCGCTGGTGTAGAACATGTGTACGATTTCCGATTACTTAGTTATGCTGTCTTTGTCATTTATATGTATTCATTTGTTTGCCCTATACTTGTTTGGGCTTCTACAAAATATTTTGGGTGTCAACCTTCTCTATTAGAAATTATTGATTATTATGGCTATGGATTAACCGTATGGATTCCTGTATCGGTAATGCTATTTGCTTTTTATTTATCTTATTTTTTTTTATTATAGAAAATATTAACCATTATTTATTTATTATTTTTAATTATTGTTCACTGTTACACTATAGATACTCTGTGTTATTCCTTATGATATCGCTAGATGGGTATTTGTTGGTATTGCTTTTGCTCTTACAAGTAAGTATTATAGTATATATATATATATATATATATATATATATATGTGTGTGTGTGTGTGTTTAATAAAAATAAAAATAAAAATAAAAGAGAGAGAGAGAGAGAGATGTAGTCAGTTAATTAAGTTGTTAAATTAACTAAAATGTATTATATATTTTTTATCTATTTAAAAAATAAAATAGGTTACTTTTTAGTTAAAAACCTTTATTCAGTAATCTCAAGAACAGATGCAAAAACCTCTCGTATTATATTAATTGCCATCCTTGCAGCACATACCATATTTACACTGGTTCTTAAGATCTCTTTCTATAGTTATAGTTATTCAAAAATTATTGATAATCCTCCAGCTTAAAAAAAATGAAAAATAAAATATTTTAAATATGATATTACCTATTGATAAAAAAAGACTATTCAATATATGTAACAAAATAAACAATATTAAAAGATATCCAATATGATATTATTTCATTTTAAAAATAAAGATTTTTATTATCCAACGCCTATGTTTTTTCAACTTACTAAATAAAATGCAAGTATGCATGTAAATATATTTTTATATGAATATAGAAGGACTCAAACTTCTGGCAAGTATAATAAAGACATAGTATTTTCCAAGGACTGTAAATAATAAGATACTGTTTTATTTATATTTGACCATAGCATTTTTCTTTTTCAAAATAAAAACTGGTCTTTATTAAAAAGCATTTTTATATTTAATATAGAAAACCATACTATGCAATATATCCTAAGCTTATAAAAAACACTGTAATACTTTTGTATTACAGTCTTAAAAGTCCACAATAATTTGCTTTTCCATCTTTTTCCTCTACTCTTTCACCCACATCCCTTTTAATTTATTTATTTAATATATTTTTTAATATATAATTTCTCATAATATATTGCTATTGAATTGAATTATTTATTTATATACGTATCGTGTAAAAAAATCGCAGATATATGCATGTATAATATAACAGAAATAATAGTAAAGATTCAAAAAATGTAGTGAAATACTATATTATTGTAACGAAATATTAAACAAACAAACAAACAAGAAAATAAAAATAAAAATAAAAACAAAAATAAAAATAATTATAATAGTATAACTATATATACTAAAAAATGCCTTTTTATCTTCCGTATACATTGCTTTATAATAAGAGAAATTTTACTAATATCTGTAATAACTATGGACCCTACAACAAATAAATGTTTATAGACATTGGAATCAGCATATATTCGTTTATAAAAACTCTCAATTAATTACAATTATCATGAAAAATCATTTGAAGAAAGAGGATTATTGTTATATGTACCCAATCAACGTTTTTCAATTTATAAATAAAGGATATATTATACTATATATCATTGCTCGTTCAAATTTATTAAATAAATGAAAATTCAAATATAAAAAATTATCTATATTTGATTAAGAATGATAAATGTATTAAACAGTAGTACAAGTATGTGAATCGTCTGGAAGAGTTAATATTGAAAAATGTATATTAAAGGTATATATTTACCATTAAAAAATATAAATGAATGAATGGCTCGAATATTAAATATAATTATTTTTTTAATTTTGTCATCCACAACAAAAAATGGAAACAAAGTTAGGAGAACGGTATTGAAATGTATAAATAACTAGACTAATTTTTATATTTAATAATTAATTATTAAAAGCGAAGTAAGCATTTCTACAACAAAACAAAGATGATGGTAATGACAAAATAATATATATATATATATATATTGAAAAAAATATGAATAATAAATAGTAGAACGATATTAAAAAACAAATTCCCTAGTTTTAATGGTTCTTGCTCTTCATTGCACACACTTAAATTGATATGTTGAATTTTTATAACTTTTTAAAAAAAAGCAAACCATAGATACTAGATTTATGGGTGCACTTCATTTAACATTAAATCAGATAATTATTACGAGTTTTTCGGCACCAATAAATTTTGATGATACAGCACAAAATGTATATGGTACATCCCAAAAATATATGCCATTTAATTGAATTAATTATATCAGAATTAAAAAAAAAAAGAGTCATCAAAAAGAATTACCAACTACTTGTATTAACTTCACCTCAAATTAATAATATTAAAATCCGAAAAGAATAAATATATTAATAGTGAATATGCTATTTGAAAAAAAACAAACGAAATGGATACTTCTCTTAATATGACGTTAAATTGTAATTACTTGGATGATGTTGATTGGATTAATAATTAGCTTCAATAAAATCATTTATTTTTTAAAAAAGAGATAATACAAAGTGGGCAATAAGTGTATATATATATGAATTTTCAATTTTTCTTTTTTTATATTTTTTGAAAACATCTATTATTTTAATATATAAAAAAATTGTAGTAGTGAAAAAACAACCTCTAATACTTTTAAAAGTAGTTTATATGTATCCATTGATCAAAAATATCCTTACTTAGAAAAAGTTCGGGATTTAATTTTTATTTTAATTTTAAAAGAATTGATTTTTTTTTTTCGCTCTCTTTTTTCTTTTACTATTTTTCTTGGCTAAATATTATTAATTATTATTATTACTATTATTATTATTACTATTGATATTTAATGATACAACAGAGTAACAAACGTAAAATTAATGAGATAGATGATAATGATGCGTTGAAGAATGAAATACAAAATAGAAAAAAACCATTTAAAAATGGAAACCAAGATGAATCTGATGAAACCGAAGAAAAAGAAAAAATAGAAGAAAAGTTAAGCAATAATAATACCACTGAAAGCGGTGATAATAGCAGCAACAATAACAATAATGAAAACAGCAATAATCGACCAGATAATAAAGATGATAAAGATAATACACACGAAATATGGAAATCTATCGGTCTTAATTCCTTAGATATGAAGGTGCTTTTTCAATATATTAAATCCAAAGGTGATCTTAGTATTGTCAATAATGAAGGGTATGGATTGATTTATTTAGCAGCTAAAAATAACAGCTTAGAAGCGTTAAGAATATTGTTGTTACAGTCAGATACGCCCCTTGTTAATAAATACCATGGTCCTCATTCCGAAATAGCATTACATGCCGCTGCCAGTGTAGGAAATTTTGATGCACTTGAATTATTATTAGAACATGGATCAGAAATAACTACACAAGATTCACTTGGCCATACACCACTTTCCAATAGTTTATTTGCCAACAATGTTACTTGTACTGAATTTTTAATTAAATCAGGTGCACCTGTTGATACTATTGATACACAAGGCAACACATTATTGCATTTAGCTGTTTCCAACCATTTTACAGAAGCGATTCCTTTATTAATTCAACATGGAGTAAATATTGATCAAGTCAATCAACGTGGACTTTCTCCTTTAGCTGTAGGAATTGGATTTGGTTATAAAGATATTGTGGATGCATTAATCAAAGGTGGGGCCGATGTGAACGGGAAAACGCGATTTGGTAAAATCATTCATCATGCAGTTACTTGGAATCGGATTGATGCTTTGGAAAGTTTAATTAATGCTGGTGCGGAGGTCAATGTGGTCAACGCGATGGAAGAATCACCTTTATTGGTTGCTGTACAACAAAGAAAAATTGATATTGTTCGATTTCTTTTAAAACATGGTGCTGATCCGTGTTTTTCCTCATCATCAACACCATCAACCAACATATCATTGCTTTATGCTGCTAATCATGGATGTACTGAACTTTGTAGCCTATTGATCAACCAGGATACCTCTTCTTATTTTATACTACAGGCAGCTGATATGAGTGAAAGGGCTTCTTTTCCATTAACTGCTAAATATTTACGAAGTCGAGTGTATAATATTGATAATAGTAATAATAATGATAGCAGCAGCATTAGTAACAGCATCAATAATAATAATATTAATGGTACAAATGGAAGTGAAAATGGAAATAGCTTGATTTTACCAAGTTTAAATGATGAAGATTCCAATAGAAATTTTGAAAATGATTTTAATTCATTAATTAATACGTTTAGTGATGATGACGATAATGCTTCTATAAATAATAATAATAATAATGAACAATCCCAGCCTAGTAATCCACCTTCACTATCTGGTCAACTATAAACTATTATTACTTTTATCCCTTGTATATATTTAATATTGTAATCTAAAATATATCTAAAAAAAAAAACATACCCTCTGTATTTTTTTAAATTATAATAAAATAATTTCATGCAAAGCTAATCATAGTATAAATAAATAATCCATAATAAAAAAGTCTTTAAATATGAATGATAGAATGTTTGATATTTATTTCTTTGATTTAAAAAAAAAGTAATAATAACACTGTTTAGATTTCAGCTAATTCACGGAGACGACGAACAGTTGAACGAACAGTAGCGGCAGCAGTGGTACTAAATCATTAAAAAAATCATTAAATTAACATCTTTTCGCGACATCAAAATATAAATTATTATTAAAAAACTTACGAGAGTGTATAAGCACCACCAGCAATGGTCTTGGAGCAACCCTTGCATTTCCAGATACCAACAGCAGTACGCTTAACAGCGTCCTATTTATTTGTTCAACAATAAAGTTATATCAGTATCATTGCCTCTGTATTTTATTTTTTGAACATTATATATACGTATCATTTTTTTCTTGTTTTTTTTACCTTTCCACAGAAGGTACAAGTGTATTTGGAATGTTGAGTAATTTCCATCTTCTTAACTTGCTTTCTTAAGGAAGCACCATAACGAGTACCGTATTTACCAGTAATTCCGACCTTCTTAGTGCGTTTAGCCTATTATATATGCATATATTATCCAGTTTTTTTTTTAGTATAGTTGAATTATATTATATATAGTTGTACATATTTAAATATATAGTCAATTTTTGTTGATTGATTGATATTTATTATTATTAGATGTATCGATATATTCAATTGATCATAAATGGATGAATTAATAATAAAATTGATAGATGAATTTATATTGGATGGATGATGATATATTAAAACGGTTATAGGTGATGGATGGATGATATATACATATAATAATAATGATGATAATAATTATAACGATTAGTATATTATTTCTTCTTTCTATATATTTTAAATCCTTATATTAAAAGAGGATCAAATGGATTGATGTATCTATCCTCTTCTTTATGGATGGATGTATCTTTTTTTAATCAATTTTTTAATTACCATTGCTTATAATGTTCAAAAAAGAGAAGGAACTTACAAAATTTCAAGATTCATTTACTTTTGACCCACAAAAAAAATCGAGAAATTTAAATTCCGCCATATTTTTAAACAGTAGTTTAATTTTTTTCCACACTCGTTTCTTTTTTTTTTTTTCCTTCATTTTTTTTTTAATAAAACTCTTTATTTTTTAATACCTTATTATTTTTTATTGCTATTTGTTCTACTAATATATATATATAATTGTTACTACTAAAAAATATAATGAATCTAAGCTCACCGCCAGGTACACCTCATTCAATTCATAGTTTTCATGGAGAACTTACGCCTTCGTCATCGGCTTTTATGAAAACACAATCATATCCACATAAAACGGTAGGTGAATCGCTATCTTCACTAGTTGGCGCATCCTTAACCACAGTTGATAATTTAATTTACGTATTAGGTGGATTTGATAGATATAGCGATGAGGTATTTAATACGTTATATAAATTAACAATTGATGGTAATATACAGGGACAGGGACAACAGCAACATTATAATTGGACAAGAGTACAATATAACGCAGATACAGTGGTTATGGCTAAACGAAATGATCATACAGCAACATTATGGGGGAAAGATAAATTGGTTGTATTTGGTGGAACAGGAGAAGAAGAAGAATATTTTAATAACGTATCTATTTTACATTTAAAAACCATGACTTGGGAACATCCTGTTACCAGCGGGTTTATTCCTCATGAAGGTAGAATCAAACATTCAGCAACGATTTATCATAATAAATTATATATCGCAGGCGGAGTAGAGCGGCATGATCGGTTTGCGGATTCTGTATTGATTTTGGATTTACAGACATATGAATGGTTACCACCTATTCCATTTGTGAAACGATCTCAACATATGACTTATTTTTATAATAAACGACTTTATCTCTTTGGCGGTTATCATGAAAATATGAGTCGATCAAATGTATTGACCTTTTTAGACCTAGATACGCATGTTATTACACAATTGGAAATTGGCTCTTCTTCAGCACCACCTTTAATAGGACAACAATTTGTACAAATCTGTGGGGATCAACTAATTGTAGTGATGACGGAACTTTTACCAGTTATAGATAAAGAAGATACACTTATTGATGACGATGACGATAACAATAATATAAATAGAGTGACCGGATTATGGAATTTGGATTTATCTTCTATGCAATGGCAACATCATGACATTCAACTACAGTTTGAAGGCTGCTACTGGCAACACTTTGCAATGGCAGAACATGGTGATTTTTTTCTTCTTTTTGGCGCTACAAATGATGATTTAGATGAATATTATACAATGGTATTGCGGGTTCAATTAAAAGAGCATGGTATTGTACCTGTCCCTCCATCTCAATTAGGAACGGATTTAGCTGGGTTATTAACGGTTGGTCAATCAAGTGCTGATTTCATTATAAGATCTAGTCTTCCACCACCCTCGTCTTCTTTAAATCATGGAGAGCAAAAACAACAACAACAACAAGATTTACATGTACATCGCTTAGTATTATTAGCCCGATGGCCACATTTTGCTCATTTAATGCAATCTGGTATGGTAGAATCTTTAAATGACTGTATGTCATTACCTGAACCTTTTGATTCTTTAAAAGCTTTTATCCAATTTTTATATACGGATACATTGGACGAATCCCTCTCACCACTTCTTGTAGCTGATTTATTGGTTATGGCTAATTTATATTTATTACCAAGATTATTGGCATTGTGCGTAAGAAGATTATATAATTGTATAACTATTAATTATGCAAGTAAAATATATTTCGCTTCTGTAAATGCTGGTCAAGATGGATTACAACAAGCCTCTCTTAATTATATCTTTCATCATTTTGGTGAAGTAGTCAAAACTGAAACGTTTCGCTCTTTACCAACTAATATTATGAACCGTTTATTAGATGAAATACCTTTTTTTTCTTCCATAGTTATACCTCATCATCCTCATCATTTGATAACACATAATAATAATAATAATAATAGCAATAATAATAATAATAATAATCTTATTCATCACCGTGCCCATTCTTTTAATTCAATTTCAACTTTAAATAATCACAGTCCTCATTTTACTATAGCCGATCATTATCATTACCAAAACAATATTTCTAACCGTTCTCCAAGTCCAATGGAATCATAATTATCTTATATTTATCCATCACTATACGTTTTTTATTTTATTTTTATTATTCATTTGCTTATTTTTTAATTTAAATTACTGTATATATTACTTAATTCTTTATATGTATATATTTTTTATTACAACCTAAATTGCAGTCAATTTCATTTTTTTTTCATTTATCTCTTATTTTTATAAAATAAAAAATGTTTAATTTTTTGTAAAATAAATTATTAATTAATTTTTTTATTTATGTTATTACATTTTTTTGCTGGTAAGTTTTGTCCGGCAAATTTTAAATTCCGAATTCGGCAGCTAAGAAAAAAAAAATAAGGTGGCAGCTTTCTAATTTTTTGATACTCTCCTTCTCTATTTTTATTACAGCTTGTCGAAATGGTAAGGTGATAAAAAATGTAGAGATCGATCCATCCATTTATATTATTATTTAGACGATACATCCAACAATAACATCCATCATCCATCATAAATCAACAAAAAAATATAATAAGGAATATTAAAAAAAATAAAGTGGATAGTATGAATAAGGATTTCGACGATTAAAAAAAAAAAGAATATTGTATACCAGTCAATTTTTTTTTTTTTGCACCATCATTTTACTGAAAGGATAATATATTTTGGATGAATTGATTTTATTAAATATATGAATGAAAGAATGGATAAAGCAACTAAATGGAATAGAATCAATACTTATAAAAACTTTTCTTTTATATATTATATATATGGAATAATTATAATTATAATGAAAATACTAATAGGCTCGTGTCAAAGCTCAAGAACTTCGCAATAAGAACAAGGCTGAACTTGTCAAGCTCCTTGACGAAGCTAAACAAGAACTTGCTTCTCTCCGTGTCCAAAAAGTTGCTGGTGGTTCTTCCTCCAAACTCCAAGAAATGTAAATAGATATAAAAAAAGTGATAGATAGATATAAATACAAAGTAGATATAAATACAAAGTAGTGGACAAATAAGAATATAATATGTTAAAAATAGTACGATTATGATTATCATTTATATCACTTAAAAATAAGAAAAGGGAAAGGCTTTTTGAGGAAAAGGATTAATAGTTGGTTTATTAATATCTATATCTAATTGCTAATATTACGTATTTTTTTTCATTAGTGGTCGTGCTCGCAAAAATGTTGCTGCCATCTTAACTGTCATCAACCAAACTCAACGTGACCAACTTCGTCTCTTCTACCAAAAGAAGAAGTACACTCCTTTGGATCTCCGTGTCAAGAAGACCCGTGCTATGCGTCGTGCTTTGACTCCTTATGAACGTAACTTAAAGACCGTTAAGCAACAAAAGAAATCCGCTGCTTTCCCTGCTCGTAAATTCGCTGTCAAGGCTTAAATTGTAGTTTAACTCTCTTTTATTTCCATTTTATGTTATTTTTTTTATCATCAATAAAAGAAAGAAAAAAAAAATACTTTGACTATTAAAGTAATAAAAATAAAATAATTAGAAAAATACTAAACAAAAAAAGGAAAAGTGAAAAGGATTACCAGTATCATCTATTCTATTTTAGATAAGTTGTTATTTTCTTAACAAAAATATATAAATGATCCATTGTATCCTAAAGGCAATCATAATAATAACAATGATAAAAAAAACATTTTTTTTCTAAAATTTTATTGTGTCGCTTGAAGTGGAAGTGTATTATTTTTATATTTTTGGATCATTGTTAAAAAAAATAAACATTTATATAAAGTCACCTAATATTTTTTTATGCTTTTCTTTTTCTACTTTATTTTCTTTTATCATATCTTTTTTTAAAATTTTATTCCCCCATTCCATTCCTTTAAATATAACAATAATAATCACTGTCATGAGTTGTCTCACTCCTTTATCAACACAGCAAATGCTTGATATTAAAGAATTAATTGAAATAACAAAACTAAGAGGAAAAATTAAAAAAAGAACACGACAAAGAAAAAGAGACCCCGAAAAAATCCCAAGACCTTTAAATTGCTTTTTGTTGTATCGAATGGAAAAACAAAAACAAATATGTGAATTATGTCCAGGTGCTAATCATCGTACTATTTCAAAAATTGTGGCTAAATGGTGGAAGAATATATCTATGGATGATAAGAAAAAATATATGGATGCTGCCAAAGAAGCTAAAACCGAGCATAAATCTTTGTAAGTTAAAAAAAAGGTCGTTTATGTAATTTTTTTTATTTTTACTATATTTGTCAATTTTTATGCACACCTACTAATTTTTTTTTTAAAAAAAAATAAGATACCCCGATTACAGATATATTCCTCGTAGAAAATCATCATCATCGACACAGTTGGAAAAATCATCTACTCAAGATGAAGAAGAAATAGAAGACAATAAAGACCAAGTGGAAAAAAAACCATCAATGACACCTGTCTCATCATGCAACCAATCTTATCATCAAAATGGGTATGAGTGTATATCAAACGATCCTTCTTTTTTTTTAACCTCTCCTTCTCATCAAGAAGAACAAGAAAAAGATAATAGTTTTTTTATGCCAGTAACTAACTCGAATTTTTGTGACCCATCAACTAATTTTTACAATATTAACACAGAAGCTCATTCATTATATCCTTTTTATCTCTCTTCACCATATTCTTCTTCAGCACTCTTAAATAATTGTAATTATAATAATAATTCAAATAATAATATACTTCAACATGATGTACCTTCTTCATCTACAGAAAGTAATCCTTTTATTACATCATCTTATTATTCAACGATAAACCCAGATAATGGTTATATAAATACTTTAGTACACATGATTTATGGAGATACAGCGAATTCTTATACGGGTATACTTAACACCCCTTTATTATTAACCCAACCTATCTATGATTCTCCATTAATGACTAGGTTAGATTTTATGCTTCAACCTAATGTTGGTGATTCATTGTGTTACGCTGACCCTGGCTATTTAATGTTTCCTTCTTTGTAACCCAGCCTTTTTTTTTTTTTTTAAAAAAAAAGTAAAATAAAATATTCATTATCTTGTTTTATTTTAAGTATTAGCATTATTTTATAATTGTTATTTTTTTTTATTAAAAAAAATTATGATTATTTTAGAAATAATCAAAACAATAATCAATATTTATATACGTTTGTTTTAATAAAATGTAAAATAATTATTATTTATTTTATAATAACTTTAATGCAAAATAGTAATAAAATTACACTTCTTGATTTTCAAAAAATTTACCACATGCGGAAAAATAAATCCCGCTATTTTAAAAAATAAATTTTAATTTTTTTTTTGATTCCTTTTCTTACCTTTTTTTCTAACCCATAACAATTTTTTTTTTCTAACAAAAATAAAATAGTATAATAATAACAATAATGCATACCCTCCCAAATCCAGTTGGTACTGATCACTATCAAAAAATACCCTTCCAATTCACAGAAGAACGTAATATGAATTAACAAATGATAATGATAATAACAATTATGAAGATAATAAAACATTAGTAATAATAATAAAAGCACAAGTTAGACTTAATCCATTTTTTCTTTTTTTTTTACGTTTGGATATATAGTGTCTTCAAAGAATGTATTTGTGAGATTACCAGAGTCATTTTCACCGGTAGAACGAATGATATTACAAGCGTCAGGCAATTTACAACGCTTAATATCAGCATATTATAATGTTCCAAGCCACGTTGACATTATTTATAACAATGTCATCCCAACAAAATCTTCCCACAGTTCCAGCCAATCACATCATACTCAATACGACAGAAAAATTAAAATGTATTTTGCTGATAAAATGGTGTATGAAGCTGATTCTATATTACATGTGAAGGATCAAAATGTTTTGGATTTAATTGAAAAGCATAAATATGGTTTAGGCCAAATATTTGGGTAAGGAAATATATAATTTTTATATTTTATCATTATTGTTATTATTAAATCATAATATATGCATATACATACATACATATATATATATATATATATATATATATTGATTTTCTATAGTTTATTTTTTACTGCTTTTATAAATAGACATACAAAAAGGTCGCCAGATTTTATGTTATTAGCTGTTGGTAGACACGGTACAAAACCAGGGGCAAGTTTTTGGCGCGATTATAGTTTACGCATTCCTGATGTTTTGGATTGTTTTATAAGAGAAACTTTTGTAGAAGGATTATTTGATACAACACCACCTACCGATGATGAAAAACAACAGGGTACTATTTGGTATAACCAACCTCCTGAATAATTTTATATTGTAAATTTTATTTAGAGATCATAATATTAATTATAATTATAAAAAATACAATTATTACATATATTACCTTATTTTATCATATTATTTTTTTAAAAAAAAAGGAAAAACATAGAAAAAAGCGCATTGAATTTAATTTTGACATAGATTATTATTTTTATGGATAATATTAATATTAATTAAGAGGATGAAGAGTAGAAATGATGTTATGTATTATATAATAAGAATAAAATATTACTTAACATACATAACTTTGATTTATTTTTTATATTTAATTATTTTTCTTTTTCATATTTTGATTATAAAAAACTTTCAGTGTTTTATTCATAATCTCCTTTCAAGAATAAATTTTATAAATTACAAAAAAAAATGAGCTAGTAATTATATCAACATATAGTTTTAAAATAAAGGAGTTGAGTAATAATGATAAAAGTAATAATAATAATAATAATATTAATCATAGCCAATTAAAAAAAAGTTTTCTGGATTATATTATCTTTATTCATATTGTAGTATAGCAGCAATCTATAAAATGATATAATTCTTGGGTTAAGATCATTTAGAGAAGATTGTAATAGTTAAAAAATAGTAAAATTGAACAGATCGCAATAAAAAATAAAATAAAATAGAAATAGTAATAAGTGGCAAAGTAATGCACAAATTACAATGTATATCAATCGAGCAGTTACACAACTTTTTGATTTTTTTCCATCAAAAAAAAAAGTAGCTTTATATTGAGAGTTTTCAAATACTAATTATTATTTATTTTTATTTATGTCTCTTATATATATATACTATGTATTTGTATATATATATATATATATAATAATATTTGTATACTAAATATTTACTATGATATTAATATGAGACAAGGATATTTTTCATTGGTGATTGTAGAAAATGAAGGAGAATTGAAGAAAAAAAAAGAAGCTGCCAGAAGCAAGTGACTGGGTCTGAGTTGCTTAATTTGAATATTTTTTTTTTTGGAATCGACTTATATTTAACCTTGCAATTTTTCTCTTCTTTTTTTGTTTTTCTCTTTTCTTTTTTTTTTCTTCACTGTATATATTTATTTTACTTTATTTATACATCATAAAATATATTAAAGATGCCTGAAACTGAAACCTTCTCCTTCCAAGCTGAAATCTCTCAATTGATGAGTTTGATCATCAATACTTTCTATTCTAATAAGGTAAAGTATTTTATTAAAAAGAGTATAAAGAACTTGATGGAAACAAAGAGAAAAAAAAGTAAAAATGGAGCGCGTTTTTTTTTCTCCCATCCGTTCTTTGTTATTAGTTATATATATGGGATATACTTTATTAATTCAATACTTATCGTCTATTATCCTTTTTATTTTTATCTGTTATCCCTCTCTATAGGAAATTTTCTTACGTGAATTGATTTCTAACTCTTCTGATGCTTTGGACAAGATTAGATACCAATCCTTAACTGATCCCTCTGTCTTAGATTCCGAAAAGAACTTATATATCCGTATTACTCCTGATCGTGAAAACAATGTCCTTATTCTCCGTGATACTGGTATTGGTATGACCAAGGCCGATTTAGTCAACAACTTGGGTACTATTGCCAAGTCTGGTACTAAAGCTTTCATGGAAGCTTTATCATCTGGTGCCGATATTTCTATGATTGGTCAATTTGGTGTTGGTTTCTACTCTGCTTACCTTGTTGCTGATAAAGTTCAAGTTATTACTAAACATAATGATGACGAACAATACATTTGGGAATCTGCCGCTGGTGGTTCTTTCACTATTACTCGTGATGAAGTCAACCCCTCTCTTGGTCGTGGTACTGAAATGCGTCTCTTCTTAAAGGAAGATCAAGTAAGTAGAGAATTATTCATTAATGTTTATATTTTATTAATTTTTTAAAAAAGTTGGTTCAAATAAGGCGGTTCTGTTTACTTATCCTTTTTATTTTTATTTTTTTTTTTAAAAAAAATAGGTTGAATACCTTGAAGAAAAACGTATTAAAGATATCGTCAAGAAACACTCTGAATTCATTTCTTATCCTATCGAATTAACTGTTGAAAAGGAAGTTGATGTTGAAGTTTCTGATGAAGAAAAGGAAACCAAAGAAGAAGAAGGTGAAAAGCCCAAGATTGAAGAAATTGAAGATGAAGATGAAGCCAAAGAAAAGAAGGAAAAGAAGACTGTTAAGGAAAAGGTTACTGATGTTGAAGAACTTAACAAGACCAAGCCTTTATGGACTCGCAATCCTGAAGATATTAAGCAAGATGAATATGCTAACTTCTATAAGACTCTTACCAATGATTGGGAAGATCATTTAGCTGTTAAGCATTTCTCTGTTGAAGGTCAACTTGAATTCCGTGCTATTCTCTTTGTTCCTAAACGTGCTCCCTTCGACTTATTCGAAGGCAAGAAGAAGCGTAATAACATCAAGCTCTACGTCCGTCGTGTATTCATCATGGATGACTGTGAAGAATTAATTCCTGAATGGTTAGGTTTCATTAAGGGTGTTGTTGATTCTGAAGATTTACCTCTTAACATTTCTCGTGAAATGTTACAACAAAACAAGATCTTAAAGGTCATTCGTAAGAACTTGGTCAAGAAGTGTTTAGAAATGTTTGCTGAAATTGCTGAAGATAAAGAAAACTTTGATAAATTCTATGAAGCTTTCGCCAAGAACATCAAGCTTGGTATTCACGAAGATTCCCAAAACCGTGGTAAATTAGCTGATTTATTACGTTACTACTCTACTAAGTCTGGTGATGAAACCACCTCTCTTAAGGATTACGTTACCCGTATGCCTGAAAAACAAAAGAACATCTACTATATCACTGGTGAATCTCGTTCCGCTGTTGAAAACTCTCCATTCTTAGAAGGTTTCAAGAAGAAGGGTATTGAAGTATTATTAATGACTGACCCCATTGATGAATATGCCACTACTCAACTTAAGGAATACGATGATAAGAAATTAGTCTGTATCACTAAGGAAGGTGTTGAAATTGAAGAAGATGAAGAAGAAAAGAAGGCTCGTGAAGAAGAAGAAAAGAAATATGAAGAACTTTGCAAGAAGGTCAAGGAAATTCTTGGTGATAAAGTTGAAAAGGTTGTTGTTTCCAACAAACTTACTGATTCCCCATGTGTTCTTACTACTGGTCAATTTGGTTGGTCTGCTAATATGGAACGTATTATGAAGGCTCAAGCTCTTCGTGATAACTCCATGTCTGCTTACATGGCTTCCAAGAAGACTTTAGAATTAAATCCTAAACACCCCATTGTCAAGGCCCTTGAATCCAAGGTCAATGCTGATGCCAGTGATCGTACCGTTAAAGATCTTACCACTTTATTATTCGAAACTTCCTTATTAACCTCTGGTTTCTCCCTTGATGACCCTACTGACTTCGCTAAACGTATCAACCGTATGATCTCTCTTGGTCTTTCTATTGATGAAGAAGAAACTGCTGATGCTCCTGTTGAAGAAGCTGCTGTTGAAGAATCTACTGAAACCTCCAAGATGGAAGAAGTTGATTAAATATAATCTTTTTTTCCTTTCATTTTTTTTACTTCATCTTGTTTTTAGTATTATATAATTTTTTTTTATTTTTATTTTTACATACATGATTATTATATAGTTGTACCCAATTTTTTCTCTAAAAAAAAACTTTTAAATTAAGTTTGTTTAATGTATATTTTTTTTTACTCAAAATTAAAATAAAAAGCTTTTATACATACATTTATAATTATTCATATTTGTTTATTTTTATTATCGTTTCCATTATTATATAATATCGGTGATTTAAAGTTTAAGTCTAATGTTTAAAAATAGACATGAAAAATAAAATAAAAAGCATTAGTTGTCAATTCTTTTGCTCTTCCTTTTTTTTTTTTTTTTTTTTTTTTTTTACTTGTTAATATTTCATACTTTTTTTTTTATTGAATCCTCTAATGTCTAATCCACCACCTGTTGTAAATGGAAAAGTGATTGCTGGTTACTTTGCTAATTGGTAAATAATAAAAGTAAAAATAATCGTTAATACTATTTAAAAGTAAAAAAATAAAGCGTGATAGAGTAGTATAAATAACATATATTTATTAAATATTCTATTTTTTCTTTTTTCTTTCTTTTGAATAATAATATGTAATATAGGAGTATCTATGATAGAAATTATAATATTGTTGATGTTGCTATTAATGCTGATAAGTTAACTCATATCCTCTATGCATTTGCTAATATACAAGAGAATGGTGAAGTTGTACTTGGTGTAAGTATTCATATATATATATAATAGTACTACCTTATTTTCTTGGCAGAAAATAATAAATATTCTATATATAACATAATATTAAAAAAATGATAGGACTTTCATTAAATTATACCATTTCCTTATTTTTATCATTTTATTATATATATATAGGATGCTTGGGCTGATAAGGATAAACATTTTCCACCAGGTAAGTTTTATTGATATATAGTGATATTAATAATAAATATAAGGGCTTAATTTATATATTTATATATTTATACCTATCAATATATTATAATACTTTATTTTAGAACAGACAATTGATGGGAAAGGAGATGTATGGTCAGAGGATGATTCAGGAAAACTATTTGGAAACTTTAAACAATTATATCTTCTTAAACAACGACATCGTCATTTAAAAGTAAGTTTATCCATTGGTGGTTATAGTTGGTCGTCAAATTTTGCTGGTATTGCAGCTGATCCTCAGAAACGTAGTGTATTTATACAATCTGCTATTAAGCATTTGGCCGATCTTGGTTTGGATGGCATAGGTAACATATGCATATGTATATATACTAAAATTAAAAATATATAAATAAAAAAATAGGTAAATTGATAGATAGAAATAATTTACTTATTTAAATCTTTTTTTTTTTTTAAAAAAAAAATCATTTATTTATTTTTTTGAAAAAACTAGATATTGATTGGGAATTCCCAAAAGATGAGCAAGAGGCTTTATCCTATGTACATTTATTATATGAAATGCGTTTAGCATTAGATGCATATCAACAACAAATCAATCAAACTGATCAACCTAGATTAACTTTATCAGTAGCAGTGCCTTGTGGATCCAACAATTATCGTATTTTACGCTTAAGAGATATGGCACCATATGTAGACTTATTTTATTTAATGGCATATGATTTTGCAGGACCATGGGATTCGTGTACAGGGCATCAGTCAGCACTTTATGGTGAAGGTAATACATGTCATCAAGCCGTATCGGATTACATTGCGGCAGGCGTACCTTCTCATAAATTAGTGTTAGGATTGCCAGTTTATGGACGTGGATTTGCAAATACATCTGGACAGCATGGTGGGGCACCTTATCAAGGATTACCGGATGGAACATGGGAAAAAGGATCATATGATTATAAACATCTCCCTCGACCTGGTGCAGAAGAAATCAATGATTTTCAACGTGTGGCTTCTTATTCATTCGATCCTCAAAAACGTGAATTTGTGACGTATGATTCTCCGGCTATTGTTCAAGCTAAATGTGATTATATCAAACGAGCTAATTTAGGTGGAGCTATGTTTTGGGAGCTATCAGCCGACCATAGTACAAGAGACCATCCAAGAAGCCTTTTAAATGCTGTGCATCAATCCTTAAATGATGGGTCTTTGGATACTTTACCAAATCATCTTGATTATCCTAGAAGTCAGTACTCTAACCTACGTAATCATATGCAGTGATTTTATTAAAAAAATAACGATGGTAATAAAAACTATAACTAGATGTATTTTATTTAATCTATTTATTTATTTTTTAATAATAAATAAATAATGAACCCTTTTATTAATATGTTACAGTAAAAAAAAAAAAAAGTCAAGCTAAATTACAAAATAGAAAAGGAAACATTTATTTTATTAAAAAATCATTAAATGTAATGGCATAATTCTTTTTAAATTCCTCCAAATGATTTGGGTACTGTTAAGAAGTCTCATAAACTTCTTGCTCTCTTTCTTCTTGACTATATAAATACAAGTGATTGTAGACATAAGCCCTTCCTCTTTTTTTTTTAGTTTTTCTTTAAATTTAAATTAAATAAATGATTTAGAAATTGATTTAAATTGAAAAAGCTATCATATTATTGTACTGATCTTTACTATTTTTTTCATTGCTATTATTCATTTTTTATTAGATTTTTTTACTTTAACGCCTACTATTTCTGCTTTTTCTGACTATGCTAAACTTTACGATAAATAATAATTCTTCTGAAAGAGATAATAAAAAATTTGGTAAATAAAACTTAGAATATATTATAATTTAATAAAGTTAAAAAAAATAGTTTTATTCATTTAAAAATTATTATTATTATTTTAAAAAAAATTGAATCCCAACTAGTCTTGTCAAACGATAAACCTACAGTATATAATTGTATATCCATGAATTTTCATACACATCTTATTCTTTTCAGTAACCTCATCAAAAAATCAACACAAGTTTTACATTTTTTAGAATAAATATAGGGAAAATAATAATAATAAGCTATCAATAAATGAAAAAAAAAAATACTTTACTGAATCTGTTATTATTCTCTTTTTTTTGTTTTGGCTGGATACGTGATCCAAGTTCATATACTAACGGTATTGATATAATTAGCCAAAATAATGTAAAAGAACTAAAACAACAATTATTTATATGTTGTTTTTATTTGTTTTATTTATTATTTGAATAGATTCGTTTACATGATATTGGAAGCCATCAGAAGCTAAAGCTTTAACGAGAAAATTGTAAACATTTATGCAGCCAAAATATTAAAAATAAGCTTTTGCTATGGATCTAGAAAAAAAATATGAAGGCTCGAGATAAATTCACTATATAAGAGAAAAAAGTTAAAGGGTATGAAAAGTTATTTTGATGTAATATTAAGAATTATGAAAGTTCACTTTCGACTGAATATTTAATAAAGTAGTAGAAGATAAAGCAAAAAATGAAATAGCAACTCTCAGGGACGAATTTTGTATTACAAATTACCCATCACCAATATCTCTACATAGCTATTGTTTCTCGTTTTATCCATCATTTTATTATTAAATTATTATATTAAAGTCTTTTTTTTATTTGTTTCCATTTTTCTTGCAAAAGAAATTTTGCTTTATTAAGAAAAAAGGGATCTGTTTGTAAAAATAGACTTTTTTTAAAAAAAATACGCTGCAAAATTTGCACCAAAAATAATAGTGCAAGTAGGAAAAATGATATAATGGAGTTTTTCATTATTTTTTAATATTGCTATTGTTATGCATTTCTTTTTTTCTTTTTCCTTAATAATTATTTTAATATAAAAATAAATTTTTAAATTAAAAAAAAAAATGAAATTGAATACATTAAATATATGCATTAAAAAAAAAAAAATAAAAGAAAAAAAAATGAAAATAATAAAAATAAGTATGAATATATATATGAAAAAGAAAGAAAAAAAGAAACTAAAAAAAGGAAAGGAAAGACTAAAATAACAAAGATATACTTATAAATATAAATATATATATATATATATATAAATATATTATAATTTTTTTATAATAAACCACTTTTTTTTAAAAAAAATATAGAAATTATTTTTGATTGTTTCCACTACCACCAGAGCGAGATTTATTTCCACCACTACCACCACTACCAGCATTACGACCAGAATTATTATTACCGCTGCCACCACCGGTATTACGGCGATAATTACCACCTTGTTGATGACGATAATTTCCGCCACTGCCACTGCCACTACTTTGTTGTTGTCTATTACCTCCATAACGGCCACCACCACCACCATGTTGACGACGTTCTTCTGCAAGAACAACACTTGATCCTACATTAACTTTATGCTGAGCAAGAGCTTTTTGACATGCTTCGGGTGTAGTGAAATCCACAAATGCACAGTTTCTATTTGATACAATGTTCAATGATCGAATGGATCCAAATTTAGAAAAGGCTTCATGTAATTGATCTTGATTTATATTACTAAAAACATTTTTAACAAATATATTGGTAACTTCATCTATGTTTTATAATAAATAAATAAATAAATAAATACATGATTTTAACCATTTTTTTCCTTTTTCCTTATTAATTTTTTAAAATAAAAATATCCTTGTATCGTATAATTACTATTATTATAATATGTCTATAATTACCTTTACGTTGTTCTTTATTACTTTGATTAGATTGTTGTTGCGATTGTTGTTGCTGTTGTGGTTGTTGTTGTTGTTGTTGAGAAGGTTGTTGTTGTTGAGGAGGTTGTTGTTGGGCAGGTTGTTGTGGAGCAGGTTGTTGAGCAGTAGCTTCTTTAGGAGTTTGTACATTAGCAGTAACAGGAGATACAGATCCTTTAGCTTCTGATACTTGAGTACCCCATTTAGCAGGATCATTAGCTGTGACATTAGCCCATGTTTTAGGAGCAGCAGGTTTTGTAAGGGCAGGAGAAGCAGCAGCAGCAGGAGATTCAGTAGTTGTGGCTGAAGCTGCTTTTTCATTTGCTTCTTTTAAGGAATGATCAGCTGTACCGTTTATTTTAACTTCTTCTTTATGTGATGATGGGTGATGGTGTTTCTTTTTCTTTTCATCGGAAGATTTAGATTGAGATACTTGTTTCACTTCTTCTATATTTTCTTTTTCCGTTTCCTTTTCTTCTACTTTTGGTTCTATACTTTTTTCTTCTTGCTCTTGTTTCTTTGCAGGTTCTTCAACTTTAGTGGTAATAGGTTCAGGCACTTGCTCTTGTTTGATTTCTTCTTTAACAGCAGGTGCTTGTTCAGAAATTACTTCTTCTCTTTTATTTTGTTGTTGTTGTTGCTGTTGTTGATCATCTTCACAAGTATAATAGTCAATATCTACTTCATCCTTTAAGAATCGGAAAATGTCATTTAATACATAATAGCCGTTAGGTTGAGGTGCCAAGAAGAATGTTTGACTGAATTTTTGAGAAGGGCCATCCATCACACACATTTCTCCTAATACTTGAATAAGAATACCATCGTTGGCTGACATTTGACTATCCACTTGAGTTACTAATACTTTGCAGTCTTCAAAATTTAATTCTTCAATTTTTTTACGAATTTCCTAATTATTAATAAAAAGAGGAAGAATAAGGAAAAAAAAAAAATAGAATGACAAATCAGTACTTTCTTTTTTATTTTATCTCTTAGTCTCTTTCTCTATATGTCACTTTTTTTTATTGTTTTCCTTATATATATATTTATATATTGTTTTTTTTATTAATCATTGTTATTATTTATAAATAATAAATATCCCTATACATATTTTTCCTTAATATTTATTATTTATTTAATACTTACTTCTTGTCCTTGGTAAGTTTGTACATTTTCACCTTCATCACCTCTAATAAAATAGGAATCCTTATTATAAAAAGCATGGAGGCGATGAGGTTTTTTGTTTAAAAAGGTATAGTATTCACGTACAAAAAGAAGCCCAACATCTTGTGAAGCGATGGTAGAAGTAGCTTCTTTAGGCGTACTGTCGGTAGCTTTGGTGATATTGGTGTTTGATACAGTAGCTGTCATTTTATTATTATTATTATTGTTATTGTATTACTTGTATTGATTATTTAATGCAATGGAATATATATAGATTGATATATATAACTTTTTTAAAAATAAATAAATCTAGTGTCTAAAAAAAAATAGGGTGAAAGAAGAAAAAAGAAAGAAAAAGAAAAAGTTAGAAAAAAAAAATTGGATAAATAATAAAAATAAAAGTCAGTAACAAGAAAAAAAATTATTTTGATTTTTTTTCCTTTTCTTATCATGCTTCCTTTTCTAAGAATACTTACTTTAAAAATATATATATATATAGAAAATAATAAAAGAGTATTAATAATTATACTTTTTATAAAAATACAATGATTAAAGAGAATTACGCGTTTATAAAAAAAGCAATAAAAAAATAAAAGAGATCGGAAAAAAGAGATCTAGTTTTTCCCAACTTTTTTAAACTTTTTTTTTTCCATAGTTGACGTAAGATGATCACTAAACTCCGATATTGGCTGCGAAATTTTTGAGCCAAGAGCATGAATTGAAGAATATATTTGTATATTCTTAATACATTTTATATATATATATATTTATTAATAAAGTAAAAGATCATTTGATTATTTTAATATAAATAAAATATATTTTGATATAGTGTACAAGAGCATATTTTTTTTTAAAAAAAAAAAAGCATTTTAATTTTTAATAGTAGCGAAGTATTAAAATATTAAATTTTAAAGAGAATTATTTCTATTGTTATAAATAACAAGATGAAGAAAATTATCGGGATAAGAAAGGTGGTCTGATGCCCATTTAATTGGTGTATGTAAAGGAAGTTGAATACCATGAATTTTGACGAGAATATTTTGTTGCTGTTGATCACTATTGTTACTATTGGTCGAGTATAAGGATAAATTAGGTAGTAATTGCTTCAAAATATCACTTAATAAATAATCATCTCCGTTATCTTTAGTGAAGGGTACAATATCTTGAATAACTGGAGACTGCTTTGGTAAATATAACCGAATGGGCACATTTCGTAATGAAGATCCTTTACTATCAAGTAAATGTTGATTTACTGACCAAAAATCGTCATATGACTCTAATAGTTATTGTTATAAAAGAAAGGTTATACACTTTCTTGGTTTATTCTTGGTTTGTTTATTTCCATGCCTTTTTTCGCTTTTATTTTCTTTACCTGATGAAAGGGCTTGCCATAATTGAGACTGATCATTTTTTGATAAATTCATTACTTTTTTTGTTGAACCATGCCTTAAAAAATCGGCCTTATAAATATATAAAATAAAAATAAAAATGAGTGATATGACTATAAGTATAAAAATTATTTCTATTATGCTTTATATATATACGTATATTTACTTTACTTCCTTAACCATAGACATATACATATCTTGCATAATATCTACCTTTGGGTTTTTTAATATAATGCTATCAGGAAAAGAGTCTTGATGAAGGATTAAACGCCAAGGAAGTATTTGTTTTGTATTATTATTATTTTCTTGATCACCAGATAAAGTCGTATTAAAAAGTATATCATATAATAATCCAATAGGATAATGCCTAGACAATCTTTATATTACTACACACATACAGATATGATTTCTTTATTATCTATATATATACATTTTTTTATTTATTTTATTACCATTTCAATGGTTCTCCATTATATTCATACCAAATAGTTTGTGGATCCAAACTATCATTGTATAGCAAAGATTGTATCCGAGTTGTAATCATAGGTAAATAGAAATATCGAGGTATTTCAAACTAAAATACAATATATATTATTATTATTATTATTATTATTATTATTATTATTATTATTATTTATCCTTATTCTTATTACTATTTAAAACTTACAAAAAAACTTTCATTGGCATCATCGTATAAAACAATTTCTAATGGTAATTTACCATACCATATTGATTTTAATATATCTTTGTCTATATCTGCCATCTAATAAAAAAAATTATATATGTATATATATACGACTCTATAATGTTTCTATAAATACAAAATGAAAGAGAAAAAAAGTATATGTATATGTATGTATATAATGATAATAAAAAAGTAGAGAGAAAAAATATAAAAAATCAGTGCATATTTTTTTTAAAAAAAAAAAAAAAAAAAGCGGCGTTTTAAAAAAATATAACTCTTACTTGCTTTAATTACATATGAGAAAATCATAGAGAAAAAAAATACAAATTACTGTATTTAAATAATTATAGGTTTTATTTTATTTTCCTTCTTCTTCCTTTAATAATAAAATAAAAATAAGAGCGAAAGAGAAAGTTTCTATAATAAAACAATTTCAACTATCTACTTTTTTAAAAGTTTAAAATAAATAAAAATATATTTTGTTCATATACAATAAAGAATACTTTACTAAATTATAATATATATAAGTATATAAAAAAGAAATATAATAATAATAATAATAAATATAATAAAAATAATAAAAAGGATTTAAAATTTGTAAAACTACACTCCAAGATGAATACAACTTCAATTCATGTACAGCGAACTTTTAAAAGTCCTAAATTCTAATAACAAAATAAAGTATAGTAAAGTAAATAATAATAATAATAATAAAAGAAGAAGAAGGAGTAAAAAGAAATCAAGTAAAATAAAGAAAATAAAAAGAAATAAAAGAAAAAAGATAGAATACACACAAATAATAATAAAAGTGAGTTAAAAGTAATAAAAAAAAATAGAATATAGAGTAATGAATAATAAAATAGGAATATATATGTTTTTTTATGTTTGAAATATATACATATATATATACATATATATATTAATATAATATAAAGTTAGGAATAAGTAACATATACAAAGTTTAGTCAAAGTAATTTGATTCCTTATTGGGATTGTAATTGATCTTGTTGAACTTGTTCCTTGACATTTTCATTAACAATCATTGAAGTATTAGTAGTGGCAGTGGTAGTAGGGATAGCATCACCTTGATTACTTTCTTCTTCTTTTTTATCAGTTTGATTAGTTAAAGTGGCATCAGTAGACATAGATTGAATGGTTTCAGCAAGATCATCATTTTCAGTACCGTTTATCAAAGGTAATAATTTTTCCACTTCTATAAATAGTTTTGTTTTAAAAATCATATAAAAATGAAAGAAAGAAAGAAAATGAGTATAAACTTTACTATTTGACTCTGACTAAATAAAACTTACTTTGAATTAAATGTTTTCCATAGGTATATTTCTTCAATGATTGTAAGTGGGGTCTAATTTTATTAACTAATAATTCCCGTTGATCATCGTCCACAACATCCAGCATTTTTTGCACAACATAATTAGCGTACTGATCTTTCATCATAGTGACAAGAGGGTAAGAACCATCTGGTCTAGGTTGTAAGACTTCTTCAATAAGTAATTGTCTATCCCGTTTAGAACCATGATCCACACATTTTTCTACAACATTGGAAGCAAATTTATGCTTACTTAATTGAAGTACTTGACCACGAATTTTACTAATCACCACAGCTTTATCCATAGGTCGACCGCGTTCAAGAATATGTTGAATTACATAATTACCATATTGATCTTGTACCAATTGTCCCGTACATCGATGCAATTCTTCCAAAAGTGGCCCGGTTTGTATATCCGTACAATGTTCAAACATACGTTGAATCACACGACAACCATAAGGATGGGTAGCTAAGTTATATACTTGGCCATGGAAAGCATCAATAATAAATTGAATATGTGCTGCAGGGACCCGTTCAATTGCTTTTTGAATAACATGATTACCATTTTGATCTTTAATACACTTAAGTACGCATCCATCTAATTCACTGACTAATTTAGCTTGTTGTTCAGTTAATACGTGTTCTAAAGCCTATACACAGGTTTTTTTTTTAGTTAAAATAAAATAAAAATAAAATTAAAAACACCATTCAAATTATATTGTTCCATTTATTATAGTTGGATTTATATTTTACCTTTTGAACTACACGACACCCATACATTTGTAATGATAATGATATAACATGACCTTCCATTTGTTTAGCCAAAATTGTTTTTTGCATTTGATTACCTATTTTTATATTATTTTTTTTTAAAAATAATAATAATAATAATAAACATAATAGTTAGTTTCATTTATATACATATATAATCTATGTTTTCTTTTTTTTTTTTTTTTTTTTACCATGTTCAAAGAATTTTTGTAAAACATAATTGCCAAACACATCAGTCATTAATTGTAAAGCATTTGGAAGGACTTCTTCAAAGACAAGTTGTTTTTCTTCACTATTAGCAGTTTCTAACTTTTGTTGAATGAAGCGTGATCCATGCTGATCACCACTGAATTCAACAATATGTTCGGCAATATCTTTTAATTCATACTTCTTTGTTTTTGAATTTCTAAATTCTTCCAATAATTGACTACGAATATTATAAGTGATATCTTGGGTTGCTTGTTGAGGTGAAGGATGTTGTTGATGGCTAGTGGATGAGGAGGATGAACCGCCGCCTAAATTGATATTATTATTACTATTACCACTACTACCTGAAGGTGTTGTTGGAGTAGAAATACTACCATGTTGTGGATGATGATGATGATGATGATTATGGTGTGGATGATGGTGATGAACATTGACATCATGAACAACATGAGAAGGTAAAGTAGATCTCATACGATGACCGACAGTAGCCATAACAGCAGCAGTAGCATTGTTATTATTATTACTATTAGAGCCACCAATTCCATAAGCGCTACCAACAGAAGAGGAAGAGGGTGATGAAACGTTACCTTGCTGTTGCTGTTGTTGATGCATTTGTTGCTGAAGTAAAAGTTGCTGACGAGCAGCCATTAATTGCTGCTGCTGTTGTTGAATCAATAATTGTTGTTGCTGCATCTGAATGGATCTTAATTTTTTATTATCGTTAGCAGATGTAGATGCAAAAGATTGATCAGGAAATCCATTAGGGTCAATTCCAGCAGGGGCAGAAAGCGGACCATTTTGATTATAACCCATAGATACTAAAATAATAATTAATATAAAAAAAATAGAAATAAGTAAGACCAAGTACTTTGTACCATTTTACATTTATACCTCTTTATTTTTTTTTTTTAATCCTATAATATATATATATATATATATATATATATATATATGTATATACTTACATTGTTGACGGTTATATAAATCATTTGAAGTCCAACGTAAATCACCATTATTAGATTTCAAAAAGGTATCATCATTACGAGAATTATTGCTGTTTTGATGTTGATGATGGTGATGGCCATTATTGTTATTGCTAGTGTTTAAGTCTAACATAGAAGATAAAGGAGGAGTAGCAAAAGGTTGCATATGGCCATACAATTGAGGACTTGTAAGATTACTACCATCACCACTAACAGAACCAGGTGCTGAAGTAGTATTTGTACCACCTCCACCACCTCCAAAATAAGGGCTATTATAATTTGACTGTGAGTGTTGTTGCTGTTGTTGTTGTTGCGAATGGTGCTGTTGCTGGTGCTGCTGTTGTTGTTGTTGATAACGGAGAGCTTGTTGTTGTTGTTGTTGCTGCAATTGTAAAATTCTAGCTTGTTGTTGTTGTAAAAGGTTAAAATCGTCATCATCATTTAAACCAAACGATCCAAATTGACGCATTAACAATTCAGTTTGAGGATCCACACCATTATATTCATTTGCATCATTTAAATGAGGATTAAAATTACGTCCTGGAGGTGTAGAATTGGATCTAGCTGGAGGGGGACTAGCAAATTTATTACGTAAAGGAGGAGATAAAGCACGTAAGGCGTTCATACGAGCAGCGGCATTAGGATCATCTAACAAAAATAGTAATAAATAGTAATAAAATAAATAAGTGGAATATATATTAGTACTTTCAATCATCCTGAATAATTTTTTATTTTATTTTTTTGATAACAATAATACTAATAAAAAAAAAAGTATTACCGGCTGACGAAGTTGGTGTCAATAAGTTATCATATTCATTTGTCTCTAAATCCTTGGGATCAAAACCGCCATTTAATTGGGTATGACGTTGTCTAGCTTGTTGTTGCAAAGCAAACAATGGTGATGGAGTTCTTGGAAAATCCTATTTAAAAAAGATATGTAAAAATAGATATATAGGTTTATAATTTCACTCTTGTAAATATGTATCATTATTTGTCTTATTTTTATTATTATTTACCTCTTGAATAATATCAACTAAATTACGACCACGGCGATTCAAATTATCGTCATTTGATTTCATTTGATTACGTTTATACTGTTGCTGTTGTTGTTGTTGCTGTTGTTGTTGTTGCAACTGTTTATGAAGCTGCTGTTGTTGAGCATATTGGTTTGCAGGATAGTTATAATCTATAGTATAAAATATAAAATATATAAATAAAATTAAAAAAGTTAGTATTATCCATATTTAAAATTGTAATAAAAACCAACCAATTAAAATATCATCGGTTATTTTTTTTTAAAAAAAAAAAGAAAAGAAAAGAAAACGAATTCTATATCTATTTACCATTTCCATTATTATCCCATAATTGTTTCCACGCATCATTTGATTGATTATAACCAGTACCAGTACCACTACCTCCTAAGACATCCGTTTTATTAGAAGAAGTAGAAGAAGTTGTGCCATCTTGATGAGGATGGTTTTCATTTGTATATTTTGCATGTAACATTTTTTGAGATAATAACTGAGTAGGAGGTGCACTATTTGATCGGTCATACCCATCATCGGCTGGAAATAAACTGGAAGCACCAGAAGCCATAAACATATCATAATCAGATTCATAATTACCTTGTATTAAAGCCGCTAGCTAATAAATATATATAAAGAAAAGTTTATATTAGTCATATACGCGCGCGTATAAAAATAAAAATAATCAAGTTTATCTAAATTATACACACACATATATATATATATATATTGTTTCCATGTCAATAAAGTGAGATGTAATGATAAAATAAAAATGGATTGTTAATTTACCTGTCCTTGAGGTTGATTCGTTGCTTTGGGCTGATGTAAATCATAACGTTGACTATTATTATTTGGAGACAAAGGTTGTCCATCCTCAAATAATCTTGGCATCATTTTATAAACAGTATATATAAAATATAAACAAAAGAAAGGAAAATAATAAACACAAGAAGAAAAACAAAGGGAAAAAGGGGTGTTTTGTGTATATATGTATATATATATGTGTGTGTGTGTATGTATATATGTTTATATATAGATTTATATATATAGATATATATAAAATTGAACCTTAATCAAATTTTACTTTGAAACTATTTTATTTCCAAGTGAAAATGAGGATTTGGGCTCAAGTTTAAATATAAATGAAGAAATAATAATCAGTATATAAATATATATAAATATAAATATATATATATATATTTATATAAAAAAATTATAAAGTGATTATATTAAATGAAATATATACAAAATTATAAAAAAAAAAAAAAAAAAAAAAAAGGAAAAGAGAAAGGTAAATAAAAAAAAATTTATATGGTAAGGAAAGTTTACAAATAAAACAGAAAGAAAAAGGAAAGAAAGAAAAACAACAAAAAAAATTTCAGCTCTCTTTAAAAATTAAAAAAATAAAAAAAATGGAATACAAAAAAAAAAAGGTAGCTCTGATACAATTAAACTATGTTACTATAATAAATTTATATTTATATATATTTTTATATTTATATTAAAATTAATAATAAAAAATCAAATACACTACACCACCTTACTTGATATATATAAATTATTTCTTTATTTTTTCCTTTTCTGTCCTTATTGTTATATATAAATATATATATGTATGTGTATATAATATAGGGTATATCTACAAACGTATAATAGATTTATATATTAATACATATATAGATACATTCAATAAGAAAAAAAGGGCAGGGGAGAAACAAAAAAAAAATTATAAACACTTTGAAAAAATCATTATTATTGGGTGGTTATGATAAAAATAAAAACATAATCAACCAATCATTCCCCATTATTTTAACAAAAGAGATCAAAGTGAAATCATTATGGAGTTTTAAACACTAAACAGAACTTTTTTTGTGTTTACTTTTTTTCCTCCATTGCTAGGGTAACTAATCAAGAAAAGAAAAAAAAAAGATACAAAATAAACAGACGTCAAAATTGATTTTCTTTCTTTTTTTTTTTTTTTATCCAAGATAAAAAAAATAATAAATAAAAGATATATATTTAAGGATAATAAAAAAAATGATATTTAAAAGCACAATTGGGAAATATAAGTATAATAAATATATAAATAAAATAAATAGCTATAACATAAAAATATAAATAAAAAAATAAAGCAAACTAGTGCTACATGGATAAATAATAATAATTAGTATAAAGTAATAAGAAATAATAAGAATAAGAATAATAGATATAGAATAATAGTAATAATAATATACTTGTAAAAAAAAAAAAATGAATGATACACTATAAAATAAGTATATATAAATATATATAAGTTACAATAATAATACTAATAATAATACTAATAATAATACTAATAATAATACTGATAATAAATGATATGGAATACTGTATTTTTTTTAATAATATTTAATTTGTATGTTGTTCAGTAGTAGAAGGAATGGTATCATATTTTTTACTAAAAGGAGTGGTAGGTGTAGGAGGAGCACCATCTTGTTGATGATGATGATGATGATGTTGTTGAGAGAAATAAGAATGAGGATGATCATTATGAGGAGAAGGGACTGAACCAGCAGAATGATACCTTGATCTTGACCATTCATTTGTATGAGCACCATTTGAATCCATGGAAATGGGGTGAATGTTAAGCTGTGAAATATGTTTATCAGAATGTTGAATGGTATATTCTGAAGCACCTTGATACATATCAGGAGATGAAGATTCAGAGGAGGAAGGGTCGGCAGACATACTATGAACCATATAAGGAGGATTGGGTGGGGGTGGAGCATTTGATTGATGTGAATGAGGGTGAGGAAGATGGTGAGATGGTGGAGAAGATGTATGATTATTGCTATGGTTAGAGTTATTGTTATTACTGTTATTATTATTGGTAGTATTATTATTATTATTATTATTATTATTATTGGATGAAGAGGATGAAGGAGGAGGGGGAGGAATCATCATATTATATGGAGGAGGGGGAGGGTAGCCATTGTAATAAGATGTATAAGGCGAAGAGTATTCTTGAGAAGGATTTGACATTAAAGGATGGCCGGGCATGGAAGGTTGTCTTGCGTATGGGTATCTTTCATCATCATCATTATTATTGGTGTTGTTTGGATTATTACTATTTGGATGGTTATTATTGGTTGGTATAGCAGCAGAAGCATTAGCAACAGCAGCCATTAAAGAGGGATTAGTATTAGAAGAAGTGCGATCTTGATTATTATCGGCATAATGGCCAGGACTACGACCACGAACCACTAATGGAGAAGAAATGCAAGAAGCTACACAGACACGTTCGCCTTCATGTGTTTCGGCAAATAATTCCACAGCCACAATATAATATTGTTGAGCAGCACGTCTTTTTCCGTTGTTAGCGGTAGCGGTTTTGAATTGAATACGTTCAAAAGTAGCAATATTTTGATTTGTGCCCACTGAGCTAAGACTCAGATTACCATTAGGTGTAATGGGTTTAGGTAAAGGCTTTGTTTGAGGGCCCTTATCACGTTTTGGTGTGTGTTGAACTAATTCGATTTGTTTGTCACTGTTGGAAACTCTAGCTGATATGCCTAATAAAAATCGATTGACGGGTTGCAATCCATGATGTGCCGTTTGTACAAAGCATTGAAGTTCATGTTCACCATAATAGCGATTAATCCCATGAATTGAAAATGTGCTGCTTACTTGGAAATAGTTACGTCGATAACATGTCCAGTCATTATCTGCTAAAAAGAACCCACGATCCATTTTTGATTGTACACGAACTGTTAATCTATTAAAATAAAAATTAAGTTATATTTTTTTTGGGTCAAATAAATAATAATAAAAGGATATAAAAATAAACATTACTTACAAGTTGGTTCTATCAGGTGAAAAAAGATTATCCAATGGTTTTGCAGCACTGAAAGAAGGGCCAGTTTCTGTTGGGAAAAGAGAATTATCATTGCGTGATCTTTTACGAGGCATGAGAGGATAAGGTGAAATGGATGAATAGGTGGGTACATAGGAATTACGATTTTTTTGATCCATTGGGTTTGATTCTTCATTAATAATAGAAGTTGGTCGAGGTGTATTTGGTTGGGATAATACCATGACTCTATAGAAAAAAAAAAAAGTAAAATAAAAAGAATTGGAATTAAGAATTAATTAAATATTTTTAATGAGTTTCTTTTTTTTTATATATATAATTATATTTATAGTTATTTATAATATATATATACATATATATATATATAGATATATAGATTATTACCCAGGTAATCTTGGATCTGATTCGGCTTTCATAGCTGAAGGTATATAGGCATCACTAGCAATAGGAGGAGGGTATGAATGCCTATATATTATAAATAATAAAAATAATAAATTTAAATAAGTCTTGTGTTACCAATAAATTCACATGACAACATTATACGCCCAAACTAAATATTATTACTTATTTTATACTCCACGCCTTTTTTTTAAAAAAAAAAAAAAAAAAAAATATAAAATCCCCTTTTTATAAAAAAAATTATGTAGCCCAGCAAGTATAGTTTTTTTTTTTTTTTTTTTTTTTTTTTTTTATATGTGATACCAAATAAGTTGTACACCATATAACCGTTTATAAAAAAAAATAAAAAAAAATAAAAACCGTAACCGCATAATTGACAGAAATATATATACAAATATATTATATATATATATGCCGCCCTCTTTTCATTTTATATAAATATATAATATTATATAATAACTTACAAAGGTGGGTGCATCATAGTGTTTTGAGTTGGATAAGAATAGGTATGATTCATAGTTGGTGTTGGTGAATAATTAGGAGGAGCTTGAGATGTAATTGGGCTTTCAGGCATAGAAGTATTTGGTTGACTCATTTGCCATTCTTTATTATTTTGACCTTGATTCATAATATAGTTCTTTTTTGCTGTATTATGTTGTTTTATAATAATTAAATGATACAAATATATATATATAGATATTAAAGGGAATAAATATTATTATTACAGAAAAAGGTACAAAGTAATAAAAATTATATGTTCTTTTTTTAATTCTTGATTAGCTGATTAAAAAAAAGAAATCTTTTTAATTAATATTACAAAAGAATTAAGAAAAAGAAAGAAAGAAAAAAAGAATTATAAAAAAGTAAAAAAAGAAAAAGAAGAGAGAAAAAAAGAAAGAGAGGGAAAAAAAAAAGTAGTAAATAAATAATAATGAAAAAAAACTTCAAACCAAAAAGGAAATCCGACTGAGTTATAAAAAAAAATAGATATCTAATAAAATAGCCATTTCAATAAACCTGGTTTACCTTCCCTCTCTCTCTCTATCTCTCTCTCTCACTTACTCTCCCTCGCTTACTCCCCCCACTAAAATTACTCACTTTCTCTTTCTCTGTCTTTCTATCTTTATTTATTTATTTATTATTATATATAAAATAAAATAAAAAAAAAACCATGCTTTTTTAAAATCATACTATTATTTTTTTTTTTCGGGGGACATTGATATTTATTTACTTTTTATTTTTTATGACAACCATTTTCTTTTCAATTAAATATGATCGGCGTTCAGTGAAACACTAAATATAAGAAATACCTTTTTTTTTTTCGTTTTACAAAAGACAACAAACAATACCCTTATTTTAATAAAAAATAAGAGAATATGAAATAATAATAAAAAGTTAATGAGGGAAAAGGCCGAATGAAATAACGTTTTAAATCGTGAAACTAGAAAATAGGATTTACTATTTTTAGACTTTTTTAATCATTATTTTTATTACATGCTTTTATTTTTATTTTATTTTTTTAAACTCTCGGTTATTCTTGATCTACTTGGATGTTACTTTCACCCTCGACTTTAATTTTTTTTAAAAAAAAAAAAAAAAGTGTGTATATATATATATATATACATACATACAAAATGTTACTAAGCTACACTTTTTCCTACAAAAGTAATATCACAAGGGAAAATTAAAAAGGAATAAAAAAAATCAATAAAGTTATATAATAATATTATATATAAATCATATTATATAACTCTGATCCATTTTAAGCAATATCATCCAAAATCAGTGAAAATTGTTTATATTTACCATTTTAATTCTCAGAAAAAAATAATATGCTCATCTTACTTTTCTACAAAAAAGAATTGTCCCCGTATTTTCTTAAAAAGATTATTAAAAGCAAAAGGATCGAAAAAATATAAATACATACATGTTTTATTTTTATTTTTGCAACACAGGAACAACATAAAAATAAACCGATGGTTCAATGTATATTTTTTGTCTGTGCGTTTGTTCAACATAAACCACATCATGTATAACAATAAGTATAAAAAGAGTGTTCATCAAGAAAAAACCAAAAAGGGGGATTTTTTATTATTTCTTCTTTTTGATAATGATGTTGTTGTATGACTAAAAGTCTATTTTATTTATGATTTTATTTATTTATTTATCATTCTTATTTCCCTCGTTTTTTTAAAATAATAATTATATAAGGGGAAAGGGAGAGAAAAAAGCAACGTGATAATGTAATAATAATAATAAAAAAAAAAAAAAAAACTCATTATCTCCATCATCATATCATCATCATTATTTATTTTAATAATTTCAATGGGCGCGCGCATTTGTTCTTTTTTCTCCGAAAGTATAATTCATTATTCTTTTTTCATAAAAGGTAGAAGTGAATATATTCGGGAAGGGATCTTTCCGAGGGGTACCCATTTTTTTATAACATAATAATGTGAAAAAAAAAAAAAAAAAAAAAAAAAAAAAAATGGGATTACATATATATATATATGTATATATATATATATATACATATATATTATATATATATTTTTTTAGATTAAAAAATCAAGTATAATATAATTATATTTTTAAAAATTAATAGAAATTATCAAAACTCCGTTTAAATCAATATCATTATTTTTTTTTAAGCTTTTTATTAATAGCCAATCATATAAGAATTAGACATTGTATATAATAAACAAAAAGGACGATTAGTTTAAAATGAAGATCAAAATGTAATGTTACATCTAAAAAAAAAAGAACCCTTGACACAAAGGAATTGGTACAACCTATGTATGTTAAAACAATGACAACTTTTGTAATGAACCCTCGGTAACTCTTTTTTTCTCTTTCATTCTTTTTTCTTTCTTCCTCGCGTGGATGGTTGAAAGAAAAAAAGAAAAAAAAAACATGTTAATTAATTAAAATAATTAAAACATTTCAAATTCATTTAAGGAGTTTGGGGGGAGAAGAGAGAGAGAGAGAGAGAGACTGAGCAAGCTATCTTGTGATTTATAATATAAAAAAATAAAATAAAAAACAGACAACAAAAAAGGGAGAGTGGGCACTCTGTGTGGGTGTGTGATGGTGGTTATTTTATTTCTTATTGTTTCACAATCGAATAATAATAATAAAATGTATTTATTATTTATATTTGTTTATTAAAATTGTTTCATGAAATAAATATAAGGATGAAACAAATTGATAAAGATTCAAACTATTAGCTTGTATTATTTTTTTTATATCCTCTAAAAATGGAAATTCGATTTTGTTTCACCTAAATTATTGATTTTTTATAATGTCAATGTAAATATAGTAACACCTTTGTGATCGATCAATTATCAAATACAAAAATAAAAATTTAGTAATACTCCAAGACACACACTGGCATACACTAAACTCAATTTATATAAACTTTTTTTTTTGATCATTGTTACCTTATACACCATAAAAAGTGAGATGGTGTTGCACCTTCTTGATTATATTAAAATTCGTTACAATTAGATAATCATAGTGATTGACGTGAGTTTAGGTCCATTATCAAGGAATAAATACATCATCAATAATGACGTTTTCCAAAAACAAAACAAAGCAAAAAAATCCAGCCGATCACTTTTATAGGTTTATTTGATGATCAGTACTTGCTATATATACCTGAATAATATTTCATCATTTGGAATGCATTTACTTTCATAACCGCTATCTATGGTTTTATAGCTCATGCTAACCCTCTTCATGATTAAGATTGATACTTTAAAGATAATGTTATAAGGTTACTTAAAAAAAAAAGAATACAAGCACCAGGTATAGTGTTTCCAGGATCATTTAAAACAGTCAACTGGCCTTGATTTTTCTAGTTTCCTTTAATTTCAAAGTAAAATCTAACCACATATTTTTTTTTATTAATTGTACGATGGCACCACTTCCAAAAAGATAGCCATCATTAATGTTGCTTTCTAATTTACAAGTATTAATTTCAAAAATGGTCGTATTATATAACGTGTTGTTCGTCCACACATCCTAGTAAATTTTTCAGTATTTTTGCTACCAGTCAAACAATGTAATCTGCTCATATATTATTGCTGAAAAGTGCTTTTTTTATGCAACTTAATCATTGTTATCAATTAGTCCATCTTTTGTTTGATTTTTCATGTTTCACCAATAGAGTTTTTCTTTTTTTGTATGTCATTTAATTCATCAGCCTGGGTTAATATTGATATATTTTACTCACAATAGACCTTTGTGGTTTATTCTTATCAGCTTTTACTTTTTATTTTTCGTATATTACCCAAATATCGAATTTTCTTTTTTAAAAATAAAAAAACTGTACAACTATTTGGATTTCTTATAATAGGGTCCAATAAAAAAAAAAAAGTATATAAAGCACTTTTGCGTGGTAATACCCAATATGAATTATCAAAACTTCAAAAAATAGTATATCCATTAATTATCATTATTTGAATATTAAATGCGTTGAAATTATTTATTTATTAATTTAAAAAGAATGAAGTCTATGCTTTTTTAATTTATGCTACTAATTCATCGTTTTCCATCATTGATTTACGTTGCCCTAATAATGAAGAATATAATTCATCTGTCATACTTTCATGCCAATCTCCAGCTGGAATAGGTGCCATAAAGTTTTGAATTTTTTCATGTACATTGAATCTAAATAATAATACATTTGTTAATGATATTTAATAAAATAAAATATATATATTTTTTATCCCCTTTTTACACATGTATTAATGTATATATTACCTTAATTTTCTTCCTTTAGAAGCTTTTGTATCGATATTTTTCTTCTTTTTCTTAATTTCCTGTTTTTTGCTTGCTGCCCATCTCATACCACTTGCAATTGGATCATCTGTATCTACCATACGTGATTCAATAAGTTCACGAAGTTGCTGTTGATAAAAATCATTGTCGTCAAATATTTCTTCGTCATAGGTATCAAGATAACGACTGCTTTTTTTATTTGTTGATTCTTCACCATCATCATTTTGTTTAACCTCTTCTTTTTTCTATAAATATAAAAGTGTATATTTATATATATAATAAATAAATTAGTTAAAATTCATATTATATATTTATGTCGTAAATAATAAAGATCAAAAAGTCTTGATTTGTCTTTTTATTTTACCTTGCCAAGAATTTTATAATCAGCTCTTTGTAAACGAGTACGTTTTATTAATCCTTCTTTATCTTGCATTATGTTGTCTATTTGAGTTAAAATATTCTAAAATAAACATACATGTTAATAAATTTATTGATATATATATATAGTGTGATTGATGCTACAAGTATTATCAATCTTGTTTTTATTATTGAATTACCTGATCAAAAGCTTTGAATTTTTTATTTAATCTTGCACTAGATGCTGCCTGTACTTTGTTGCTCCATTTTTCTAAAGTTGAATTTCGGAAAGGTACAAATCTAATTAAAGTCATTTATTTTAATACAATTAGTCAGCTCCCATTATGAATTTTATATTTCTTATTATTTCTATTTTTATTGGTATACTATATATATATATAAACACTTACACATCATTTACTTGTGAAATATCATCCCATAATGCTTTAATATATTCTTCATCATTGTCTTCATCATCCAAGTATCGTTTTCTCGTATTATATGAAACTTCACTCATGTCAATGGCATCATTTTCACCAAGTAATGATGTTCGCATATTCATTAATTCATCAATCACATCACGAAGCTCATTTCTTACTTTTAAAACATCTTCTCTGACTTCGTCATTATTTTCAATTATATCCTTATATTGTTGGTTCTATTATTATACAAAATAATATTAATGATGTTAATGCAAATAAAATATAAATATAAAAATAAAAAATAGTGAAAAGTTGAATATTGTCCGAGTATAGTGAAATCATGATAAATATGGTTTATATTTATAATCATATTATTTACCTGAGGAAGTTGGTTAGATAATTCTATTGCTTTTTGAATACGAATACGAGACTCTAAACAATTATCAAACAATGTCTACGAAATTTAAGAAAAATAATAAAAACATTTAATGGATTAATCTAATGTTTTTTATATTCCATTTCTTTTTATGATTGTTACTATTTTCAATTACCAATTGTTGTTTAACATGTTGTCCTTTTTCAATATCGCCAGACGTATTTTTTGCTAATTGAGACATCATTTCTCTAGAATAAAAATAAAAATAAAATGAATAAATGATCCATTTTTTTTATATATAAAACTAAATAAATAGATAACTTTGTATGTTTATATATTTATACTACAGCACTTTACTTTTCATCTTTTTGAAGTTTTAAAAGCTGCTCTTTAAGTTCATTATCTTCTTCTTCTTCTTCTTCTTCTTCTTCACCATCATCATCATCACTGTCGTCGTTATCTTCTTCTTCTTCACCAGACTCATCTTCATCTTCTTCTTCGCTATCATTATCATCTACATCTAATGTTTCCTGTTGATCAAATCCTTCCCATGAAATATTATCGTCATTATCATCTTCCTCCATTATATTATCTTCTTGTTCTTCTTCATCTTCGTCGATTTCTTCGTTGTCAGAATATATATCTTTACGACTTTTTCTTTGTCCAGCATATCTTGGATCATCCATTAAAAAAGGTTGGTCATTTCGAAGTTTACTTTTACCAACTTTAACATAATGACCACGAACATCCTTTTCACCCTTTTCTTCTTCGTCTGATGATTGATTATTGTCATTTAAAGTTGAATCGTTTAAAGGTTCTACAAGATCTTCAGGATCATAATCTAGTTTAATATATATATATGTATACAGTTCATAAAAAAATGAAATAAATAAATAAATTTAGATGATTTAAAATTTATTTCGTACATTTTAACACATGTCTATCTATTGATCCTTGTAATCGTTATTTAACCTATTTTACCTTGTGGTGCTGTATTATCAAGATCTGCAAGCTGATCAGCAAGGGATTTCTCTATAAAATAATAATAATAATAATAGTAATAATAAATAATTAAATAATTAAATAAAATTGTATAACTTTCACATATAGTTACTATTAAATATCATGAATATACTTTACTTGGAGCCATGATTATTTTATTTATTTTTTAACCTCGAAAAGATTAAAAGAATGAAAGTGTTGAAAAAAAAAAGGTCGAATTTTTTTTAAAATGAATTGAAACTCAATTCACCATATAAAGTGGCTTATTTCTGAATTCATGCAAAAATATATTATAGAATGATAGTAACAAAATTCTTTTTCTAAATATATATATATATATATTTATATATATTTATATGGAAGTCAAGATAAATAATACTTTTTAATATAATAGTATATATAAAAAAAAAAAATAAACAAACAAATAATAATAATTGAAACTAAAAATTATTTAGAAACTATAAAGAATAAAACATAAAAAAGAGAAAAATGAATTTCAAAACCCGCTCTTTTTTCCTTTTCTTTCCTTTTTCCTTCACTTTTTTGTTTTAACTACCATCTTTTTATATAAATTACCTAGCTACCTTTTTTTTTTTAATAATAGTATAAAAATAAATAAAATGGATATTACTAATAAGGAAGAGGGTTTGATACGGCAAGTTGGAACCCATTTAACAGGGATGGATAATTTATTTTTTGATTTGGAAACACCCCGCCGACTTATGACGATATGTAGTATATGGCAATTTAAACATGGATTAGACCCTACATTAATATTAAATGCTCTTGAAAAACTATGTTCTCAATATCCAAAGTTTTCTTTAGTACCTAAAAATGGTAACTATTTTGAAACCCCCATTTGGAGTTATCCTTCGAAAGATTGGAATTTTAGAAAGAATCTAGTCTTTCATTCTTTAAAAAAACCGACAAAAAAATGTTTACAAGAATATATAGCTTCTCAGGTAAAAAATTAAAGTATAGCATAATGCAATATAATATTATATATATATATATAAAGAATGAATATTAATTAGAATATTTCTTTATATTTTTTTTTTTTTAAAAAAATGTTTTAGTATGTTAAACCATTTTCATACGAAAAACCACTTTGGCAAGCCCATTTTATATCTGGGTTTGAAAATAATCAATGCATATTTTTATGGAAAGCTCATCACTGTATGTCAGATGGAATAGGTGTCATGAGAGCTGTCCTATTATCAACTACTTCTTTAGATCCAGCCAAGCAACAATTGATCGATATAAATCATTATAAAAAAAGTCAACTAGCACTACAACATTATAAAAAAAAGAAAATACTGGATACATTAACTTTCAAACAGGAAAATAATAATAATAATAAACATCATCCACAAAGAAATAATAAATTAAGAAAAACAAAAGCCATTTACCAATCCATTATCACAAAATGTATGCCTTTCCTCTTTTGGTTGTTTTGGGTTTGGGAGTCAGTAATGATGTTAAAGGATCAGGTTTGCCACGAAGTATGGACTCTTTGGATGATGTTTTTCCCATTTTTATATAAACGCCATACATTTCTTTATAAAGGAGAACAAACATATGATAAGGTTATTGCTTGGACTGAAGATATGGCTATATCTGATATTCAATATATTCAGCAAACTTTTGGGCAACATTATACAATCAATGATATCATGCTGATGGTGTTTACACAAACCATTCAAAGATATTTGCAATATCATCATCAGCAACGACGAATACGAAATCAAAACCAACGAAATAAATTGACTCTTCGTATTGTAATCCCATTATCATATCGATTACCGACGGATTGGGAAATGAAAAACATTGTTACTGGAAATATATTACAAATTACTACTACAGCAGAAGACCATTCTTCATCTACCTCCTCCAATCAATTATTACATACAATTCATCGTAATATGCTATGTGTGAAACGATCCTATTTACCTTATTTTACCTATCAAATCTACATTCAAGGTATTTTACGCTATTTCCCATTTTTAAAATTACCTTCTTGGATTCAAAATCAATACACGGAATTACCTCATGCCATTTTTACCAATATAATTGGCCCTAAAGAACCTACTTATTTCGGTGGTCAAGAAATGACTCACCTACATGCTTTAGCTCCTCAAAACAGTAAGGGCTCTATTAGTGTCGGCTTGGTTTCATATTGTAAAAAAATCAACATCTCCATGCTGACTGATGATCACCCCGATTATCCGGATTTGGCTAATGTGCTTTGTAGAATTTTCGTATCTGAATTTAATTCTTTACTTACCGAAGCTCATATGAAAAACAAAGGGTAAATGTATACTTTAATATCTAAAACATAATAACACATAATAGTATTAATAATAAATAATCAACTTTACATATATATATTTATTTTAAAATGAAAAAAAAATTAATGGGGGAGGGGGCAATAAAATAAAGTATACAAATAACAATAGTAAATAGTGATAATAGTAATGGATAAGATATTAAAATAATATACAGATATAATCATATTAATAATAATAATAAATAAATAATAAATGAAAATATATCAACAGAAGCAAATTTCACAACACTCGTCAGTTGCACAACAACATACTTCACAAGCAAGGCAAGCAGCTAAGCAGCCTAAACAACCATTTCGAGTACCTGATCGATGCTGTGATTGATTAGGAATATACTGGATATTTGGTTGAGGAGTTGGTTGATAGCTATTATTATATTGCTGAGGATGATATGGTTGAGATTGATAGTAAGCTTGCTGAGGTGGTGAAGGTTGATAAAAATGTTGTCCTTGATTTTGATAATTGTTATTATTTGGTTTAAACATGACTTTATGAGGAAAAAGAGAAAAGAACAGAAAAGAAAAGAAAAAGAAAGTATATATGTATATATTTAAATATATAATTTTGCATAACTTTCTATTTTTAAAACACCGTAAAAAAAAAAACTTGACTAAAAAAAAATAAAAAACTTAACCAATCTATAAAAAGAAAATGACGCTTGGCATAAAAGCAAATGACTATATTAATTCATGATTAGGTAAAATGATATCATAAAAATAAAAAATAAAAAGGTAGTATAATTATTATTTTATTGTTCTATTAAAAAAAAAAAAGGATCAACGATCCTTAATAGATGCCTATATAAATAGCCTATCTTATTATTTTAGGTTATTATTTTTTAATCACCAATCTCTTAATAGATCGATTTGACAAGTATGAGAATTAGAAACTAATTCTGTTTGAACTTGAGCCACCCAAGCGGCAGTTTTAAACAACTCATTGTTTTCAGGGCCTAATAAATAATCCATTCTTGATAAAATCAACCAATCCATTACTGATCTTGCATAAGCAACTTTTAACGTATGGTCATCTGATTCAAAAAGGGATTTTTTAGAAGAAGCGACATCGATTAAAGGCTGATCTAAATCTATAAAGGGATACTGTTCATCAATGGTATGTAATGTCATGAATGATTTTTTCTTATTGACGAATTGAGATTGGAAATGGTTATGTAAAAAGGGAGTAGTAGAAGAAACAAATATATGACACAATTTGTTATTCTTTTCTCTTTGAATTTCGCAGAGGCGTTGAATATATGGAAGCAAACAGGATATCATTTCTTTTCCTTTTTTGATACGTTCTTCTTCATCGGGATAAATATCAGTAGGTACGTCTAAATGGACCCCGATACGATACCAAGTAGCAATAACCGTAGAATCTAATTGCTGTTGAGGATCTTTTAAAGACAACGACTCACTATATCCAATAGTACCACCCATTAATAAACGATGCGGCTGTAATTGATTAGTAAGCCATTCTGTTGGATGAAATAACAATCGATTGATTAACCAGACCCATTCAGATGTTGTAAAATGATTTAATCTATATTTATCACGTAAAGGTTTAAAAGTGGCTGATTCATGAAAAGAAGACCATGTAGTATCTTTTGCCCATTGGGTTATTTGTACAATGGATACTTTTTGATCACGATAATAATCGCGATAAGAAAATGCGGTTGATTGATCTTCTGATGATGAGACTAATTCCATGGTTTGCATTGTATTATTTAACAATTGACGATCTTTACTCTGTAATTCATCAATATATTTATATATTTGCTGAGGTGGTAAAGCCATGTACCCAGGTTTTGATTCAAAATAAGCGTTAAAATCAACAGGATAACTCATATCCGTGGTGTAAGCTGTCCCTTCTATTAGCATGGCAAAATAATAACTTTGAATTATATTCATCAACCTTGTGCCAAATGATCCACAGCCCATTAATGACGATTTACAACTGTACATGATGGTTAAAGGAGGTGTGTCAATATCAGGTGTACGATTTGTTACATAACCTATTTTCATATGGCCAAGTGCTGAATAAAGTAATAATAATCTTTCATCGGTTAATCGACTATGCTGACTTTTGACATGGATATCCTTTGTTGCTGTTGTTGTTGTTGAGGATTTATCTTTATAAAGTGATGAAGTGCTGTTTTTTGTTGATGATGGTATAAGTGATGATAAAAAAAAGAGTGCTGTACAAATAAAAGTAATTGCAAACAAAATACTTTTATTTTTAATTATCCTTGATAGTGACATGAATATGATTATCTATGCATATATTTATATTTTTATAGCAAATAATTATAAAATGGTACAAGAAAAAAAAAATTGCAACAGAGAGTGAAATAAATCAGAACAAAAAAAATTTTTATTCTATTATAATTTTTTAATCCCCGTTTTTCTATTTGCGTTTCGGTCACTCAAAAAAAAAAATTAAAAAACTTGATATTTTAATGCAATTTTCATTATCACTTTTTTTCTCTTCATCATCACCTTTTAATTACTATGAACTACCAATACTTTATCTTAATCAATATTCCATTAAATAAAGTCAAACCTGCTATAATCAAAAGCATATAAATGGTTTTTTATTTAGTGAAAATATGAATATTATGGTTTATATATTTATGACTACATCCAAACAATGGAAAAATAAATTGTATGTATATATTTATATGAATATATATTTCTTCATATTGGATAAGTCTATACTTACTCTATAAAACCAAATAATGATTTAATACAGTTGGATAAGTAACAGTAATAATGATTTCAATAGATGAAATAAAGATTAACATTCATATAATGATGACACCTTTCTTTTTTTTTATTGCTTTTAATGGATAATTTGGTTTTTAATATACCTACATTTATGTTTAATAACAGTAAAAACCTATGGGTTACAAGAATAATTTATTAAATGTATTATCAAATTCAAGATAAGGATAATATTTTTATAGATCCACTATTCGATAATGAATTCTAAAACCATACATATTATATATATATAATTTTTATTTTTTTTAACTAAATACCCATATCACCATATAAAAATTAATTGATACATATATATTTAAAAATAATATACTATTGATCAATTGGTTTATTACCCATAGGTATAAATAAGAATATAGTATCAAATAAATGGATGATTTTTTTTACATAATCTCAGTATATTTTTACCATATAAAATACATACTTGGAAGCCCGCTGAAACTATATTTTTATTTTGAGGATTTTTAGTTGATTGTCATTTTTATATCATTAACTATTTTTACAATATGAATTATATAATTACTATATAACATTATAATATTTTTTATCAAAACTACCTTTACACACACATACACACATATATATATAACCTATTTAAAAATTGATTTTAAATAGTGTGAATTAATTATTCAAAAAAGGCAATAATAAACCAGTAAGGAAAATATAACCTTTTTTTAAAAAAAAATTGAAAATATATTGAATTTTATTAAAAAAAAAAAGAAAAGGATATTATAATACAAGGAACATTAGTTGAAGAAATATATAAAAAAAATCGTTGGAGAGGGTATTTTTATTTTATAAGCAGCATTCTTCTAAGCAACAACAGCAAGCTAATCCACAAAAGCTATTCATTAAAGTAATATATATAATAATTAGTTTTTTTTTTTGTGGATAAAAAGGAGTATGTGTCTGCTTTTTTTTATTTTTCTTTGAAAAAAAAAAAAAAAAGAACCTACAAAGCTGTACAGCAATCATCATCTTTTTTTTGTGGTTGTTGTTGCTGGATATATATAGTTTGAGGCTGAGGGCTAAGAACATTAAATTAGATAAAGGTTAATAACCATAAATAAAATATACACACGTATATATATTTTTATTTATATTTACGTGGGTTGATATCTAGGAGGTTCATAATAACCCGGAGAAGGATTATTAACACCAGACATAGGTGGATAAGAATATTGACCGTTGTTAGGTTGTGGATATGACATTATTATTTTTTAAAAATATAAAAAATAAAAAGAAAGAAAGAAAGAAAAAGATATAAAAAGAGACTGGTTTCAGTTAAATTATCCTTTTAAAGTGAATTGTTTTAAATTCCGGATCAGTTAAAGAAACTTGTACCTTGGCAATGATATTTTAGGTACTACAAGTATTTTTTTTTAATTTACCTTTTATATATATATTTTACTCTGCTTTTTTATATACATATATATTCGCTCAATGTCATTATTTATTTCTTTTTATGATAATAGCAATAATAATAATACTATATATATATATATTTATATTTATATATATTATAACTTTAAGCGTTTAATTGAAAAAATTAAACTGAGCTAATTTATTTATCATAAGATTACTTTCCTTTTAAGAAAAAAAGTAATATAATTATCATTTGGATGTAACTTTATTTTTATAATTTGTCCTTTTTTGAAATGATAATAAATTGTATATAAAGTATTCTATGATATATAATATCATATACCTTTATATTGAGGTTGATAATATATAAACTTGCTATTATTTTAAAAGATCAATATATATACTAGTAACTTAAAAATATCTTCATTTTACAAGTTTGTATGTAATATTAATAAATCATCTCTTAACGTTACATTTTTTTTAAACTCTATTCTTCTTTCATCATGATATTCACTTTATCTTTATCATCGCTATCTTTGTTAAATATAGATGTGTTGGCCAAAATATACATATATGCATATTTTTTCAATCATTTCGGGATTTAAAGTCTTTTTTTTTTTTAAAAAAAAAAAAAATCAATTGAAGAAAACAACATTTTATAAAAAATTAAGTGTAGTTTACTTTATCAAGGATATAACAATAGAAATCACTTTTAAAAGTCAGCCCATTTTATGTTTTCTCTCTCTTAAAAAATTTACCCGTTTTTTTTTTTTTTTTTTTGAAACTTTACTCTTCTTTTACGTAAATATTTTTTTAAAAGGCTAGAATAAGTAAATAAGCTTATAAATATAAATATTTATTATTCTTATTGTTTTAAAGAAAGAAGGATATATTCATTTATTCTTTATTTTGTTGTTATTTTTTTTATTTTTTACAAAGGAATCATGACTGATACAATTGGGTACATATATAGTTTATTGGTGTTTAGTGGTGGCGTTATTGGATATGTTAAAGGTAAAATAGAAACAGAGAAAAGATAATATAAGTTCTAAAAAGTAAATATGAGTCATTGTTTTGATATATATATACACTTGTTAAAATATATAAATGCTTTATTCAATCAATTTTCTTTTTTCTTTTTTGTTAATAGCTGGTAGTGTAATTTCCCTTGGAGCTAGTTCAGTATTTGGTTTAGCTAGTGCTTATGGGGCTTCTCTTGTTTCTAGAGATCCACGTAATGTTGGTTTATCATTGGGTAAATAAATGGAAATAAACTATAGACAGAAAAAACAAACATAAACATATACAGAAAGATAATAGTTGCTTTTTATTGTTTTATTTTTTTTTTTAGCTGTAAGTTTGTTATTACTTATTGTCATGGGTATTCGATTTAGTAAGAGTGGAAAATTCATGCCAGCTGGTTTAGTATCATTATTAAGGTAAGAAATCAATATTATAGAGTAAAAATTAATATATATATATATATATATATATATATATATGTGTGTGTGTGTGTGTGTCTGTGTGTTTATAAAGCCGAAAAAATAGATGAATATGCAAAATCAATTTTATGCTCCAAATATAAATAAATATAATGATTTAATTATTATTCTCATCATTTGTTTATATATATATTATTTATAGTTTGCTTATGGTAGCAAGATATGGATATCGACTCATTCAATAAATCAAAATTATAATAGTCATATGGGAATTTTTATTTATTTATTTATTTTATATAATTAAATTGTTGTTACTCGAGATATAAAGGATAGACATATATATACAAAAAAAGATGATAGGTAAAAAAAACATTGGTGAAAAATAGAAAAATATTAAAGTTCGGCACTAACACCGAATTAGTTGACTTTAGTTAAGCTCATTAGTTTGGATTCAATTTTTTTTTTTGAAAAAAAAAAAGGAATACTATGTAAATGACAAAATACAATTGATATTATTATTATTATTATTGGGATTCAGGCTGAGTCTTTTTTTTTTAGTTTATAAGAATAACTATAGTTTCTTTGGATGAAAAGCAAACAATAAACAAAAAGGAGTCATACGTATATCTATTTATAGAAAATACATAGATCAGAAAAAAATGTTTTAAACCTCTACAGTAAATCAAAATAAATATGTAGAAATGAGAAAAAAAAAAATATACATATAATATTATCAACCATGTATTTGGAAAAAGGATGGGGAGTATAAATCTATTTCTCAATATTCTTTTTAAAAAATTCATATAATTATAAAATAAGACGCGTAGCATTTTGACAAATTAAGAAAGTCCTTATTTAATCGGATCTCGGGTATGAATTAAACCGTTGACCAATAATTTTATTTGGAGCTTTATTATGCCGAATTTTCATAAAGTGTCGTAGTAACTTTGTGTGATCTGTCTTTATTTCCTTTGAAATTATTAGATGTTGCTGATCAGTAAAATATATATATATATATATATATATAAAATTGATGAATGAAATTAAATAAAGATAAAAATTATTAGATTTATGATAAAATAAAAAAAAAAAAAGATATATATTCATAAAAGTAAATAGATTATGGATCACAAAAAGTAATTATTAATAAACTGCTTTGCAAATAATTAACCCCAAGCTAAAAATTGTTTCAAATCAGGAAAATGGGTTACGTCTATTTTAACCCCTAATAAAGAACCTTTTTTCAATTTATTATAGTTTGTATGAATATCTATTTTCATTTGATTAGTAATTATATATTTCAATCAATCAATTCACTTTTTTAAAAATATTTATATATGTTTATATATATATGTATAAAATAATAGTATTATCAATAATTAAATAATACTACATATAATAATGATAATGATACATATCAAGATTATTATAATTATAATCATTCCACGTTTTTTAAACTTTAGTGCTGGGAAGTTTATAAATATTTTTATGATCTAAAGACTAAAACCTAAGTTTTAAACTCCGTTACACATTTATATATAAAAAATTTCCTCGTATAAATATTTTACTTGGCGTTCTTTTTCTCTTTTTTCTTTTCTCTCTCTCTCTCTCTTTTTTTTTTTTTTTGTTATAAAAGTAGTCTTTTATTTATTATTCCTTTCTCTCTCTCTCTCTCTCTTTTTTATTATTATTATTATTATTCCTTTATTTTAAATACTTTGCAATTCTTTTATTGGAATTATTATTAATACATCTTAAAAAAATACAGTCTATTAATTAATAAGAGAAACAACGGTTATTTTTTATTCATTGATTTGATCCCAGTATTATTCTATATAAGGTAGTTAGATCCCATCGATTTTTTCACCAGTTTTATTAAAAAAAAAATCATTCGCAATATTGATAATTATCATCACTTTAATAAGAACATCAAATCATTAATAATAGTATATATATATATACCTTTCTCTTCTTTTCTTTTTTTTCAATTAGATCAATTGAATCCTATTTTCAGCCAGTAAAAACAACAAAATCTATTTTAGAACAAAAACAACATAAACAAACCAGATTTGATTATTAATAATAAGGATAAAAAAAAGACCTGGTTCCCTTAAATATGACTCTGACATCACCTACATATCGAAACGGTCCCTTTTACCCAACATCCATAAATAATCATAAAATACCACAACCAGCTTCAACAAAACCATCATCACATGAATATACCATGTTATTTTTATTACCAGAATTAGTTCATGATGAAGAAGAGGAAGAGGAAGAGGAAGAAGAAGATTCATCCGTTACTCTTGCTTCGCCACCATCTACTCCACCTTTATCATCCTCTCTTTCGATTAAAAGGTCTTCGTCGTCCTCTACTTCTACATCCTCTTCTTTTAATTCTACAACAATCACAAAGAACAGTATGGATAGTTCATTAAGAAAAAGACAAAAATGTATTCCAAGACCTTCACCTTATGCTTCATCATCAGATAGAGTATTTCAATTGCCTTCTATATCATCACTACCTTCTCCTTCCTTATCTTCTCCTTCTCACCATCACCATTTACAGTACATTATAAGAGATCAACAATTACAGCAGCAACAAAGAGAAGAGGAAGAAGAGAAGGAAAGAGATCAACCTTTAATTATTTATTTAAATCATCATCATCACCATTCCTCTTCTTCTTCTTCTTCTCAGCACAATCATCATGGTTCGAATTTTTCATCACCTTCTACTGTTGCCTCTACTACGACATCGCCAATGTCATCTCCTACTTCATATTTATTAAAAGCAATGAATGAATCAATATCTTCTCCATCTCTTACAACCATTCCTCCCCCTTCTACTATCAGCACAAATAGTAATGATCATTTTACTTTAGCTACACCATTGCCTCGTTTACCATCTTCATCGACAGCCTTTTCTATTCACCCTCACACTCACCACAATGATAACGATAACAATAAAGAAAAAAATCCTATTTTAATGACAACATTACCTATCGTCTATAATGATGATAATGGTCATCCAAAGAAAAAGAACAAGTCTAAATCTTTATTATTATCAAAGCCCATCAAATTAAATGAAAATAATAATAAAAAAAACAATACCAGCAATAATAATAAACCATTTGCCACCTCATCCATTTATTCTATCAATGGAATTAAACAAGAAAAACCTCCTCATTCTACTGTCTTTTCATCTGGTCGCCCTGTGCGTACAAAAGGTCCTTGCCAAGCTTGTCGTGAAAGTACCGAAGCATGTATGAGAAAAGCTTTCGATTGGCCATTCCCATCAGATGAAATTTATTATGATAAAGGTAAACCTTTTGTTTATCTTTGTAATAAATGTGGTTTAAGGTAAATAAAATAATTCAATATATTTGTATATATGTGGAAGATTATCGTCATCTCATCTCACACCTCCCTCTTTTTTTCTTTTCATCTATAGATATAACAAAAGTGGAGGTAGCGTTTGTAGAAAATGTAGATGGGTATTATGTAAAGAAGAAAAACGAAAAGCTCTACAATATATCGAAGATATAAGAGCTTTAAGACCCGATGGTAAGATTGATTTGGATGAAGAGATTCCTTCTTTTATATGTACCCCTAAATACTGGCATTGTGGTCAACCTTGGAAAGTTAATTGGATATTGAATCTACCTAATTCTTCTTCCTCTCCAACAACAACAAACGATACTATTTCAACAATAGCATGTGATACCACTTCTTAAATCAACCTTTTTTATGATCTCCCTTTTTTTTTTCCGTTCTAACCTCACATCATCGAATTTATAATATAAATCACCCTTCTCTTTTTATTATATTATATTTGTATATTGATTATTTGTACATTCTTTTTTTTTTTTTTTTAAAAAAAAAGGAAAAAAAAAATTAGTATTATTATTACTCTTGTATATAAGTTATATATGTATATTAATAGATATATAACCAACCTTTTATTTTACTTTTTTATTTTTTACTATTATTAATTTTATTATAAATATATTAGTAATATATATGGAACACATTACATATGCAATTTTTAAGAAACAATTTATTTTCTGACCTAAAAAAAGTGTTGGACTATCGGGCGATGAAAAAATTAGTACTTTAATTCCTTTTTTAGTTGGACTAACGTCAATCAAACCAAAAAAAAAAAAATAATCTGTTCTAGCATCACCTAATAAATGGATGATAAATCAACCGCCTTTTTTTTTTCCTTTTTCTTAAAATAAGATGGAATTGGTTATTATTATCAGATCATTTAAATATGAAAAAAGATGAGATAATATTTTTGATATATAATTTTTAAAAAAGAAAAGAGAAAAATTAATTAAATCACTCCCCGCTCACTCTGAGGTTGACTCACTAACAGAAATCAATAAATATACTACTCTTACTTATTGCCAAACTATCCATAATTTTATTTTATTTTATTAAAGCATATATAATGATAATGATGATGACGATGATCACTATATGTATGAATACGATTTCTTTTATTATTTACATAAATACATCAAGCTATATATAGCATAAATAGAAATTGCTCAATTCTGAAATTTTGATTGTGGATTTTTTTTAGATTTTTCTCGATCGAACAACTTTTATGTTTCTTACTGAGATGGTTTTATTATGAAAAATTATAATTTATTTTTTTATTTTTAATACGAAGTATATGTAAATAGTTTAAATATTACTTACCAATTATCCATGTATTTTGTCCAAAGAGTGCTAGTTTTTGGTAACAAGTTTAAACGAAGTAGTTATCTATATTTGAGCTGATTGCCATGCGTTATATAGTAATGTGTTTATTATTGTTATTGATGGGAATGTTTTTACTATATATTTATATTATTTTCCATTTTCTTTTTCTTTAGATGAAACTTCAAAAAATATACAAATAATAAGAGAACTTTTCACTTTTTTTTTCCTTTATCCTTTTTTTTTTTTTTTAACAAAAAATGCATTCTTTATGTAGTTTTTGACAATGTTGAACTTATCTTGTATGATCAATTTCTATCATATTCCCATCAGTTATTAATTAGTTACAAGGTATCTATGGTGATTTTCTTCTGTATCAGCATTAATATGATTTGATAGTCGATACATTAGTATATTAAAGTAGATGCAATGACTGATACTTTCTTTAATATAATCCAGATAATAGTATTCGCTTATTATTATTATAATAATAATCAAAATTCATCATACATCTACAATTATACAATGCTACTTACAATTAGAATATTATAGGAAGCCAAATATTCACAGTTAACATTTATACAAGAGGATCCATTGTGCTTAATACATCACCTTTGGATTATATTCATAGTCAAATGTAAATATAATTTTATGTAATTTAGAGTATTGATGAAGATTAAAGAAAGAATGGTAACGGGATTGTAAGCACATATGATATGGATAGGATGAGGTCCAATTTTTTTTAAAAAAATTGCGTCGATCAATAAATCTATTTTATTAATTAATATATATATATATATATATATGTATATGTATATATATTAGCTCATTATACTACTATATATACATAAATAATGTTTGGTTAAAAATAAAAATAAAGCATTTATCTTGAAAGATATAAAAGTATCAACATAAGTAGTAAAAAGATAGTTGTATTCCTCTAATAGTAAAAATTTTTGTCTTCCGTTTTTCATAGGATTCTTTATGCTTTCCATAATAAATCGTAATGTCTATATGTTGACATATACATGTATATTTACATATGAACTTCATTCAATGAATATAATAACAATAATAATAATAAATAAAAAAGAGATAGTAATCAGCTTATCTCTTTTCAGTTTTAATTTAGTTTCATGTATCCTTCCTTTTATTATTCGGTAATGTTATAAATAATATTCTAAATAAAAATTCCTTGAAAACATTATTTAATATTTTTTTAATTATTGAATAAATAAATGTAAATAAATAAAATTATTTATGATAAAAAAAATTACTTTATATATATGTTTGTAACAAATGAATATATTGTATAAATAAAAAACTACTCTAACAAAAGTTCTCACAATAAGCAGTGGAATGAAAATGATATATAAAAAAATACTCTCTTTATGAAAAAGGTAGTTTTAAAAACGCATTTTTTTTTATTATTCGAAAAATTTAGACTCCGAATTTTTTTTGACATTTAATCCAATTGGTTCATTATACTTGTGAAACTATTCTTTTATTATATACTTTTTATACCCTTCTATTGAATATTAGTTCCTATTTTTTTTTTTACATGCAATTTTAAAAAGCACCGTTTTTTTTTATAATTTTTTTTATATTTTATTATGTTTATAAAAAAAAAATGTGTGTCGAAAAAGAATTTTTTATTTTTTATTTTTTCTATTTTATTTAAGCTTTAGAGATAGTGACAGTAGTAGCACCAGAGATACCAGATACCTTGATAGTATTGCCATTAACTTCAGCTTGACCAGAAGTAGTGTTAACTTTAACACCGTTAGGATACATCTTAGAAGAAAAGGTCCAAGAAGCATCACCTTGGCCGCTTAATTCTGTAGTAAGAGTACGTTTGCTATGATCAAAAACTTCTTTACCAAAAGTTAAAGTAGTAATATCACCTACAATAGGAGGGTAACCGTAGTTAGAAACATATTCAGCAACTTTACCAGCACAGAGGGGGACTTGTAATTGTACATTGCGTAAAAATGAAGAAGGAATAGAACCAGCTAAATCTACTTGAGTTACATAAGTGATTTGAATTCCTTCTTCAACTTGTTTTAATTTCCATCCAGAGCAAATTAAATTACCACGAACACATCCAGAGACGGGACCGACACTGGGGTCTTCAACGGAAGCCATAGAAATATAACACACATCATCATTATAATCTCTTAAATTGCAACCAACAAAGTCGCGATTAGAAATGGGCCATGGAGTGTTTAAACGAACCCAGAATAAGGATTCTAATTTGGTAAACATTTCTTTGACTTCTGAGGAATGGAATTTTTCATCCCCTACGTGTGTAATAATGATAGAATATATATAAGTAATGATGACCAAAGTTTATTTTATTTATTATTATAAAAAAATAAGATAAAACACCCATCTTTAGTTTCTCTTTTATATATATATATATATATATATAATAATAAATACTTACAAATAGCACGGCAACCAGGAAGAGAAGCTACTACAGCTACTTGTTCAGCAGTATATTCTTTTGTTTTTAAAAGGTATTCACCACGTACTAAAGGAATATTGGAACCAGCCACTTCTTTACTATATAATTTAACACCTTCCTTTTCTTGAGAGAATTCCCAACCATTTAAATCAGCTGTGTAGGCTTTAATTTGATCTAATTTTTTACGGTTGAATTCAGAATGACGATGAGTAGCTTCAATTACAGGCATATTTGATATATATATTTATTTATTTGAGGTTTTAATTTTTTAAAAATAAAAGAGAAAAAGAAAAAGAAAGGAAAAATTAAAAAAAAGTACCTTTTTATATATATTTTTGATTTCATTAATTTTTTTTTTTTTTTTTTTTTTTTTTTGCATTGGAATAAAAAGTTTATACACCGAAAGTTTGGAGAATATAAGTGAGTGTGTAACCATTATTGGTGTAAATTGTGGAGTAATTTGTATTAAAAAACATAATTATTATTTCACATGGAAAAAAAAATTAAATAGCAGCATTTTTAAAATAACCTATATTTTGTATGATCATAAATAAATAAATATCATCCCATTACAGGTATATACTCATATATATAAAAACTTTTAAGTTTATATATTTGTTTACCAACGTATAACATATACATGGATAATTCATAAAGTATGAAATAATATAATGTCCTTATGATAAAATTTCAATTAAATAAAAGAATTGTAGGTTTGTTCAAAGTTCTTTGTTTCTAAAAAAAAAAAAAAAAAAAAAACTAATAAATTTAATTTACATTGTTCATCATCATAAGATGAACCTTAAATAAAAATAGGTAACGATTAGAAATGCGGGGAATAGAAATTCTTTCTTATTATACCCAGTGTCAAAATAGCATCTGAAATTTTTTGTTTTTATATTTATTATTTCATATAATTAAATGATCATTTATTATCATTTATTCCTGGATATATTAAATATAGATATAAAGTTCATAAATGTTAATAAGTTTATTTAAGTTATTTTTTTTCTCTATTGTAACATATATAAATCATATATATAAAAAATTTAAAAAAAAAGGAAAAAAAAAAAAAAAAACATAGAGGTATATATATATATATATATATAAAGCATACGTATAAGATTATAAGTTAAGAATGATATATATAATTAAATTGGTTGAGGTTCATCATATACAATAGAATCTTTCATAGTAGTAGATATATCGGTGGTATTATAAGAAGTAGGAGCAGTGTTCATCCCAAAAGTAGAACATATTTTTGCGTACATACTTGCTCTTTTATTTATCGGTTGATGTTGTTGCTGATGTTGATTGTTATTATTATTTAAACTACCCATAGAAGTAGCAGATGAAGTAGTAGAGGAAGCGCAGCTTTCATTTGATAAACGATTATTACTTGACATCATAAGAAGGGAAGTTTCATGATTAGGGGTAGTAGGTGAAGTAGGTGTATTCATACGAAAAGCATCCATGGTAGTAGTAGAGGTAGAATGACGAGGAGGATGAGTTGAGTTAGTCATATAGGAAGCAATGGAAGCTCGTTTCATTTGTAAAGTAAATGAAGCTCGTTGTTGTAAAGATGATCTTGGAGAGCAACAAATAGAAGAGGTCGTAGAGCAAGTAGACATAGAACTACTATTAAATGCTTCATATTCCGCAATTTTCACTTTGGCTTCCGCTAATAATTTTTCTAATTCTCTACATCTTAAGTCAGTATCAACATATTTAGTACGGTATTCTTCTATGGTTTTAATGTATTCTTCATTGACTTTATCATTTGATGTAGCTGGTGTTGATGCATTATTTTGACCACCAAAAAGGAATTTATGAGTAGAAAATACTTCGTCAGTAAAACTAGATGTAGGAAGAAGGTATTCACGTTTTTCCGTTTCCAGTTCATCAATTCGTCTTTCCAAACGTTCTACTTGTTTCATTAACCCTAATTTATCTAAATGTAATTCCTTTGCTGTATTTTTAGCAGCTAAAGCTTTTTCCATCCAATCTTCATTTTCTTGTAAAAGAGTTTCTTGTTCCTCTGACCATAAATGGACTTGTTCTTCAAGGAAATGGTCTCTATCTTGGCTAATATGCTCAATAGTTCTTTCTAATTCTTCTAATTGTAATGACTGTGCGGATAATTGTTGTTTAGATTTGGTATATAATTGTTCCATATCATTATATTTATTAAAAAGCTGTTCATATTTTTGTCCCATTTCAAAATTGGCTAATTTCACAGAAACTAACTCGGATGTAATGGAGTGTAATGCTGCTGTTTGCTTTTCATAATCCACGTTGTCTAAATTGGTTTTTTTATTATTATTATTATTACCATTAGTGGATTCTCTTTTTTTATTAACGGTTGTCGTATCATCGTGATGTAAACCTTCATTTATTAACTCTTCCCCTTCTTCATCTTCTTCTATTATTTCTTCACGACCACTACTACTACTTTGACTATGACGGTGAGGATCTATTTGTTGCTGTTGTTGTGTAGTAGAAGTTATTAAAGATTCGTCATCTAAAATAGTTTTTAAAGATTGACGCTTTTGTTTGGATTGTTTTTGGGCAGATGAGGGTTTTGTTATTGTTGTTGTAGGTTCATTGATTAAAGCACCAGCTACTAGAGCACCAAATTGACCACTTAATCTCAAAGAATCTACAAAGGAGCGATAGTTTTCATCTTGATGATCTAAGACTGATTGTTGTTGCTGTTGCTCACTTAATTTTAATTTATATTTCTTGACCTTTTTTTCTAATGAGATATTTCTTTTTTGTAATTTAGCTTGTTCCATTTGAGTGTCCATATCACGTGCTTTCATCATCATCATTTCTTGAGATAAATGCGCATGTTCTTTTTGGAGTTGAGATAATGCACAAACAAGATCTTCAATTTGTTGGTGTAACACTGTGGTATGATCGCCTCCTCCTCCATCCTCCTTTTTTCCTTCCTTGATGATAGATAAAAGTGGGTTTTTCTTTATTTCTTCATCTTCTTGCTCTTGTTCTTGTTTAAATTGTTCATTATTAGGATTAGTAGTAGTGGTCTCATTAGAGCTTGACCAAGATGGGAACCAGGATTCTCTTTTTAATTTTTTCTTTTCATCAGGGCTAGTTTTGGTTGCTAATTTTTGTTGTTGTTGTTGATCCAATAAGATAAATTGATTACATGCATCCATTAATCGGTCACGAGTAATGGTTGAACCAAGATGAAGAATATCAGCAATTAAATCATTATTATCATCATTAACGTCATAACCCATATCATATAGTTTTCTTGTACATAGAGTCAAAATAAAAGATTCAGACCCAGTTAATTTTAATAGATTAGGTTCGGATCGACTGAGTAGAGCAATCCCAGCACGTGATATGATTTCTAAAGATCCAAAAGTAAATATAAGATCATAGAATCGATCAATCATTTTATCAGGTAGGTTGGTTGTAAAGAATGTTTGATACCATTGGCTAACGTATGTTTTTGTATGAACATGATGGGCATTTAAATGAATGACAAGCTGAGGACAATATTGACCAAGTAATATATCAAATACTTTTATATATAATTGTTGTTGTTTTTGTTGAGATTCCAATTTAAAAGAGGGTAATAAATTGGAAATATCCCCTAATTCCATTAATCTACGGACAAGAAATAAAAAAAATAAATAAGATTTTTTTTTTTAAAAAAAAAAAAAAAAAATACTAAATATAATGATATATTTACTTACTTGACAAACAGACAAAAAGCTTGAGATTCTGATGTATGTTTAAGTAAAGGTAATAAGATAAAGAGAGAAGAGGTGGTATAAATAAATTGAGTATTATAAATTGTATAAGCTTTAAGAATTCTTCCCATAGCATCCAAAACATTTTGAGAATATCGAAACCCAAATGATTTTTTAATATCTTGATCAATATCTTGGGCGTATTTAGAAAAGGTATCTAAGGATGTAGAAGATAATTGTTGATAATGTTGTTGTAGATAAGTAGAGTTGGATCGTGTCATAATTTGCCAAACAAGTCCACGTATCTCATCAGGAATACCATTTGTTTGCAGTTCATTTACCAATACTTCATGGTTGATTTCTTTTAAAACCGTTTTATAGTTTTGATGATCAATAAATTGTTGCCAAAAAATGATGGAAGGTGATGAATCAAAACTACCATTATCATTTTTATTATTCTTGTTGTTCAACTTTTGCTTTGGAATTACAGTTTGATAAATTCCATTTTTTCTATCCATCCAATCTTTTTCAAGTGATAAAAGTTCATTATTTGGGTCCAATTGTAAATCTTTTTTTTCTCGTTCTAAATAAGACTCAACGATTTCTTTTAAAAGCTAATAATAATAGTAAAAATATATAAAAATATGATTAGCATTAAGGGATTAGAAAGGAGTAAAAGGGGAAAGGAGGTGGAGAAGAAAGTAAAAAAGAAAATAGTGATAGAAGGAGTTTTAACCATTGATCATCATTTTATATTATATATTTTATTATTACCTGGGATGAAGAAGATTGATTAGTTTGCTCAAGATGATGATGAAGTGACGTTTGAAAGGAATTTGAATGATTTATTTTATTGTATTCAGTTGTTGTTTTCATAGGTTGAGGTGAAGAAGTTGGAGAAGCTGGGTAGAGGATATCATTACTATCATTGTTATTATTTGTAGAGACGTGTAATGGATCATCAACTATTTTATCATTAGAGTGAAGCACTTCCATATTATCCCTTAAATCAATTTATTGTTCGAAAAAGATCGAAAAAAAGTAACAAAAAACGTGATTTAATATAAATAGTAATAAAAGAGAGAGAAAAAGTTTACTTTTAATATAAAAATAAACAAATGAACAGATGAATAATAAAGTAGTGTATATATATATATATATATATATAATTATATATTAATTAATAAGGATTTATATAGAATAAATATAAATATATATATATATATATATAAAGTGTATATAAATTAAAAGAGAAATAAGAATAAATGAAGGATAAAGAAAAAATTAAAATGATTTTTAAAAAAAATAAAAATAAGAGAAAGAAAGAAAAAAAAAATGATAGGCTTTTAAAAATTAAAAAAATTAAAAAAATTGAAAACTCTTTTTCTTTCGTGTAACATTTGAAGATACTTGCGCTAAAAAAAAGTTTTTTACTCCAAACTAGACACAGACAAATCAACGCATCAACTCCTTAGGGGCCATTATATATAAATATATACTAAAGGGAGTTCAAAGGTAACAAAGAAAATGAAATAGTTTAATTCTTTAACCCCAAGAATCTTTTATTTTATTACTATAAAAATACACAAACATACTTGTACGCTAGGCTTTAATAAAAATTATAATACAAAATGACAAATAAATATATAAAAGGTATAGTGCCAATTTTCTCTCTTTTTTTCATCACGAAAAAGGAGGAGAAGGTGCTGAATGATGGATCATAGAGGAGATTTCTATACGTTTATAAGGCATTGTGGAGTGTTGCTGCTGTTGCTGTTGATTTTCTATTTCTTCACCCTTTCCTCCTTTTTTAGTCTCCTTGGATGTAATTCGGACTGGGATTTTCATTCGCTGTAAAGCAAAATATCGTGATAACTCTGTTGATTCTTTTTTTTTTTTTAAAAAAATAAATAAATAAATAAATAAATTAACAAAATGTCTTTTAATTCTATTTTATTATATGTATATTTAATTACCTTTTATACCTGGAAACGTTTTTGGTGAATAAACCTGGAATGGATTTGAATAAACTGTATCTTTAATAATAGTACTTGAAGTAAATGGATCACTAAATAAGAATAGTAATAGTAATAAGTTAGAAAATAAAAAATATTATGAATTCTTTTATATATATATATATATAATAATTTATTTATTACAAGGAAGATAAATCAGTTAATCGAAATTGTAATCGAAATTCACCTTCAATTCTTATAGAAAGATCCGCAAAAATAAAAAAAACCCCTTTTTCTTGTTGTAAATCTAATAATTCTTGTCCATTGATCGAAAGAGTGCCTATTAATATTTGAATTTTAGATTCCTGACGGTCCATATCTTTAAAAGAATGTGAGGATGGTGAAATTAATAAACTTTTAGATTGTTCAGCTTTTGCATCATATAATTCACAATGCACTATAAAATGTGATATGTAAGGATTTTCTCTATATATTCATATAAATAAAGGAAAGAGAAAATTAATAATTAATTAAATCTAAGATAAGAACCGGAAGATGAATTTTTTTTTTTGATTTGTTCTTTTACATTGTTTTTTTTCTATCTCCATCATCAGCTACTTCATATAGTTGTAATATAGGTGGCGGATCAATATGTCTTCTTTCCCGATTACCATAACCACAACTTCGGGCATGGATAGGTTGTTGACATATTTCTAATTATTAATGATAGTTTAAAGATAAAATAATCATTAAATTAAATTAAAAAAAAAATAGTTAAAAATAAAGTTATTAAAAAAAGATTGACACTAATGATTATTATTACCTAAGCTATATTTTTTATTTATATAGTTAGTATTTGGAGAAATATATGACAATTCTTGGTCGTTATTAGTAATATTGCCGTCAATGAGATTTAAATTTTTCATGGACTGTTTTTAAAATAATATAAAATAAAATAAGATAAAATAAAAATAAAAATGGATAAATTCAAAGAATAATAAAAAAAGAAGAAGAAAGAGAAAGATATACTTATATTTTTTTCAAAAATCTGTAACTCGTTTTCCTTTTTTTTTTAATTTATACGAAAAAAAAAAAAAATCTATTGTCTCAATTTCGTCTCCGCCTATGAAAGCACTCCACTTTCAAACAAAAGAAAAATAGAAAAAAAAAATTTGGGAAAATAGTATTTCCTGCCTTTTTTGTTTATTTTAATCAATGTTAAATTATAATCATTATTATTATTATTATTAAAAGGAGTTAAAGGAATATCCGATAGATTATCTAAAAAAGTATATGTATAAAAAAAACATAGAAAAAAATAATATATATATATATATATGTATATATATATATATATATGTATATATGTATGTATATATTTATATGAAGAAAAAGGAAATGAAAAAAAAAAAAATTCATGTATCTGACTTTCTTGGTCTTACTAAAGAAAAAAATAGATATATAAATTTACGACCAATCAATATAAAGTACATGCATATGAAAAAAAACAAATTCTATATACATTTATGTACCCTCTTACCATCATTTCGGATCGGTATTTTTAAACCTTGCTTAGCGAATGCTTTTGACAAATCAGTCGATTCTATAAACAAAAAAAAAAAAAATTAAAAAAAATGACATATCTTATATTTACACATATCTTTCATCACCCTTTTTTTTTTTTTTAAAAAAAAAAAGAAAATTAATTTATAATTAAATTTATGCTTACCTGTCATTCCAGGAAACTATGATAAAAAAAAATTGAAAAAGAAATAATGATAGTGAGGATAAGGAAAAACATATCATTCTATTATTAAACTTTGTTTTTTATTATTAATAATTTTTTCATTGTTCATTGATACCTTTTTAGCCGAATATACAGTGAAAGCATCTGAGAATACTTGGGCAATAATTTTTGATTTGGCATCTGTTTGAAAATCAGCACTATTATCAGCGATGTAATATTTTTATTTTTTTAAAAAAATAATAGTATAGTAATAATAATTAAAGTTAAATTTTGATTTTGCTTTCGATTGATTTTTTAATATTTAACAATTTTTATCTTATTTTATATTATATCTACCTGACCAGTTTCATTAGACTAAATCGTAGAGTATATCTTCCTTCTGTACGAATGCTTAAATCAGGGAAAGCAAAATATAAACCTTGCTCACCATCAGGGTTTTTCAATAAACTAGGTGAGCTAACAAGTGATCCCATTAATACACGAGTGCATTTAGGTGGATTTGAAATAATGTTTCTTTCCTCGGTGCGATCTGCGGACCATAAAGTAACATGGAGAACAAAAAATGGTATTTGTAACGAACTATTTTAATATTATTATTGGTGTTATAAAATAAGTACATATTAATAGAAGTGATGATTAGATCAACAAAATATTATTAATATATTGTTTATCATTCTCCTATTCAAATTGAAAAGATAAATTCCGTTCTTGTATAACTTACTGTACGTCAACTAATTCATTATTTCTATGTCTTACAATCAATTGTACAATAGGTGGTGGGTCTATAGGTCTTCTATCTTTTTCTCCAAAACCGCACATTCTTGCATGTAAAGGTTGTTGACATACCACTAATTCATATGTTCTAAAATAAGAAACCATTTTAATTTTTAAAATATTAATAATATGTAAGTAAAAAAAAAAAAAAGATGAAACCATTTAATCATGTATAATTGTAATAATAGTGATAATAAAAAAAAAAATCTATTCTTTTATATCTATAATATTTAGATATATCTATATATATGTATTATCTTTCTTTATCTCTATCTCTATATCTCTATATCAGATACATGCACGCAGATACACACATATTCATACACACGTATATGTATATATATGTATATATGTATATATATGTATAAATACATGTAACTATTACTAATAAAACCTTATTTTTGTTCTTACCTCATTTCACGTTCATCATATCCAATACGGTCGATAGTATGTGGTATAGTTTCCATTGTATTTTGCTGTCTTTCTTCTTCTGTAGAATTTAAAATACGTTGGTCAGAGACGGTATTATAGTGTATAGGGACCGAAGCATCAGAAGTATGATGATAAAGATTAGTTGGTGGTGGTAAAGTAGTACCATGTTCATACTCATATTGTGAAGAAGTAATATGTGGATTATTGTTATTATTATTGTCCATTATACATTAATAGAATTATTATAAGTAATAAAAAAAGAGGATATATATTTATTTATTTATTTAAAAAAAAGGAAAAGAAAGAGAAGAGAGGAAAAAGAAAAAACGGCGCTCTTTCTTTTTTTATAGGGACCTCGATTTAAGTTGAGAGCGGGGATTTAAAAAATAATGATACAAATTTAGCTATATAATGTTAAAAAACTAGTATTAGTGATAAAAAAAATGGGAATTGATAATCTGATACTATTTCCTTGGCATTTAAAGATTTTCGATTTCCTTTCTCTTTTTTTTTTTTTTTTTTTTTTTTGCATACATACATACATATGTTTTACATGAAGATCTCCTGTTTTTATTTTGAAAAAACCAAGGTATTTTTTTTATTTTCTGTTATGTAATATGGAAAAGATCTTCGGATCTTTTACGTAAAAAAAAAAAACCGATACAGTGGAAGCTTGGTGCGATTTAGAAAAAAGCATAATTAATTACTTTATAAGTGTAAAATTAAAAAAAAAATCTGCATTACGTATCTTTTTTGTTTTCTTGTGTTTATTTATGTAAATGAAACTTTCCTTTTTCTGGGTTAATCCTTGATCTACGTATGTATTTTCCACATCATATTCACTTTAATACTTTTATATGACAAGTTTCAAAAAATATCGTCATCATTATCATTATTTTTCTCTCTCCTTTTTCGACGTAAGTACGTAAAAAAAACTTAAAATACATTTACTTATTTATATATTTATTTTCCCTCGGTGTGCCTCGATATGAATTTATTATATTACAATAGAAATGATATCATTTTATATAATTACTATTTTAAGCCATCAATTGATATAAATAGTAATAAATTAATCTATTTTTCTTTTTCTTCTCTTTTTTTGTATATATATATATGTATTAGTATATATGTCATAGATAAACAGATAATTAATATAAAAATAACGAAAATAAACTATTTTTTAGCTTATTTTTCATACTTGGTTAACAAATAAATAAAAGATTATCATTCTTTTTTTATATTCCTAAAATAATCAAAATATATAAAAAAAATGACTGCCTTTCGATTTAGGAGAGCGTCATTTAAAAAAATATTATTTTGAGCCAATTTTTTATTTTCTTTCACTCCAAAAAAAATAAATTATATACTCTTAAAAAAATGAGTGATACCAAAAACGCCTTTGTATATGAACAAAATGCTAAAATTCTTTGCTTTCATGGTCCTCTAATTTATGAAGCTAGAGTAATAACAAATATTACTATATTATTATTATTATTATTATTATTTTTTAAAAAAAAAAACAAAAAATAAAAAAAACAAAATAAATATATTATTTTCTTACCCTTTCTTTTTCTTTTATCTTTTATTTCAGGTATTGGATCAACGATTAGAACATGATGATCCTGAAGTAAAAGGCCCATTATACCGTGTACATTATTTAGGTTGGAGTAAAAGGTATTTTTTTTAAATATTGAAATAATTTTCCTATTATTTAAAGTTGCATACAGATAATACTTGTATAAATATACTTACATTATGTAATAAATAATAGATGGGATGAATGGGTAGATAAAACGCGTGTACTTGAGATAAATGAAGAGAATCTTGCTTTACAAAAAAGAATCAGTGATATGTATGCAATGAAAAAACCTACAAAAAAAACCACTCCAGCTAGTACCTTGACTTCAACTGCCACTACTGCTTCCACTTCCTCTCGAAAAAGACCACGTGAAGAAGAGGAGATTGTAAGTATAAATAAACAAACAAACAACTATAAAAGATTTTCAATCAATAGTTGTTTCACGTATTTTAACTTTATTTTTTTTATTCCATTTTATTTTTCATTTTATATTTCTATACTTAGGAAAAAGATAAACGTGATTATTTAAATAAACCAGAAATAAGATTAGATATTCCTTCTTCATTAAAATGTCAATTGGTCGATGATTGGGAGAATGTAACAAAAAATCAACAGGTACAAAATAATAATTCAAATAATAATAATAAAAAAAGAACAAAGAACCATCTATATATGGTAATTGTCATATGTATATATATAAAATAATAATAATAATAATAATGAAATATTCTTGCATAATTTTTCTAGTTAGTTCCTTTACCTCGTGATCCAAGTATTTCTCAAATATTAGCTCAATATAAAAAATATAATTTAGAAAAAAAGAAAGATATGTAAGTTACAATATATATAAATTTTATTAAAATGAATTCAACCTTTTTATTTACTTATTTATTTATTTTTTGGTATATTTTATTTTATATTATTTTAGAAATACGGAATTAATAGATGAAGTACTCCATGGATTATCAATGTATTTCAATAAAGCAATAGGGTCCATGTTATTATATCAATTCGAGCGGCAACAATATTCAGAGATTCGAAAAAAGCACTCCAATAAAGATATGACCGAAATATATGGTGCTGAACACCTTTTGCGTCTTTATGGTAAAAAATAAATAAATAGTGAAATAATGTATTTTACTTTTTACATATAATAAAAAAAATATACTAATATCTCATAAACCTCTTATATTTACATTTATATTTTTTATTAATCAATAGTTCAATTACCACAACTAATTGCACATACAAGTATGGATGAACTTACAATATCCGTATTAAGTGAATATTTGTTCGATGTTTTAAAATATTTACAAAAAATGCAAAAACAATTGTTTATATCTGAATATCAAAATGCTACACCTTCTTATGTTTCATTAGTCAATGGAAATTAATTAACTGCTTATTTTAATTGCTATATACATACACATATACATATACATGTTAATATATATATATTTAATACCTTCTCTTTCACATTTTATATATTTAAAAAAAAAGTAAAATTAATGAATAAAAATCAATAATATATATATTATATATTGATTGTAAATAATGAACAACTAGGTAACTTAGTATTCTGCAATTTATTCATTACATAGATCTGAATTGTTTTTATGATTGTGGTTAATTTCATTTTTTCTTTTATAAAAGAAGGCAGATATTGCGACGACTATATTAAAATCGCTATTATGCGAATATCAATATGCTTATTATCTTTTCATTTTCAAACATATTTAAAAATTTTTCATAACCAATTGTTTTTTAATAGAAAAATAAAATAAAATTACTAATATATATATGAAATTAATAAAAGTAAAGGAAAATTTCTTTTATATTATGTATAAATCCAATATATTATTTTTATAAAAACAGTAAAAGAGAAAAGGTGAAATCAGTTCAAGCATAAAAACCTATTTTTTAGGCGGTTTTTTACACCCGAAGCGGAAGTGGGATCTCTTCCGAAAAATGCGGAGTTTAATGTTTTTGTGATCTATAAGATTTTTTTGTAATTTTTAATTTTTTAGCCTCGTTCCTTTTTATATCCTTTTTTATTATTATTGTTACAGCCTTTTATTTCTTTTATAATTACTTTTACTTAAATCATAATGATTTATGTAAATAACTGAACAGCAATCAAGATATGAAGGTAGGATATATTAAAGATATACATAAACATTTTATATTATTCATATTTATTGATTCTATTCATTGGTCTATTTTAGAAAGTCTTTACAATTGATACCTATAGACTGTAATTTTTTTTGTTTTTAGTTTTAAAAAACAGTAAGTGACTTAACCATCTAAAGTTTATAAATAATAATCTCTTTCAACCTATTTATCTTTCTTACTTTTTCCTCTTTATCACTATTAGATAGTATGGAAAGTTCGTCTAATGAAATGATTTTAAAAATATACTACTATACTTGTCACGGTGATATACGACTCAGTGCTCTTTAATAATTAAGACCATATATACTATTACATGCGATTTTATCTTTTATCTATCAAGTAAACTTTATACAAAAGGACAAATGGAAAAGTCTATCATCATGGATAAAATTACTAAAATATATTCCAAACCAATTGTATACATCAATTAAAAACAAATCACCTTTTACAAGATTATGAATATAAAGTGGAATATATGATTGCAATACGTTATACTTGTTCGAATGCTTTATTACTGAATATAAACAATTGAAAGTAAAATAATTATTCAACTCTCTTCAATTGAATGACACCAATAGAAAAATAAATAATATAAGGGATGGTAATGACTTTTCTTCATTTGGGTGCGATATTAGAATTAGTATCAAATAATGGAATTTTAACATATCAACTCTATTAACAAGCGATTTAAAAGAGAATTATTGTTTATTTATTTATTTTATTTAATTATATCTTTAATATACCGTAAACACTTTGGTATCATCAAAGGCTACAAATTTATCATGGTAACTTAATAAACTGAAAACATTTATTTGCAAACAAAAAATACTCTTTTGGAAGATATAAATAACAATGACGATGATGAACATAGGGTTAGTCACCCTAAAGCACTGCCCACTTGCTCAAATAATATAATGGATTGTACTGGACAATAATAACAACAATATAATAGCTTGAATGATAACATGGAATGGCCATGTTATCTTAAGAATATGACAGAACTATACGACCACTTTATAAAAAATCAATACAATAAAATAGTTTCTTTATTGTTAATATTTCTAAAACTATGTTTGGGCACATCGCTTTGTTTAAGCTTTCATTTTGGAAATTTACTACATGTGCCTTAGCATTTAAAAAAAATTGTGTCAGAACAAATAAAAAATCTATTATTTTTTTGGAAAACTAAATTTACAAATTAGGAAGCAACTCCGCTTTTTTTTACACATTATACTCTTCATTTTTTTTTGTAACTATTTTTTTTCTTTTCACTTTAACTTTATTTTTAACACCACTTATTGTTTTTTATGTCTACATAAAAAACATGAAGGATCTACCTTACGAAATAATAAAAAAAATATTATTATTATTGTTGCCTTCTTCAAGATATACTACACGATATGCTTTAATAAACAAAGAATGGAATGAAGTAACACGCGATCCTATCTTTTATCAATCTATTGAAATATATACGAAGAAACAAATGAAAAAGTTTATCTACGCTGCTAAAAATATGACAGCTCGCGCAAAACCTATAGGTCATTGGGTACAGCACTTGAAGATTGAATATCTTTTACAAAACTATGGAATTAAAACAGATGTTGTTATTGAATTACGATCTGTCTGTCCAAACGCTCTTTTTATTGGATATGAGCAACTTGCACCTATACCACTTCTTGATTATAGTCTACCAACTAATAGTATTAATGATATAACAAATAAATATGATATATTTAATAATTTAGTTCATCTTCAATTGGATGTACTATCTGAACTCAGATCCGATAATGGGATTTTATTTTATAAAACTGATCAAAGTCAACTTATACGTCATAGAACATTTACAAGCATTTACAGTGTATTTAATTTTGCTCATGCAATGCATATGAATAATAATAATAGTAATAATGATTCAAATAATAATAATAATCAACATCATCATTACCATCCTATTTATTATGGAAAAGTATTGCAGTTTCGTACTACTTTTCCTCATTTAAAAGAACTACACCTTCAATTTTATTGTAAAAATCAACAAGTGATACCTGAAATATGTGAATTTGACTACCGAACAATTGATTCCTTACTTCTTTCCTGTCCTCATATTGAAATATTAAAATTAAAACATTTTTTTATGAATTACATACCCAACAATGGCAATGATGATCCTATTATACCATGTACTTCTCTTAATACATTGATATTAGACCAATGTGTTGTGTTGGAACCACAAGCATTTTCTTATTTTTCTTTAAAGTTTCCTCAAGTATCTACTCTTAGCATTTGTTTGGATTGTAATGTCGAATTTAATGATGATCAACATGTATTTTGTGAAGCAATATTATGCATGATTGGATCTTTTACTCATTTAAATGATTTAACTTATGTATCTGGCTCTGGTGGGTTGTGGATGGGCAGAAGGTTGGTTTCGTGGTTGGTTTTTAATGGGATAAAATTAAAAACATTTAATATAGAAGCAGACGCCGTTAATATCATAGATGTAGTCAACAGTGATAATGAAATCAATCTCAACAGTAACAACATTGTCAACAACAATATCGATAGCAATAATATTAATAATAATAATAATATTGAACGCTTATTTGTTACGTTCAGCCCTCCTGAATTTTATAATTATATCATTAGCAACAAAACTAATGAAATATTACCTTTATCAACGTCAATATTAACATTATATGGAGATGACTATGATTCTAACTTTCATTTTCCAAAATGGTTACACTTACTTTCAAATTTAAGCCAGCTTTTTTTACACTTTCTTCCTATCATTACCACAACCATCAGCAATGCTAATCAACTATATTTTTCACAGCTTCATCACCTTACTTTACATGAATGTCAATTTTCTTCTTTTGATGATTTTTCCATTATGTGTCGTGCTTGCCCATCCTTAAAATCATTAGAACTATATACAATATATATTAAAATCGAATCTCTTCCACCAACTTCATCTTACTATACCCTAGATATACCTCAAATTACATTTGAAAAATTAATCATTAAAGATATTCAATTCACTGATTCAGAAAACATGCTACGATCATTTGAGCCAACGGATTATATAGCAACAAAATTAACTGTCAATGAACTAGCATTAGGTACTTCTTATACTACAGAAGGTGTAGGTGATGAAGATGATAGAGGTGAAAATAAAGAAGACGACAATAATTTCAGTATACATATTATTTTGAATTGTCAATCAGCTGAAATTGTTATATTTGACCGTGTATCATGGTATAATAGTAAATATTTTGGATAGAATATAACATAAAGGGGCAAATATTAAGTGTATAAATATATATGTATATATCAGTTTTTTTTTTTTTTTTTTTTTTACTTTTTTATTTTTATTATGAATATTATGTCGCTTATCAATAGTATATATACATAAACATATTTAAATAAATTTAAAATAATGGGAATCTAAACAAATTTTATGAATATAAATCAAAAAGCTAAGGTAATTATTATGATAAAAAAAAACAACATAAAAAAAGGACATAAAAAAAGGAATAAATATTTTACTTTTTTTGATGTAATAAATTCAACTTTTTTTTTAAAAAAAAATACTCTAAAATAACATTTATATAAATATAACAAGGGATGCATTACTATTCTTTTTTTTTTCTCTCCCAATAATTTTATAATTAACAAAAATAAATATAATAATAATGATAATAGTGATAATTATAATAGTAGTAATAATAAAAAGGAATGGAAGGGGGTATGTATATAAATATAATAAATAAGAAATATGCTTTTTTTTTGTACATTATCTAAGATTTTCGCAAAGAAAAACGGTTATAACCATGTGCAGCAATATCTTTCCGAGTTTCATCTTGGTCATTCACAGTTTGTTCCAAAAAGAAAGTTAAATAACCATCTCTTGTTAACCAACCTTGTTCATTACAACCATACCGTTTTCCCATTGCCAATAGCCATTCTCTTGAAGGATGTTGACCATTTGTTGCAAATACAAACCGATCCAATTCTTCAAAATTCAATACATTATCTTTATCCTGATCAAAGTCATCAAAAAGGGAATTCAGTACATCCAATAATGGCTTAGATAAGGATGTTTCATCATCGTCTAAAACGGGGACTCTGGATATAAGTGATGATCTTCTTCTACCATTGAAAAAACTATTCATACTTCCATAAGAAAAAGATAAAGAGGAGTAACTATTTTGATGTCCATAACTGTTATGATTTTGGTGATAATGATGGCCTACATTTGTTTCAGAATTAGATGATGTTGTAATAGGTATAGGTGCTACAGTTGATGCCGCAGTTGTTGTAAAAGATGATACGTAAGAAGGTGATGATGATAAAGATGATGATTCGGCAAAATTCATATCTTGAAGGATTGTATTTTCCAAAGTGATCAGAGGTTCAAAGGATGGATCCATCCGTTTACCTTCTTTTATAACAATCAATGCATAATCCTCTTGAAGATGAAGTAAAACAATAGCTAGAATATAATAACATTTACCATAATGAGGTGATCTATCTAAAGTCATATATATATAAAATGTTTTCTTATACAATTAATAACTATATATTCCCTTTTTTATTATTATTTTATCTATTTCCTCTTTCTGTTTATTTTCATTATTATTATATTAACATAATGACTGTTATCATTATTATGACTTACCTAAAATCCATAGTGCTTTTGATACAAAGTGATTAATTAAGGGCATATTTCCAAATTCAGCAAAATTTTCTAAAACTGATATTGCTTCATCCATATCTTGTTGTACTTGCTGCTTTAATACGGCTTGATCGGTTATATTTAATAGACTTTGTTTTTTGATATAATATTCTTTCCAACTCTCTGGTGTTTCTGTGTATTTCACTTCCACTGTCGTTGAATCAAATAAATGATAAATACCAAATAAATCTCCAAAATCATAAATGGTTTTCCTATTTATATAAACATATATACAATAGAAGTGGTAAATAATAAAATAAAATAAAATAAAAATAGGTCTTTTTTTTTTTTTTTTTTTTTTTTTTGGTAAAGTGTGAGAAAAATTACTTACTCTTTCCATATTGTGTCGTCTGTCATTATTTTATAATAAGATTTACATGTTAAAGATAAATTGAGCAGATCTTTTGTTTCCAATATTTTAAACAATTGTAAAGCAATGTATTTATTTAATATTATCTTTTCCATTTAAACTACAATATTTGTTGAATAATAATAATAATAATAATACCAATGAAGATTGTTTTTTTTTTTAAAAAAAAAAACTAGTATATTATATTAAAAAAAGTGAAAGAGTTGCAAAAAAAAAAAAAAAAAAAAAAGTGGCGTTTAAATTTTTTTAATACATATTTTTTAATGCCCCAGAAAAAAAAACTATTTGGTAGATTTTTTAGGAAAGAAGAGGAGTACGTTCACCTCTAGCAAATAATTTTCTTGACCATCTACCAAAACGACGATTAATGCTTTCTAACCAGTTTGGAATTAATGTACGAGCTACAGCACTAATCAAAATACCAACTACAACTAAAGAAACAGTGTGGGGTGTTCCAGAAGTAAGAGAAGCATTAAAGCCAAGAATCCTATTGAAATAATGAATAGTAATTTTTTGTTAATAAATAATTCTTTTAATATATTTATCTTATTTTATTATTTATTTACCATGCAGTAGTACTAGCATAAATCCAATCCTTTCTATGAGAATAATCAACCAAATGAAGAGCTACAAAACCAATAGCAATGATAATGATAGTATGGACCTAAAATAATAATAATAAATCATATACATATAGTATGTATTAATTAAACCATATTCCTTTATTATTATTATTGGTATTATGTCCTTTTATTATATACATATGTTTACTTACAATATCATTATCTCTTGTTTGATCAAATAATTTAAAGAAGCGATAGAATAAGTTTGCGAAAAGAAGTGCCAAGAGAATAGAGAAGGGAGCATTGATGAAGGCTTGGTCTGTTTTATTACGAGGAGGAAAGTTACGTAAACGGTGATAAATGAAAGCAGCAGTAGCCAATTGCCAAAGTAAACCAATATAAGCAATGATATGGAAATCGTAACCCTACATTATCAAAATAAAATAAAAATAAAATAAAATAAAAAATTGGAATAAATAAATGATCACATCCATATTTTTTAAACGTTTTGTAAGTTTAGTTTTATTTTTTATTTGTTTTACCAAGAAAGTTTCCACTCCAAAGTTTAAAAGGGCAATTAAAAGATACCAGTAACCAATACCGTCAAGTACATCTAATATAATTTGTTATGATAACATAATAATAAAAATAAAGTTATTTTCCCGCGTTTTATATAAAAAATAATAATCCTCTTCATAAAACAGTGTTATTATTTTACCTTTAGGTGCGCTTGGTAACCATTGATAGATAGTAAGGCCGAGTAATAAAAGTTCAAGTAAGATATAAACCAATTCAGAAATAGCATGTAAAGAGCCTTTCCAGTTGAATATTCTATTTAAATAAATAAATAAATAAAAAACGCCACCAAGGAATAACATTATTATTTTTAGTTAGATTCTGATGTATATACTTTAAATTTTCTTTATCAACGCTTTTTTATGTTATTATTTAAAAAGTAACTTACAAAGTAGAAAAGGGACCAAAAGGTGATCCTAACAATAAGGCAGTAGCAATGGTATTAGCTAGTTTTATTTTGATATCAAGATTAGCCATTAGAATAAAAAGATAAAAAAAATAGAATAGGTCAAAAAAAAGAGAGAAGAGAGAGAGGAGAAAGAAAAAAAAAATCAAAAATTATATATACATGCCGCTTTTTTTAAGGAAGTAATCAAGAAATTTTATTGGGCAAATCATCTGATGCTTTTTTTTACGATATTTTATTCTTACTGTGTGCAACCATACTTTACATTGAAACAAATGAATTAAAATAAAAAAATAATAAAATAAGGGGAGGGGTATAATCTATTTATAAAATAGCAGTTATGGTAGAATAACCACTAATTATCACAACTAATATATGTATAAGTGCCCATAAAAACGGAATCCATGTAGACATAACAAAATATCCTGTGCTATAAACAAAAGATAATATCACACCTATAAAAGGAAATCTATTTTGAATAATCTTCTCTTTCTATTCATTTACTTAATCATTTTATCTCCAGTTTACCTATAATACTACCAATAATGAATGAAGCCAAAACACCTCCGCAAGTAAATAGTAAAGGAATAAATATTAATATATACCATCGTAACGTACGAGACTTGGCTAAATTAAAACTTGCTAAAAATCCTATTTTTCATATTAATACATTAATATTTTCCTTCTTTTTTCGATTTTATAATTATTTTTATTATTGTTATTATTTTACCAGCAGGAATATAAACAATAAGCGAAAAAAAAACTGACCAAATAACTGTAAACCTCCAAATATCTATGAAAATAAAAAAAAGAAAAATAAGATAAATATATATATATATATATGCCAATATTATTAGTATAGTCTCCCCTTTCAAATAGTATAAAATAGTAAAACAATATATATAGTAATACCATTTAAATAATATAAAGTATGAGATATATCTGTTATTTGATTGAGTGGATCATATCCAGGACCAAATGGCCAGTATAATGATGGCCAAGGTGGTGATATATTATATTCATGTGGCACTCTATTATCCGACGACATGAATTATCTTTAATACTGATTTAGAATAAATAAAAAAAAGAGTATGAAAAAAAAAAGGGAACTTAAAGGGACTAAAAATTTCCCAAATTTTTTATTTGAAAAAAAAAAAAAAAAAATGAAGACGGGGTTTAAATTCAAGAATGATTTTTTTCTTGTTTGTATTTTTTTCTGGTCAAAGTATTAGCTTTTGTGTATTAAAAGAATGTATTATTATAACTATTTTTTTTTTTATTTCTTTTTATTTTGCTTTTTTTTTTTTTAAAAAAAAAAAGCAAAAAAAAAAAAAAAACTATTATAACAGATACATTAAAGAATATAATTAGTACTAAAAAAAATTGCAATGAAAAAAAAACTTGAAGGTGATATTTAAAAGGATTTTACATTAGATTTTATTCACATTTTTAAGAACAAACAATTTTATTTTAATCTCTTTGTTTATGTACTTTATTATATTTTCTTTATGGTAATTTTATTATTTCATGTAAGTTATAGTTAGATAAGTTAAAATTAATAACAAGCCAGTAATTAATGCGACACTCGAAATATGTCAACAAAGGATAAACGTAGAAAAAAATTCTAGCGAACCAATTTCCTTTTATGGAATTCAAAAAAAACAGAGTTCTTTCAAATAATCAAAAGTAAAATACTATATAGACCAAGGGTTGCTTCTAAATTCAAAAATACTACCATCTTCAGAGATCGTAAAAGTATATTCAAATTTCTCTGTACATCCAATAGTATTAATATAACATCACTCTTTTGTAAATTTCATATTCCCATTGTATCCAATATCAATTTTTGCCAATAATTTAACAAAAGAACGTTCTTGCTCTTTTGTTAATATAATTTCGTCGTAATTTAACCAATCATTGTCAAGTTCTATTCTTTTACTATTTTCATGAGCTTCAATCTTATAACGATCCTTGTTTTCATAAATACTTTGGATCAAAAAAGCCAGCTTCATAACTGTTAATATTTAGGTCAATTATTATATATTGATTTGAATATACCGAGTCAATTATTTTTTTGTGTACTAATATATATAAATATCCAAGTTTTTAGGTAAATAAAAAAGAGAAATAAAAGAAAGAATAATAGTAATTTTAAAAAATAAATATTTTTTTTTTCACTATAGCATACGTACTACCAAAAATAGTTGAACGCGTTATATAGTTTTCGTGTGTGTAATTTATAGGTCAAGTTCATTTTCGAAAAAAAATTCTTCTTTTGAATCAATTTTACTCTTTCCCAGTTTCATATGTTTTTTTCTATTTTTTTTAATAAATAGTAGCAACACTAGTAATATACAAAATAGTTATAACTTTTTTTATATATAAACTTGATTTTTCACATATTAGCTGGGTGAATGAATGATTAATCAATTAATACGAGTAAAAGTAATAGTGATAGAAATATTATCTTATAAACCATATAATTTAATGGACAATTAGTTAATATACAACATTATATTTATTATTATATTAGGTTAATAAGGAAAAAATAGTTTAATTCTAATTTTTATATATATTTATATATATATAACATTTATGCATATCAAAAGATTTAAATCAGCGACATTTTTTTATATTATGATCAAATTGCAGAAAATAAATCTATCTATATATTAATAATTGATATAAAAAAATATTCATAAAGTTTGTCCTAAAATCTAAATTAAGATATATTCGTATAGTTACCAATTTGATCATTTTCTTTTAGTTATTTTTGTGGATAAATACAATGGTCTCTTTCTTATTACTTCGCTTCGGATAAATCTTTACCGAGAAAAAATAAAATAAAAATAGATCCGATTTTTTTTTTTTTCGTTTTATTCTTCTATCCTATATATTTTTTAACATATAAATACAATATATAAATTACTTTTTATCTAACTAAAAAATTAAATAAATAAAAATGGTTTCTACTCCTGAACGTGTCTTTATTATTGGTGGTACGGGTAATGTTGGTAAAAAAGCTGTTGAAGATCTTTTGGCGAATAAGGTACCCGTCACCCTTTATGCTCGTAATCCAAGTAAAGTAGCCAATTTGTTCCCTAAATATGTTGGTGATAGTGAATTACTATCAGTTGTACAAGGTGATATCAATGATTTAACTTCACTCCAAGCTGCTTTACCAGGTCATTCAAGGTTATTTTTATTAGTCAGTGATTTTACAAATTTATCAGTTTTAAAGGAAAGTATTGCCAAGTTAGCTTATGATGCAGGTATCCAACAGATTATCGATATTTCAGGTATTGCCGTTAGTTTTCCATGGAGAACGACTTCGATAGGATATCAACACTATCTTGCTGAAAAAAAGATTCTTGATCTTGCTGAACAAGATAGTAATAAAAGATATTTTGTTACCCTTCGCCCAGGTCGCTTCATGTCCAATATTTTATCCTTTGATCGTCCTTCTACTGAAAAAGGTGTTGTTGATACCGCTCCTCATGATGTAGGACAAGGTTGGATTTCTCCTAACGATATTGGTGCTGTTGCTGCGGTAGTTTTACAAGAAGATATCCAAAAACATGGTAATGCTGTCTATGAATTGATTGGCGATGTAGTAACACCTAAAAAACGGGCTGAATTATTTACTGCCATTCACGGCCGTCCCTATGCTTATCAACAAATCACTGCTCTTGCCAAGTATCAATATTTATCTAGTCTTCCTAATTTACCTTTTTCATTCAATGTCATATATGACCTTTGTGCTTCTGTGGAAACTTCTGTTGCTGTAACGCCTGGTATTTCTATTTTGTTAGGTAGAGAACCTGAAACTTTGGAACAATTCATTATTGCTACAAAAAGTGCTTTTGTCTAAATTAATAAATATTAGTATAGGTTATTTAAATAGAATTGTCACATTTTGAACTTTATATTTATGCTCTTTTTTTTTAAAAATAAATAAATAAATAAATATATACTGTATTATAACTGATCTATTGCACTTTTTTTTTTTTTTTTTTTTTTTTTAAAAAAAAGTCAACTTTTATTTATATTTTAATTCTGTGTTTTCGTGTAAGCTGCTAAGCATTATTAATTAACATAAAAATAATAATTAAAGCAAAAACAGTGTATTAAAGAATTTACTTCTTTTAAGTATTAAATATATAAATATAAGAAAGAGATAAACCTTGCTTTATTTGGTAAAATACAAACTCTCAATATTATATCTTTTTTTGTGTAGTTTTAAAAAAAAATACAAGTAAAAAAGGAATGCAGAATAAAAATAAAAATAATTAAACACCCAATATAGTATTTCCAATTGAATTTGGATCAAATTATTTTTTTTTTGGATGGAGTAAAGATATATTTTGTCTAAATTGAAATTGAAATACTCGTATGAAGAATAGATGAATATGAGAGGATAATCTTGAATTTTTTTATTGATTTATTTAAAAAAAGATGGCTAAAAATGATATATATATATAATACTAATAAATTTTAAAATTAATTTCAGTTTTTAAATTAAAGCATAGTGTAACCGCTTAATTTTTCACATTATTTTATTACTTTTAAAAAGTGTTTCCAAGATACCTCAGTAGTAATCATTTATACAAAATAAAATTCATGTTTAGCTTCGTAAATAGAAAATAATGCTTACTATTTTTTATTTTCATTGGACGATTAAAAACACCGCTTGTCATTTTTTCGCATAAAACTAGAAATGAAGCTATTTTTCGCTGTTGTATTATTGCTTTATGCTTTTTTTTAGTTGTTATAAAGCGTAGAAAATTTATAATTAAATGAAGTATTATTTTTCATTTCTATTATTCATATTAAAATATTTATTTATTATTGTTTTTTACACTAGCTATGTGATTTGAATTTTTATAATGTTATTATTGTAATACCCATTATTTGTAAGCTTTTCCATTCAGCGCTTTCACTATTTTTTATTATATATATTTGATAAAAGCTATTTCTGTATCAGCCAACATATTAGGTTACTCTTTAACAACGGATTCCTTTGTATTTTTCTTTTTCCTTTTTCCTGTTCTTTTTTTCCTCCTCTTCCTTCTTTGTACTTATATCCATTATTTCGATCTTTAAATAAGTTTTAGTGATATTTTTCTTATTATTGTTGAAAATTTGATTGTGTTTCCAAAAATTACTTGTTGAGAACTTCTAAATTCTATTATTATATTAATAATTCCTTCTCTATCGTTGAGATATCATTATTGCGAAGATATCATTATTGCGAAGATATTATTATGGAAGCATTATTTTTCTATTTCCTCTATATCTTATCGTATTGTGTGTGCATTATAATTTTTAACTCAAAAATATCACTTTTGAATGGCATAAATATCTCCACTTATTAAAGTGTTTTATTTTGCCGTTGCTATTCTTGTAACTAATGACATTCGACAATGCCATATAGTATATTCATAATCCTTTTTAAATTTTTTTTATACAAAGAGATTTGTTGTAAATATATATTTTTTGTCAAAAAAATTTTTTAAAAAGTTTTTAAAAAAATTTAGGTTCAGAAAAAAATTTATACTCAGGTATGCTTTAATGTCCAAAAAAGGGACGTGACTTGAAATGAATCATAATTTTTTTACACAAAGAGATAATCTTTTTTTTTCTTTTTCTTTCCCTTTTCTATTTTTTTTTTTCTTTCTTTTTTTTTTTTTTTACTTGTCATATTAAATACATATATTATTTAATAAAATAATAAAATAAATTAATCATGTTTATACCAGCTTTAGATTTAAATAATTCATCACAAAGTGCTTTGTATTCAGCTATTGGATACCTTGGTACTTCTTTGCTTAAAAATACCACTGTAGAAAGTGTCAAAACTTTAATTGACGCAACTGGATCTACTTTTTATTGGGCCACCGCTAATACTGTTGAAGAAGCTATTCAACTCTGGGATGCAGGTATTTATAAAGTTGTTTTTCCCGACACTACCTATTCAAGTTTAAAAGAAGAATTAGTAGAAGTACCAGAAGATCGCATTGCTTTGGCCACCACCATTGATAGTAACAACACATTCGAAACATCAGCTTTGATCGTGAAAGTGGATTCTGTAGATGCTCTTATTAATAATAAATCATTTATTGAAAAAGCTCAAAAATTTACTAAAGATCTTTTATCACAAGGTGGCGCTAAACAAGTAGTGATTGAACTACCTGATAACGTATTTATTAGTTTAAAGGATATTGATACTTTACAGCAATTATCTTTGGACGTTCTTATTCCTTCTACTCAGTTAACAACAGAATTGGAACCTAAAGATCAACAGCAATTAAATATTGGTGAAGCTTTTATGGCTAGCGTAAAAACAGATAGAGCAGATGGATTATATGCTACTTTAGTAGTAGATGAACTTAATAATGCTTTAGGATTGGTTTATTCAAGTAAACAAAGTGTATCTGAATCTATTCGTACTGGTAAAGGTGTTTTCCAAAGTCGTACTCGTGGTTTATGGTATAAAGGGGCTACTTCTGGTGCTACTCAAACTCTTAAACACTTGGATTACGATTGCGATAGCGATGCTTTACGCTTTGTTGTTGAACAACACGGTGCAGGTAATTTTTATTTTATTTTATTTTATTATTTAAAAAAAAAGGCAGAGAAATAAAAACTAATATGAGTTATTGTCGTATTAATTTGTTTTTATTTTATTCTATCACTTTCAATAAAGGATTCTGCCATTTAAATACACGTACATGCTTTGGTGCTGACACAGGATTTAGTGCATTACAAAAGACTCTTCAAGCTCGTAAAGCCAATGCTCCCGAAGGATCTTATACAGCTAGATTGTTTAATGACTCTAAATTGTTAAACGCTAAAATTATGGAAGAAGCCGAAGAATTATGTGAAGCTACAGAAAAGAAAGAAATTGCATGGGAAGCTGCCGATCTTATTTATTTTGCATTAACTAAATGTATCAGTGCTGGCGTTACTTTGGAAGATATTGAAAAGAATTTGGATAAAAAAGCACGTAAAATTACACGTCGTCCTGGTAATGCTAAACCTAAATGGTCTAATGAAAATAAAGAACAACCATCTAAAGCACAACAACAACCACTATCAACTACTGCTACTACTACTACTAAATCAACCGGACGTATTGAAATGGAAAAATATGTTTTGGATGCTATTTCTAAAGAAAAGCAAGAAGAATTATTACTTCGACCTATCATTGATTCTCAGGAAATCACAGCTCGTGTCACACCTATTATGAAAGATGTTCGTGAGCGTGGTGATAAAGCTCTTATAGATTTAACAAAGAAATTTGATCGCGTGGAATTAAAAACACCTACCATTCAAGCACCTTTCCCTGAAGAATTAATGCAATTAGACCCTAAAACCAAAGCTGCTATAGATCAAGCTTATGAAAATATTTTTAAATTTCACGATGCTCAAATGGATCGTGAAACTTTAGTAGTCGAAACTATGCCTGGTGTTGTTTGTTCTCGTTTTGCTCGTCCTATTGAACGTGTAGGTTTATATGTTCCTGGTGGTACCGCTGTTTTGCCTTCAACTACTTTGATGTTGGGTATTCCCGCTAAAGTAGCTGGTTGTTCCAAGATTGTTATTGCCACACCACCAAGACCTGATGGCACTGTTGTCCCTGAAGTCTTATACGTTGCTCATAAAGTAGGTGCTACACATGTTGTTTTGGCTGGTGGTGCTCAAGCTGTAGCTGCAATGGCTTATGGTACAGAAACTGTTCCTAAAGTTGATAAAATCTGTGGTCCTGGTAATCAATATGTCACTGCTGCCAAAATGATTGCTCAAAATGATACATCATGTCTTGTTTCTATTGATATGCCTGCAGGTCCCTCTGAAGTACTTGTCATTGCTGATAAAACTTGTAATCCTGCTTATACTGCTGCTGATTTATTATCTCAAGCTGAACACGGTATTGATTCTCAAGTAGTTTTATTGGCCGTTGATTTAACAGATGATGAAGTAGCTGCTTTAGAAGATCAAGTCCATGAGCAAGCCATTCGATTACCACGTGTGGATATCATTCGCCAATCTATTCCTAAATCTTACATTCTTAGAGTCAAGACCATGGAAGAAGCTATTGCCTTCTCTAATAGCTATGCTCCTGAACATTTAATCTTGCACACTGATAATGCTAAAGATCTTGTACAATATATTAATAACGCTGGTAGTGTTTTTGTTGGTCATTATTCTCCAGAAAGGTAAGAATAGAGATAATAAAACATAAAAGAATAGGGTGATAGTTATTATTTTAAAAATAGTTCTGTATTTATATATCTATTAACATTATTATCATTTACTTATATTTCTATAGTATGGGTGATTATGCATCTGGTACAAACCATACATTACCTACTTATGGTTATTCAAGAATGTATTCTGGTGTAAATACTTTAACTTTTGTAAAACACATTACTTCTCAAGAATTAACAGCCGATGGTTTAGATAAACTTGGTGACACTGTTATGCAATTAGCTGCTATTGAAGGTTTAGATGCTCATAAAAATGCTGTAGCTATTCGTGTAGCTGACATTCGTAAATAATAATTTTAATAAAAAGTAGACAGACTTATATATATGTATAAATAGTAAATCCATCATCCATTGTGATTTTCGTTTTTTTTTTTTAAAAATCATGCAAAATTTTAATTCATTTTACCAAAGTAGGGTATGATTTTTAATAATATTTTTTTATCCATATATAATTTAATTTTAATTGTGTTACTTGAAATAAAATAAAAATCATTATTATGTATATTTTTTTTCCTTTTTCCGATCAAAATATATATTATGAAACGCTATTATTTAAAAAATGCTTATTTTTATAATAGAGACTATAAAATAAATAAATAAATAAACAAATAAATAATAAATAATGATACAAAAATGATGATAGCCCTTTGTCCACTCATTTAATTATAATAAAAATCATATGCTGTTGCCACGTTATGTTCAAGCTCCGGCAGGTTTTTTTTCTCAAAAATTGAGTTACCTCTTTTTATTTTTATTCTTTTTCAATTTTTTTTTTTATCTTTTTTTTCTCTCTCTATTATATATATATATATATATTTATATATATATTTCTATTCATTATTCTTTTAATTAAATATCAATGCCTAGAAATCGTTTTATTTGCCGTTGGAAAGACTGTCGTCAACTATTTGATAATGTTGAAGTATTATTCGAACATCTATCTGATGACCATGTTGGCCGGAGAGCCACTAATAATTTATGTTTAACTTGTCATTGGAATGATTGTGGAGCTACAGCAGCTAAACGTGATCACTTAACGAGCCATTTAAAAGTGCACTTGCCTTTTAAACGTAAGCTTATTTCATTTATTTATTATTACTACTATAAATATATTTTATATCCTTTGACTAATATATAAATATTTTTTATCTTTATATATGTAGCACATATTTGTCCAGTAAATAATAGAATAAAATTTATCGCCAAGGAAGTCTTGACATAAAATTAACATTATCTTTTTTCTCTCTCTTTCATTTTATTACTATTATTATTATAATTACATATAGAAATGCAGAAAACCTTTTAAGCGACCCCAAGACTTGAAAAAACATGAAAAAACGCATACAATTGAGCACCAAGGTATAAATCCACACATTTTTTTTATGAATTCATATTAATACAAATTAACAATAGCTTGGCGTACTCAATTTTTTTTATTACATTTTATTCTTTTTTTTTTTTTTTTTAATATTCAAATTTGAAGCATCATTGTTAAGTAATCAACCTGGATATAAACCTGTCAGACGTCGGCGTACTACAAACAGTAATACAAAAAATCAAGCTAAAACAGTACCATCATCTATGCCAGCAACTGCATCACTTTCTCTTCCATCAGTATCATTAAACAATACCAATACTACCTTATCTTCAAACAATTTAGCTTCATTACAACCACAACAACAATTATCACACGAAAAAGGTAAACAACAACAGTTTTATTTTATTTTATCTTTAATATGTATATACAGTTTTTTTTTTTTTTTGGAAAAAAAAATTAATCATTTCTACTTTTTAATATTAATTTTATAATATTTATAGATCATAATGAGTACATTGATTTATTATCTGGTAGTAGCCCAAGTATTGGAAGTACTCTTACTGATCATAGTTACAATAGCCCAGAAGCACAATATAATCATATTAGAAATACAGGTTTCTTTGGTCAACAATATAATAACAATAACAGTAGGGATCAAGACCCATTACAAGATTTAATTCAGTCTGTCTTAAAAAATAATGAAAATTCTACTGCACCTACCTTATCACCTACCTACGACCATGAAATGATGCAACGTTTAAATTCCATTTCGTATATCATGCACCAAAAACAAAACAACTTTACCTTACCTGTCACTGAAGCAAGTGAAATCAATGCATTACAAAATTGGTTAGAGCAATTGTCAGCAAATATTCAAACAAATGGGTGTTTATATCCTAATATAGCCCCCCCTCCTTCTTCTTTATCTTCTTCTTCTTCTTCACCTTCCTCACCTTTACATCCGTCTTCCTTTACTTATGATACATTAGGCCATCAAATGGTTGATACATTTGAAGTAGATCACCAGGACCAAACTTTATACCCAAGTCATAAACCCATTTCATCCTCTTCATCTATTTCAGAACAATCATCATCTTCTCCTGATAATAATAATAATGCTACTGCTCGTGCATATCCTTGGACATATGTCATGCAAGCAAGTCAGCATTTATTTTCTGGATTATATTCAACACCTACTAATACTAGTGCTACTACTACTACCACAAACAACAATGCTATAAATCATTTGAATTCTTCCTCGTCATCTACCTATTTATCTACTTCTACTGCATCCTCAGCTTCTTTATCTACCTCATCACCTAAATCTACAACTACGTATATGGATACCACCGGAATAGAAACCGGAATAGAAACGGAAGCTACTGCAGCAAATCATCATCATAACAGTGGTATTGTACCATCGTTCTGGAAAGCAGAATGTTCACCAAATCAACCCAAAGATATTGAATTACCCTCCATTGATGGCCCTCATCCTTCCGAAGAAATTGACTTTACAAATAATAATAATAATAAAAACCAACAACCTCAACCTCTTCAAGAGTTTGAAACAAAGCAAATCGAAGCAACACCGTTTATTGTCGCACAAGAAAATCAAAATCATCAAGGATTATATGAAACAAAGAAGGAAATGATGCACATGATTAATGTATTTACTTCACCTCCATCAAAGCAACAAAATGATGGAAAAGAGAGTGAGAAGAAGGAAAAGAAGGATCATGATAAAAATAGTAATTCACCTGCAGTAGCAGCAGCATCAGCAGCAGCACATTCTACCATTTATGTTGTTACCAATGAAGAAGAAGATCAACATCGTCCAATGAAAAACAGCAAAAATGATATCATCTTAATTTCTCACAACAGTGAAGATCAAAAAAAGAAAAAAGTGAGTATTAAAGATGAAATAGTTGAACATTTATATTCGGAAACAAGTAATAGTTCAGATGATGATGAAGATGATGACGATGATGACGGAAAGGATGAAACACTTTATGCTGATCTTGCAGGTTTAGTTAAAAATATATCATTAAAAGATGAAGAAACTGAAAATAAAATACGTGAGCGTCATGCTCAATTAGTGGATCTACTTTGGAAAGCAACGATCCGAACTTTGTCATCTAACCATTCATTAAAAATGAATAATAACAAAAAATCATTATCATCGTCATCTACTGAACAATTATATCCTACACCAACAATCATTTCTTAATTTATTTATTTATATATTATATATTATTGTCATTATTACCCACTTCATTTTTTTTATTTTATTTTATTTATTTAAAGAAAAAAATAATCATTGCCGTCATTATTATTTATTTATTTTTTCCCTCCCCAACATATGAATATTTTAGTATAGAAAAAATAATAATAAAAATAAATGTAATTTTTAGTATTATAAAATATTAAGTAATCAAAAGGAAAAAAAATATTATAAATAGAGCAACCGACATTCGGCTATTATTTTATCTGATTCAATTAAAAAGAAAAGAAAGAATTTAGTTTTTTTGAAAAAATAAGAGTATGCAAGTTCATAGAGTGAGTAAAAGAAAATGAGCGAGAATGAAAAGAAGAGAGAACTTCTATATTTATCTATATATTCCCATATATATATGAATTAAATATAAATATAAACCTCGCTTTCTTTTTTATTTTTCTTTTAATAATTTAGATATCTCGCTTTATATGAATGGTCCAATAAGATAAAATCAAAAAAAATCAAAAAATCAAAAAAGTACAAAAGGTGTGTTACGTACTTTTGATTATTTTAAGTTGTATAACAACCTTTAAACTAATTAAATGGCTGGGATTAATTTAATTGATATGCAGATAAAGTTTTTGACTTTATAATAATCACCTTTTTTTTTTCTCATAAATATAACTTGTATATATATATATATGTAATTCATTTATTTATAATAACTATAATCATTATAATCATAATGACTATACTACTAAAATAATATTATAATAATAAAAAAATAGCTAAAAAGTTATATAGGATAGTATTAATTAAAACAAAGGTAGATATTGCTAAGTAACTAATTTTGCATAATAATAATTATAACACCTGACCACCACACTCTTTTTTTTTTTTGTGCCTTTAAATCAATAGAAAAATGAAAAGTTGAATATCATATTATCTTATGATTTATATGTAAACTATTTATATGTATATGTATATTTATTTATTTATATGTATATATATATATATGTTAGTTAGTTTATAGACTTGTTATATATATATAGATATACATATATATATATGTATATACAACATTAATATATTTATTTTATTACATTTGGTTAAAAAGAATAAAAAGGTCAGATTATTTTTTTAGGTGTGACAATTTCCAAAAAAGTGGTGCCCCATTTTTGGTAAGCTGAATTAGAAAATAAAAAAAATTCGATTTTTTTTTCCTTTCCATTCGTTCTTTTTCTTTTCTCTTTCTTTGTCTCTCTTATTTTATATTTTTTTCCCATTCTAACATTTTTTTATTACTATTTCTTGAAAAAAAAATTATTCTAGACTTTATTACCACACCTTTATATAATTGATTGGTAAATATAAATTATTATTATAAAAAAAAATAACTCATCATAACAACATAAAAAAGAAAAATTAGTTTTATTAAAAAAAAAATATTTTTTTTATTCTTTTCGTTTTTTTTTAAAAGAACAATAACAATTTTGTTTTTTTTTTTAAAAAAAAAAAAAGGAAAAAGGATAAAGAGGACCACACTATTTTTAATACAATATTACATTTATTACGCGAAAACATAAATTAATATATAGTGCACGTGGTATTTATTATAACAACATTAACAATAACTATAGTAACAATATAATAATAGTAAAAAATTATACAGCAATATTTTCAAGCAAACTTCTTTCGTTCTCTCACACACATACCTACAAACACTTTTAAATACAACATACATACATATACATAATTCTATTTCAACACATTCTTTAGAAATAAATTATTTTTATAATGTCATCATTAACGAATAAACCAACTAAAATGGAAGATATCGAGGCAATGTTTCAAGTGTCCAATGAAAAACTAGATATTTTAATAAAAGGATTCAGCGATGAAATGAAAGCCGGTTTAGCCAACGATTATAACAACGAACAAGTGAAAAGAAATCTTTTAAAAATGATTCCTTCTTATGTTACTGGTAAAAAAAAAAAGAAGAATAAGCTGTCGTAATGATTACAGTATATGTATATATATATCTGATGAGCAATAAAACAAAAAACATAAAATGATCTAGGTATGAAATAAAGCAATTATAATAATTAACTATTTATATATAGGTCATCCAACGGGTAATGAAAAAGGAACATATCTTGCATTAGAAATTAGTGGTGTGGATATATATGTTTGTCAAGTCAAATTAAAAGGAGATGGAGGGAAGTTAGCTATCAATCAATATCAGTATAAGATCCCTGATTATTTTACAGCTGGAGACGATATTGGGGTATTAATTGATTATGTGGCAGGTTGTGTTGCCGATTTTCAAACAAGAGTAGGGATCAGTAACAATAGTAATGAACGTACTTATTCTATGGCCATTAGTGTTGGGTTTGCCGTACGTCAAACAGGTTTAGATTGTGGGGTCATCATTGCTTTAGAACATGGTTTTGAATTTCCTAATGCTATTGGTTGTAATATAGTCGATTTATTTCATCAAAAATTCCATGAAAAAGGGTTAGCTATTAAAATTGTGGCTATTGCAAATGGTAATAAAAATAAAAATAAAGTTGATAAAGAAAAAGATATATTATTTTATCTATTTTTAAAATAAAATAAATGGTTACCTGCACTTATAAATATACTAAACATCTCTTTTATTAATATATGTATCATAAATTTATTTATTTTAATTTAGATGCTGTTTGTACATTATTAGCTCATGCATATCAACATCCTTCTACTCGAATTGGTATTGTACATGCTGCAGGTAAAAATAAAATTAAAAAGATGATCATTCAGTATAGTGGACATTAAATAAAATGATAAAGTGGAGCAATAAAAAACTTTATTTATCTAAAAATTAACTTTATATATTATATTTAGGTACAAATTGTGCTTATTATGACAAAATATCCAACATGAGTGCCTTTTTATCTCAACAAGAAAATGCAAATATCAATTTAAATCAAGAAATGATCATTAATACTGAATGGTGTAATTTTGGAAGTAAACAATATTTACCAATGACGATCTTTGATCATATATTAGATAGTGAATCCAATAATCAAGGCATACATATTTTCGAAAAAATGACCACAGGAATGTATTTAGGGGAACAAGTCAGACAAATATTGATTCATTTATTAGATCAAGGCATCCTATCGTTTAGTACTTCTACCACAAACGATAATAATAATAATAATAATAGTAGTAGTAGTAATAATAATAGTAATAACAATAACAATAATGAAAACGAAGATGGAGAGGACTGTTTACTACGTGTTCCTTATCAATTTGATACGAGTTACATGTATGTATGTGAAGCAGATGAAGATTTGGATACTCTTGAAGACACGCGGGTCGTGCTCGAGGAAATGTGTAAAGTAGGTCCAACAACTTTGGCTGATCGTGAAATCGTTAAAAAGGCTTGCGAATTGGTTGGGAATCGAGCAGCCATCTTACTTGGCGCTAGTATCGCAAGTGTAGTGAAATATATGTTTGAACATAAAATTGGTATTGATCAACCTAATGGATTTGCTATTTGTAAGTGAACTATTATACATTTTATTATTATTATTTCACAATATATTAGAATATTTCATGTTAATCATTAATATATATATATATATATATTATAGCTATTAGCGGCGATGTATATAAAGATTATCCTTCCTTTCACCCTCGTGTATGTGAAGCCTTAAAAGCTTTAATACCGGATGATATGGCTGCAAAATTATCGGTAGGGATTGTTAAACATTCAAGAATTGTTGGAGCTGGTTTAGTGGCTATGATGGCTGAAAAAATGGAGCAATATGAAAATGAAATGGATACAACTTAAAAAATGACAACATTTTAATATAAACATATATTCCATTACTATTACTATTACTATATATTACCATTTTTAATTATTTTTTCTTTCTTTAAAAGAAGAAAAAGGGTTAAAAATAAAAGAAAAAAAAATCTCATATTATTATTATTATTATTATTATTATTATTATTATATATTACGGTTTAAAAAACCCTTTTAATGTTTACATTTAAATTATCTATCAACCCAATTTTGTAGTAAAAAAAGAAAAGAGTTGAAAATTAATAAAACCTTTGCATCCCTCTCTTTTTTTTTCCCCCTATTAAAAATCAATAAAAAAGTTTATTTATCACATCACACCAGATAAGCTTGTAAAAACATCGAGTCTAGTGAAGAAAATTTATTTATTTTTTTATTTTCAGGTAAATGGTGATAAGATTTATATATACTTAGTATAATTGGTGCTTTTTTTAAATAAGTTTTTATGCAAAAAGAATTTCATTTTTGTATATTACAAATATGAAAAAAAAATCAAATATTTTTTACATTTTTTATAAAAATAAAAGAGTAAAAGTTTAAATTCATTAATCAAAGAAAAACACATTTATTTAAAAGAGTGTCGATTTTATAAAAAAATCGACGATCAGCTTAATCATAGTCGAAGTTGCATTTTTCTTAACTTGGAATATTCCCGCTATTTTATATTTCATTTTTTTTATTTTTATTTATTTCTATATAAAAATATTGTATAAAATTACTTCAAAGGTAAATGAAATAAGTGATCCATAATTTGTGTTAAAATTCAAATTTATTATCTTATTCTATTGTACATAATAATCAATCTTCTATGTTACATTATTAATTTCTTTACCCTTATTTTTTAAAAGCGCGCTTTTTCTACTTTGTGCGACGATTACCTTCCTTATGATAAAGACTTTGCTGAAATAAAAATTGAATTCATTGATAAACAAAACCTTTAAAAAATAAAATATAATAAAACAATGAGGGGTAAAAATAACTAAACTCAGTAAACTTTTTCACTATTATTATTTTAAAATAGGTGAAACTCAGGTAACCTTATCAAAACTTAAACATATTATGTATGGATCTGACTTTGATAATCTCGATAAAAAATTCAAGGTAAGTTGCTTAGTTTTAAGAAAAATGATAACATAGATAAGTAAAAAAAAAAAATTGACTTCTATATATACTTATTTATTAAAAAAAAATATTATATATATATATATATTAATAGTACTAGAAATATTTTTAATGAAACTAAAGAAATTGAAAAAGAAAAACAGACGTTAAAAAAAATTATCAAAGTAGATAGCAAGATTCACGCTAATCACAATTCAGACTAAGGTACCTTATGAAAATAACAATCCTTTACTTATGAATTATTTTAATATAACCGTACTAACACATATATATACTCATTATATTATATAATCAATCGTTAGCCATTTTATACCTTATTTTGTCATTATATGTGTTTATAAATTATTTTTATATATTTATTATTAAATTACACATTGCAGTTACTCATCATCATACGTTCATTTTTCATTTTTCATTTTATACTAATTTATTATTTAAAAATTATTCTATGCTAAATTTCAAATATTATATATTTATATATATATCATTTGAATACTTTTAAATTTTGACTTAGCCTTGGTTATATAGTTTATTTTAATTTTTTCTTTTAATTTACCTCCTCGATTTTTTATTAATGAATACATACAAAAAAGGATATGATTTTTTATTTATGATAAGAGTATCATAAATATCATTATATATAGATGCTTCACTATATATATGATAAAGTACTAAATCGTGTATAAAATGTTATTGAGCTATCATATCTCTGTTTTGACAACTTTTTTTTTTGCTATTTTTATTCCAGATTATGAATAATCTTCATAAAATAAAACCATCTTTTTTATTTGTTTCAGCTGTTAGGAATATGTCAGGATCCAGGCTAAATTATCTATATAAAGAATTGGTTCTTTTGTAGTAAAATCATCAAATTCCAAGCCAGATGGCACTCTTGTTTACAAAACAAGTAAGACCGACATTATGTTTATCTCTTCTAATATTCTCGATAAGTTCGGTTTTTTTCTTTTTTTATTTTCTTCTATATATTTACTAATTTGTCTTCAACTAAACTTGAAATAGGTAAATTATGGTATTTTTTGATTATTTGATACATTTAAATATATTGATATATAAACCAGTATTTTCTTTTCTGGATAATTCATCTTTAATAGAACCATCTAACATTAAGACAATCCACCTTAGTCACTTTATATATGTATACTGAGAACTTATTAATATGCTTTTTTTTTAGTGAGTCGATTTATATTGATTCTATGATCAATACAAATGCTTTTTGAAAATTTGAGTAACAATAGTTCTAAGGATCTTTAAAAATAAAAATAATACCAACAAGTATATAAAAAAAAGATTGATCAGAATTTATGTCATGTAGATTTTCATTGTTCCAAATTTCAATGTTTATATAGCTAATATACTCTATAACACTGATAAAAAAAAGGTTTTGATATATTTCATATATATCTATCCATCGATTAATAAATATTCATTAAAATGAAAATAAAGATAAATATTGTACGTATAATTCATTCCATGAATATAATATATATGAAGGGATATATATATATATATATATTTATCTGTTTATTTTCGGTAAGCATTCCATAAAAAAAGAGATTATTACTATTCCATAAATACATGTTCCTTTTTCCTTACTTTTATATTATTTATTATTTATAGAATGAAACATCATTCATAATAATAATAATAATAATAATAATACATTTTTTATTTTATTTTATTTTTTTATACAATATAATTTTTTAATTTTCGTAAACGTGCTACAGCATCATCTAATACGTCATCAGTTTTACAAAAAGCAAATCTTGCGAAATCCTTTGCCAATGGCCAGTGGTCTTTAACGTAAAATTCAGAAGGGGGAATAGCCACGACACCAATTTCTTTAGCTAACCAATAACAGAATTTGAAATCATCACCACGTTGGTGTAAGATATCAGGGAAAGGATAATCATCTTTAGGATAGTTGATTTTGGATGTATTGACAAGGATATAATAAGCACCATCGGGAGTAGTATAAGGTAAATTCAATTCATCAAATAAGGTTGCTAATTTTCCACGTTTAGTTAAATAATTATCGATTTGATTTTGAAAAATAGGTTGTGTTAAAGAAGCTTCTAAACCAGCAGCGATGGCTTCTTGACATGGGGAATTGACACAAAAGACAACTCGGGTTTGAGCTGCAAAAGAATATTTAATTAAATGTTCAGGACCAATTAACCACCCTACACGCCATCCTGTAGCACCAAAACTTTTTCCACCAGATCCAACTGTAATGGTACGATCCCAAAATCCTTCCAAGGTTGCAATACGAGGGAATTTTTCAAGAGGTGGGTAATATAATCTATCATACTATGCAATAGTTATGTATATATTCATATTAATAGATGAATAAATATATACATTTTTCTTTTTACTCCTTTTTATAATATATAATATTGAAAGACCACTTACCACTTCATCAGATAAAATAATTAAATTATGCTTTTCAGCCACTTTACCAATAGCGCGTAATTCTTCTTCATCAAATACTTTGCCAATAGGATTATGAGGTGTATTTAAAACAATGATTTTTGTACGAGAGGTGATTTTAGATTCAAGTTCGTTTATATCTAATTTCCATTCTGCTGAAGAGATATTTCGAGTGGATGAATCATCTGGTGCACGAAGAGGAACATAAACTGGTTTACCTCCGTTCATTGTAATATTAGACTATTTTTATTTATTTAATTTTATAAAAAAAAAAAAAGGAACATTAGTTATAGACTATTAATATATATATTAAAATACAATGATAATAATTACTTACAATATATTGGTCAAAAAAGGGTTCCATTACGATTACTTCAGATCCTTCATCCAAAAAGGCAGCAAAAGTTGCAAACATAGCTACATAATCAAATAATTAATAGAAATAATAAAAATAACAATATTAATAACAATTAATATTTATATATATAATGATTCATCTTATTAAAATATTTCTCTCCTTTTTAATAATAACTAGCCATCCTATTTTTTATAATAGTGATATATATATATCTCTATAAATATACCTTCATTGGCACCAGCAGTTACAAGAATTTCGGTTTCAGGATTAAGTTGACGACCAAATTCAGAATTATAAGAAGCAGCTAAAGCATTTCTAAGTCTAGGACGACCACGAGGGTGACTATATTGATTTGCTTCAACAATATCAATAGCTTCTTTAGCAGCATTTTGAACAACTTCAGGAGGACCAAAACTATAATAATACATACCAAATAAAATAGTCGACTATTTAATATACATATATTTCTATTTTTTTTTTTTTTTTTTTTTTTTTTTTTTCAACCCTATTTAAGTATATATATGACATACTTCATAAAACCTTGTCCTAAATTAATAGCTTTAGTTTCTATAGCTAAAGGTGTAAAAATTGACCAAACTATAATTTCATTGTAATAAGAAAAAGAGAGAAAACACGTTATATTACTTGTGTATAAAACCTTATCTTTTTTTTTTTTTTTACAAAGTTACTATTACCATCTTGATCAAACTTTGCTACACGTTTGGCAGGAGTAATATTATTATTATTTGACATTCTTATTTTAGATGTAGTTGAAAAAGTAGCTCGTCGTAAAGAGGAAGAAGAAAAAAGATTTATAGAACGTCGAAGCAACATTTAAAAAAAAAGAAAACGTGAGGGAGAAAAAAAAGAGTTTAAATAAAAAAATATTAGTGATTTTTATTTTTTTTAAAAATCAGACTACCAATGATATTTAATTATTTTATGTTGATGCTTGAAATGGATGGTGTCATTTTCATGTAACCTTTTTTTTTTTTTTTTATTGTATATTTTTATATAATTAATTTAGATAGCAATATTAGAAATAAAAGATAATTTTAAAATGGTAGAAATCTGTATACGATTATGAGGATTTGGGTTTAACATTAAATAAATTAAAGAGCGAATATCAGAATCATTTATAGAAGATAAAGTTTTAAAAGATCGAGTAGAGTAGGATTTTAAAAATAAGCGGTAATAAGCATCACTTTTTTCCGCATATTGAAATAAGGTCCCCTTTAACCACATACAGCAAAACACCATAGCAGCAGACCATACATCGACTTGCATTGCTTGGTAACCCTCTTGATGATGTAAAAAGATTTCGGGAGCAATGAAAGCTAAGGAACCAACAAATCCTGATGATAATCGACAATGTTTTTGCCATTTTTCACAAAATACTTCCGCAACACCAAAATCAGTTATTTTTAATGTTTTTCCATCTTTTGATAACATTAAATTTTCTGGTTTAATATCACTAAATTAAAAAATATTACTATTAGTATGTATATATACTATTAATAATTATATTTTTAATATTATTTTATTCTATTTTTACCGATGGGCAACCCCTAAAGAATGTAAATAATCTAAACCTAATAGTAATTGTTTAAAATAGCTTTTCATTTTGCATAAAGTCAGCTGATCACTTTCAATAGCATGATATAAATCCCCACCTGTACACTAAAAAAAAAAAAAAAATAGACATATATATATATTAATATACATCCTATATTTTATATTTTTTTTTTCTTTTCACTCTTTTTTTTTTTTTTTTATTCTTACATATTCCATCACCATACAATAATGACCATATTTATTTTTCAAAAAATCAAATGTTTCAACAATATTTGGATGATTTAAAGAAGATGCAATACAATATTCACCACTTATTTTTTTCATTATTTTTTTTTCATGAAGTCTATTATTCTTTTTATTCTTTTTATTTTTAAATATTTTTACTGCATATATAGATTGTTGCTGATGATTAGTAATTAATTTAACATTAGCATAAGCACCTTTTCCTATACTAGTCGATTGTAAAGTACCATATTTTTGTTCCAAAGTTAAATTGCTTTGATTATTATTTGTAGTTGTTGGTTTATATGATTGATCAATTGGCAATGATGGTGGTGGTGGTGGAGGTGAAGAAGAATAAAAAAAAGAAGCAATATAATGATAAGGTTGCTTTAAATAAGATGTAGTGGTAATAGTTGTAGATATAGTAGGTGTGCATGTGATGGAAGAGGAATGCGTGGTTAATAATGGCTTCTTTTTTTTTGTTTTTTTTTGTCTCTTTATTTTTTTATCATTGTAGTCTATTAAAAATCGCTTGGTAATATTATTTTGTTTTATTATCTTATCTTCATCATCATCTATTCTAATGGTACTATCATTATATCCAGTTTCTATCACTGTATCTTCTTCTTTTAATGGAATAAAAGGTATCGTTGTTGTTATTGTTTCCGTAGCCATTATATTGAATAAAGTAATATTATAAAGACGTTTAATAGTAAAATTTGATTTTTTGACATATATTTATATATGTGTATGTATATGTGTATGTATATATATATATATATATAAATAAGAAGGAAAAAGAAAAAGAAAAGAAAAAGAGTAGAAAATATAAAATAAAGGTTTTTAGTAAACTTTAAAAGGGGATGAGAATTAAAAGAAAGATGAGAAAAAGAGGAGAGAAAAAAAAAATGATTACAAGTTCAACTACGTTATTTATATAAAAAAAAAAGAAGTTGCAGTATATTAGTATATTAGTATTATTTATATAGCACCTCCGCCTTTTCCTTCACTCTTTTAGCCATATCCGTTTAACCCTGGTTTTTCTTTTACCTTTTTTTCTTCTTGTCCCCTTTTTTTTTATTATATATTTTAATATTATTAGTAAATAATTCCCCTTTATATTACTTTTATATACAATTTATCTTTTTTGGATCATTAAATAAAAAGAAAAAATTGCTTTTTAAAAAACAATGAAAAAAAAAAAAAAAAAATTCCAATCATCATTATTATTATTACCATTTATGATGATTCCCAAATATAAAAAGTTTCAATTTCAACGCATGTATTTTATATTATTTCATTTCTTTATTTTTATCTTTATAGTTATTGATGCAAAAAAAAAAAAAAAAAGGTTATGAAGATGTACTATATTTAACCACATACATACCTTTATCCACTTTCCATAGCTACAGCAGTAGATGAAGGTTGGTAATAAGGCCCTTGTTGAATATATTGCTGCAATAAAGGAAAATGTCGACCAAAAATTGATTCTGGTTCTCGTCCACCTTCTATTAAAGTTTTGATGATTCCATATTTCCACATCTACGGAACAATTCATAAAAATAAAAAATAAAAAAAAAGGAATGTTTAAAAAAAAATCGATTGCATTCTTTTATTTCTTTATTTTTCCTAATATTTTTTTTTTTTAATCATCTCTATTTTATTTTACCTGACCCGCTTGTGTATGTTCATTAGATCTATCCAATATATATCCAAAGAATTCAAAGCTTTGAGCTAATGCCTAATAAAGTATGATAATTAGGAAAAATAATAATAATGATAACCTTTGTCAATAAAATATATAAAACATTCCATAATTATATATATATATATATATATATATATATATTTCTTTTTTTGTATCTAAAATTTATTCTGTACTTACTTGCCGTCCCCATTGATGTGATGCAATAGATTCTAAAAGTGCAAATCCAGAAATACGAATATTCTCAACAGGTTGTTTGACGGTAGATATCAAGTTTTTAATGGTATTGGGTTGATCTAGTATAATTCCAATTAAAAAATAAATAACATAAACATATTTCCAATTTTGATTTTAATTTTATGCAGTGCATTACCTGGAAGTGATTGATATATTTCTAAAGTATATGCTTCTACTTGATCTTCATTTAATTCACCACTAAATAATAAATATAAATAATAATTGGTAATGTATTATAATTAGTAACCCTTTAGGTTTATTTATCTTCCTTTTAAATATAGAACCATTGTTTATGCTTATTCTTAACCTTATTCCTATTTTTATTTATTTTACCTTACACCAATTAATTTTGATAATGATTGAAAAATAGTTGCTTTAGTATCCCCACTAGCAGTCCTAGCAATAGCCATGAATTTAGATAATAATACAGTGTCTCGAACAAGTCTTAATCCGTCCAGGTGAGATCCAATTAAACCAACACATGATAAGGTTACAGTCTAGAATTTAAAAGAACACAAACAAACAAGAATATGTAATCAATACATGCAAATAATAAATATACATTTATAAAGAAGCCGAAAATAGACCGCTCTTTTTTTTTTTTTTAATTTTATTTTATTATTATTATTACCTCTATTTCTTTGTTGTCACTATCAATGGTTTTTTCCAATCTTTCTAAAATTTGACATTGATTTTGAATTAGAGTAATATTCACATTCTATGTATAATCAAAAAAAAAAAAAAAAAAAAAAAAAAAATTACACAATCACTAAATATATAAGGATTACTTTTTTTTTTTTTTTTTTTTTACTATTATTATGAATTCACTTTGTTATTCCTTTTTATTTTATTTTTTACGTACCTTGTTAGAAGCTAAATGACCAAAAAATTTCAATACAGCACATTTTGTTAATACAACCGCTACATCACGTTCGTCTTCCATATCCAATAAGGGAGCAATTAAAGTAGCTAATTTCTCGGATCGAATTAAAAATTGAGAACCTGCAGGTGTGGAAGCAACCTTAAATAGGTATATATACATATATATAATAATATAGCTCATATAAATAAACATTTTTATATTTATATATTTATATTTACCTATTTAATCACTTACATTATTTAATAATTCAATAGCATTCATCTTTAAAAGTAAATCATCTGTTTCTAATTCTACAAATAACTGCTGAACTATTCTAGATTCCTCACATAACTTAACATGTTGTTCTGATTGGCTGGCAATTTTCATCATCAAGTCATAAACACGGAAACTAACCGTTTCATTACTAAATAGAAGGATAAAAAATAATAGAATCATATGAGCACATATATTTCGTCATAATTATCAGTATATATAAAACTTATGCCCCTCTTTTTTTTTTTTATCCTATTCTTTTAAAAAAATTACACTCGCATAATTTGTTCTAAAACAGGAATACAGTTAGAATTAATAAATATTTGACAATTTTCATAGCTTTGACATGCCTTGATAATATAAAAATATAAAAATAAAAATAGAGTCAATAATTACTATATACTTTTAATGTTTACAGATAAAATGCTGTTTATTTTACCAACTGATTTTTTTTTTCTATTTATATATTTATATTACTTTATATAATATGTCCACAGCTTTGTCAGCAACGTGAGTTTCTTGAAAAGCGATTGTTGTAGCTACCAAAAGAAGAATTTCAGATGTAAGCTATTTTAATAAAATATATTAAAAAAAAAAAAAAAGACGGATGAATATGTAATATTATCATTATTATCATCTATTAACTATTTTATTTATGCCGATATATATATGTTCGTATTATACGTAATTATATGCATTACCATGGCAAAAGCGTCATTTGGATTATCATTACATTTATCTACCAGTTGTAAAGAAAGTGATCTAACATGAGGAGAAAAATGCTCAAGACCGTGAATAAGATATTCTTTTTGTTCTCCAAGTATAAAATATGAGTATGGAAAAGGACTAAAAAGTTTTAGTAATAGATCACAAATCACTTTGGTAAGTATTTCATTTTCATTATTCTCTTGATAATTATCAGAAGCCATAATTAAAGCATGATAAAATTGAGATAAAGGAATCACTGAAAATATAGTTTCCACTTGTTCAACTTGTATACGATCTATTGAAATATAGAAAGAAAAAAAAGTAAAAATAAAATAAAATGAAATCTATAGTTTAGTTTATTTTTTAACCCGTGTATACTCCACTTTGATTTCATATTTACCACCGATGGATGCCGATAAACCACGTAAAGTAGAAATCTTTTCACTAATAGGTATATTTTGTTGCAAAGCTTGCTGTGCCCTTTCAAGAGGTGATATAATAGTAGGCATTTATTTAATTATTACTACAAAAAAAAAAATAGTTGGGAGAAAGAAAATTAAATATTATTACGTTTAACTTTTTTTTTATTTTCTTTTGTGTATTAATAATTAAATCCCAGCAATACAAAATAAAAATTATGCTTCAAAACTTTATTCATTTCTTTATCTTTACTCTTCTTCTTTTTCTTTTTTAATTGTATATATACAGCATTTATTAATCAAATGATCCTATAATATTTTTTGGCCTTGATTTTTTTTTTTCCATCATTTTTGATATAATAAAAATCGCACTGATTTTTATTACTGATGTTCGCATTAGAGTAAAAAATTATTTTTTAATAAAACACCACCACCACCATTAATATTATTATTAGTCTGGTTTTCAAAATAATATCAAAAGAAGTTCTACTTAATCAACTCAAAGTAAAACACTCATTGGCAAAGTATCAACAACAAGAGCAAAATCACACATTATTCTTGTGTATTTTTTCAGCTTATGGAGTCATTAATATATCTTTAAGAGTAACTCTTCATGCAAAATCAAAGAGGCAAAAGGACGATAGAACTAAATAAACATGATCAAAGAATACAATAACTGATCATTCGCTGTAATAAAAAATAGTATTAAAAGTACTAAGAAAGACTGAATTTTTAGCAAAAAAAAAAAAAAAAAAAAAAAAAAAAAGGTATGTCTTCATTTTTTAATAATAATAATAATAATGATGATGATGACGATGACGATGATGATGATGATGATGATGATGATGAAAATAGTAATAATAGGAAGAATAAATTTATCTCAAGATCCATGGTTGCTAAAGGACTAGCTGAATTGGTTGATAAATATGGAATGGAATATTCATTTGTTTTAATAATAAAACAGTATATAGAGATACAAATATATTTATAAAACAAAACCAATATTACAATAAAACTCGTTACTCAGTTTTTTTTTTTTTACTGTAGCTGTATTTTAATTAGATAATACGACTATAATAATAATATAATAACAGTAATAAAATGATAACGATAGTAATAAAGATATAATAATAATAAAAGTAATATTGTAATTCAGAATAACTTCCAAGTTCAAATCTATACCTTGTCATTCAACGATATGTATAATAATAGTCCCTTGACCCTTGGATATTACCAACAGATTTTGATTGTTGTATATATACAGTATTACAATCGAAAAATAAGACTTTTACAACAACCATTTTTTATTTTTAGTGGATAGATTTAAACCTTCAATCAGATTGTTTTCATTAACATAGAACACCTTTAATGGTATCTACTATATATAATATTTAAGAATTACTTAAATACACATGAAGGAAGATAAATATCAGATTTATAAAACATTCTTTCCATACTATTTCATTATTAATTCGTATTCTGAGATGTTTAAGAGTAGGTATACTAAAAATTACAAAGTCTTTTGGGTGTTGTTTATTTTAGTTTTTTTAATCCAACATGAATATTACCATAATATATTATCTCTTTTCTCATGTAGTCACTATTGTTATTAGAAGTTTCAGATAAAGGGGTAGTAAAGATGATAGTGATGGCAGTAGCTAAAGCAAAAAAAATTAAAAGTCAATTTAAATTTAAAATTTTTTTATATATATTTTCTTTTTTTTTAAAAAAAAATAATAATATTTTTCACCATTCCCTTCCCTCTCTTTAAGAATATAATAATAATAATAATAATAATAATAATAATAATAATAATAATAATAATAATAATAATAATAATAATAATAATAATAATAAGAATAATATTGGATAACTTATTAAATAAAAATAGCATCAGTTATAAACGCCCTTATAATTTGATGCTTACTAAATACGCCGTGTGGCTCAAATATCTGCCTATATCATGTTTCAGTTAGTTACGTCAATCTATTAAAAAACATTGCAACCCTGAGAATGTGTTAACTTGATTGATTATTACATCCTATTAGTTAGATCGTTTTAGATATTGCATATACTTCTGAATAAAAGGTACCCGTTTTATTTTTTTATTTTTACAAAGGTCATTAATATTTCCTATTGAATGATTGGATTTAGATTATATTCCGCACCGAAATTATTTTAAAAATGCAACCAAGTTCATTGGCTTGTTTATACTATTAGTAAACATTATAACTATCTAAAACACAACAATACCAGTGACCATTATATAAATTTCGAATACATTTTAAAAACTTAGAATTGCTACAAATTAATATGGAATGTATAACTTTTTATTAATAAATTTTATCAAATTAAGCTTGAATAAAACTTGCTAAGAACTAAATTATATTAAATAATACTTAATTAGAATTCAATAGTATTGAATAATACATAATTGAAACTGAATTGCATCCATTATTGTGTAACAAAATAGGCGTTGAGTCAGAACTTGAATTCAAAAAATCAATACTTTTCAGTTCTTTATTAAAATCCAATGAACTTAAAAAAATTAAATTCTTTTTTTATTACATTGAATTAAAGATGCATGCAAATCTGTTAATAGAGAAAATATTAATGGACTCATTATCCACTCTATATCTCTATTTGATAATGGCTAGAATTAATTATCAATGTACATTTTTATGATACATTTTATATTTTTTTTTTATTTTTTTTAAGTGCTGCTAATAAAATTTATGCGATATGCTCTTTAAAAGGAAGTAAATTTTTTATATCAAAAGTAAAAAAAAATTGTCTGATTTCTAATTATTATTTTTTTGTTCAATTAAAATACTGCATTAACAGATAAAAAATTATAAAAGAAAAAATATATTATTGAATTTCCAAATTTCGTCGAAAAGAATGTATAAGATTAATTTGTAACCATTATAACCCATCAAGAGTTGGAGCGTAGATTATTCTTTAAAATAAAACCCATATGTTATATAATATGCTTTTTCTCTATTGGCAATGTTCTTCCGCATGATATTTTATTATCCGCACTGTTATTTATTTAAAGGGTACTTTTTTTTCTTTCCTTTTTTTTATTTTAATATATATATATATATTTAATATAGCAAAGCAAAAAACAACGCTAAGCGATGGGGCAAAAAACAGGAAGAATAACATTATCATCAATTTCATCATTATCGAATGAAGAAAAAAAGCGATATGATTATTTTCCATCAAATCTGGTGCTTGCATTATTGAAAACAAATACTCTAGTAACCGATGGATTTATCAATATGGGATCATCCTTCCCAAAAAGTGGTATATTAGACAATTTAGATCGAGAAATGGTCATTCTTCGAGTAGGAGCATTAAGTCATTCTTCATATGAGCGAATGCAGCATTTGCCCTATGCTTTGAAAGCTGGTTGGAATCAAGAAGATATTGCTTTAATTGAATCTGGTAAAAGCTCAAGCGCAAAGCATCAAGCTATCTTAGATTTTGTAGATGACTGTGTGAAAAATGTCAAAGTTTCTGATAAGGTTTTTCACAATATTAAAACTCATTACAATGAAGCTCAGATAGCCGAACTTTCCCTTTTGGTTGGATTTTATATGATGACAGCACGATTTCTTGAAACTCTCGAGGTGCCACTTGATGAAGCCGCAACTTCTTGGGATAATCTTCCTTAAATTTTTTTGGGGATAATCTATTATTATTATTTTAGAATTATCGTAGAAAAATAAATTAATAAATTATTGGAATATTTTAGTTAATAAATAAACAAATAAAGTAATAAAATAAAAACAATTCATAAAATAATAAATGTTTATTATATATGTATAAAAAAGGATACATAAATATAAATATCTATCTTTTCTTTCTTAAATAATGACAAATATATTGTTTTTCAATATATATATATATATAGCAATAAGTTGATACATATGAATCAGAATTTAAATCAATTTTGACTACATTAATTTTGACTTTTGAATATTCCTTTATAAGGTAATTATGCACTTTAGTGTCATGCGTTTATTTACAACATGCAAAACTAACAATCATGAGCTAGTATTTAGGTGATGTAAGTCATAATAATTGCTACATGATACCGTACTCTGATTTTCCACAATAATAATAATATTAATAATAATAAAACTACCGTGACTCGAGGCATTATTTTTATTTCATTTCATTAACTAAATAAAGAATATGAAGAGAAAAAAATGCTAATATTTAAGATATTCTTATCAATACTAAATATGGTAATCTACGGAAAAATGAAAAAGATTAGATACTATCTCGATCATGGTGAAACCTTTATAAAACATGGCATTAAACAAATATCCAGTCAACCCTGTAATTTAGTCATCAAATTATTTCTTTATGGTATATAGGCTAATCTTTTATTTTATTTCAATGCCTAATCAGATCAAAAAACAATCCTGACCCTAAATAGATTCAAAATCACTTCAATGAATGATAAATCGATGGGGTTTTACTTTTTGTTTCATTTCTATTAACATTATAAATATTAGACATTTCGTAAACTTATTTTTTTTTTCGTTCGTTAATATATAAGCAAACTTAAAAAGAAACGATTTAAAATGGCTAGTCCCGTAGTTTTAGTTACTGGTTGTACTAAGGGCGGTATAGGTAGTATATTATTTTCTCATTAAAAAAAATAATATATTTCTTACTCATTCCATAATATACTCTCTAACAATAAAAAAAGAAAAGTCTATTCTAACTACTATTTATATATAAATAATGAATATACAATAATAATAATAATAATAGGGTATGCTTTGTGCAAACAGTTTTCAAAACATGGATGCAAAGTATTTGCTACTGATTATGGTACTACTGAAAATATGGGTGGACTTGAAGGTAAATAACTATAATAAACATTAGCCTATCTTTTTTATTTATAATCTTTTCCTTTTTGTTTTTAGAGTTCAACTGTGAAAAATTGGTTTTAGATGTTAATAGTACCGATTCTGTTAATAAATGTTTTGAGGTATAAATATATATTTAATATTATAATAAATAAAAAGACTGACTTTAAATTTATTATTTCCAACTATTTGATAGGATATAATAAAATCAGCTGGTCGTATTGGTAAATATTATATATATATTATACGATGGTAAAATGATATAAAGGTGACAATATTTCATAATTTTTTTTTTTAATTTTTTATCTTTTAATTCTCAGATATTGTTGTTAATAATGCTGGTGTACCGTAAGTAAAAAAAAAAAAAAATAGATTTTATCGATTATTAGTTTGAAAAATTTGATCTTTATAACTAAAATGAAAATTATATTTTTTTTTATTTTTATCTTTAAAAAAATAGTGCTGTCGGACCTTTGCTTGATATTGATTATAAAACAGCAAAACATTGTATTGATACTAATGTATTTGGTGTTTTATCTGTATCGCGTGTTTTTGGAAGACATATGGCTGAGAACCAAAGATCAGGAAAAATTGTGAATTTTGGGTCAGTTACTGGTTATTCATCAACTCCTTGGGCTGGTGTTTACTCTTTTTCTAAAGCTGCAGTACATTCTATGTCTGATACTTTAAGAATGGAATTAAAGCCTTTTGGTGTTGACGTTACTGTTGTTGTTCCTGGTAATAATAATAATAATAATAATAACAATTAGTAATACCATATACATGTTCAATTGTTTATGGCTCAATATTATATGATATATATTTATGTTAGGTGGCATTACATCCAATTTTGGTAAAACTGGTACTAAAGCAATTAAGATTCCTGAAAATTCTCTTTATAAATCAGTTACCAAGTTTATTTATGGTAGAGCTGAATTATCGCAAGGTAATATAATATAATATAATATAATATATATAGTATTATAAATTAATTTTTTTTTAATAGGATCATCGTCAACATCTGCCGATGATTTCTCTTACAAGGTGGTTCAAAAGATATTAAGACAAACTCCGCCAAGATATATTACCGAAGGGTCCCATACACTTCCTTTTTATCTATTTTATTATTTGCCATTTTATGTTAAAGATTACTTTTTTTCTAAAAAATTCGGTGTCGACCAAATTAAACTGATTAAAGATAATTAAAAATTTTTAATTACTAAAAAAAAGTGCTGTTTGTTTAATTTAATTTTATTCTTTATAATTATAAATAAAAATATACAACTACTTTTAAAACTTTCTTGGATAAACAACAGTAGTAAATACTTACATTATATTTCCAGTTGTTATTAATAATACACTGATATTCGTTTTATAAATATTAACAGTTTTTTAGTACATCATGGCTGAGAGTATTGGCGTCCAAACGATAAACCTGCTCAGATACACAAAGTGTCTTGTAGAAATATACTAAACTCCATATTTTTCAGGAGAGTTAAAACAAATATAAGCTGCCATTTTTAAATGATTGTTATTCGAAACACTTAATACAAATATGAACAAAGAAATTTAATCTAGTGTTTATTTATGATTTAATATATAAATGTATAAAAATACTTTATATTTTAAGATATTATCAAAAAGCTGTAGGCATTCAAAAAGTGAGAAAAAAAGTCGCCAAAACTCATCCTAATTTGTAGCTTTTTTTATTTTAAAAGATATTTTCAACTTTGTTTCTTTTTAATTTATTTTCTAGTTAATATAATACAATTCATGGGATTAAATGTAGATTCTTGTATTCATATTACAAGCTTAGTATTCATTTTAATATTTATGGTGTGGCTAGAAAAATTTTGGTTAATGGTTTATGTCAAACTTACTTATACATTGTACGTTTTTTATTACTCTGTATAATAAAAAAGTTGTTTAGTGATATGAATATATATTATTATAAGAGAAAAAAAAATTTTTAAAAAAGATAAAAAAGTTTCAAAAGGGAACGTAGGTTGAAAAATATTATAGCTTCAAAAACTAAACCTTTATTTCCATGTTGAATGTAATTTATTTTATTCGTTTTTTTAAAATCATGTAATCTCTCAATTTTTTTAATTGTATTTCTTCTTGTTTTAAATTGAAGTTCAGTTTTTTTCATACATTTAAAAAAATAGAGATACAAGTTCAATTTTAAATTTTATATGTACATTTTAATATTTATTAAAAAAAATTGTATTATAGTATATTGTCTTTTTCCTTCTCTTTTGTTGAATATAAATTAAATTAAATAAATGAAATATATTATAATGATATATATAAAGATCTTTTTTTCCCAGAAGGGTAAACTATCATGGCAGATGCAATTAAACCAACCGATAACCCTATAGCAACATTCAACATTTGTAAAGCAAAAGCCGATTGACTTGTATCATGAAGATGTAACATGGCATAAACACTTTTCACACCTATTATATATAAAGAGAAAGAGAAATAGAAGAAGAGTGAGCTGGTTGTCATAATAATCTATAACTTTATTTTATTTCTATTTAGTATTCTTTTTTTTTTTTTCTTCTTTTTGTGTACCTAAACTTCCAGGAACTAATAAGGTAATACCAACACTAATAGGAGAAATAGGAGGTTCACCCGTAATTTTTAAAGCCAAATGACCATATAAACCTACAGTGAAAGCAGAGATGGCACCCAATATTTGAGAATCAGTAATGATATCTCCCAAAAAATATGTAACACAAAATCCAACAGCTGCACAAAGTACTTGAGAAAACCATTGTTTTGCACTAGAACCGTAAGATATCCCAATTCCAATACTCATGATAGGAAATAATAAAAAATAAAACCAATGGGAGATTTCAGTAGAAGTAGGACAATATCCTGTAGAATCCGATTCAGGATCCATCACACTATATAAATAACTACCTAACCGAAGTCCATAAGCTAACATAAAGGTATAAATTAATGCATAACCCATTCGAAGTGTACCCGTGACAACATGTTTAGATGTAATTTCCATCTATAAATAGAAAGTAGAAAAAAAAAATAAAAAAGAAGGTTCAATATGGTGTATTTTTTTAAAAGGCCAAGGCATATTATATATATATATTTACCACAGAAACCGTCATATTATAACCAGGTAATAAGATTAATAAAGCCGGAATTACTGAAGCGTTAAAACAACAATATTGATGTAAGGCCCTACCAATAATAGCACAAATAGCACAAGCGGTAATGTCATAAACAGGAGCATAAGCCGGAGCAGATGAAGCCAAATGTAATAATAACCCAACTAATCCACCTAAAAGCCCTGAAACTATCCCATCAATCCAAGTACCATGAAACATAACAATCGAAGCGGAAAAACCTAAAATGATAAAGGCAAATATTAATCGCCATATACCACACGTTGGTGGAGATATAATGATATTGTTCATATCGTTCATACAGGCTTCAAATGTAATATCTTCTTTATAAAATTTATTAACGGTTTTAATTATTTGTTCCAATTTCCCATTATCCGGCCAAACGTTGACTTTATGTAATAAAATTACTGGGTCATTTGGATTATTAGTGTTTTGATTATGATGAGGGTGGAATGCTGAGGATATATATTGTTTTTTTTCTTTTCTACTTTTTTTTTTATTACTTCTTCTATCTTTATTTTCTCCTTTTTCTTCTTCTATATCTATATCTTTATGTTGCTGATGTCTTTGTTGTATTGAATACGGGTGTCTATCTTCATCATCTTCTTCATCATCTCCTTCTTCATCTATTTCAATATTGTTTTCTTCCTCTTCTTCTATAGTTACGACACATGTACTATTGGAATCTATTTCATATTCCTCCTGTTTATTTTTGTTCCTGCTTCTATATCTTTTGGACTTTTGTTTTTCTTTTTTAGGCATTGGTTTTATGGACATGACTAATGAGTCAGGTGTAAAATTATACGAAATATCTAGTGATAATTTTTCAGCTACTAATTTTAATCCATGTTCCTAATAATAGGAATAATAGTAACAATAATAGAAAGATTGATCAATAGATGGATAGATTAATAAAGAAGCTCTTTTATCTATACATATATATATATATATATATATGTATGTATGTATGTATATTATTTCTTATCTGTATATTTACCACTCTATGGCTTGGTGCAGCATAAGAAAAAAGAGCTTTTCCAATTGTTGAAATCATTTCTTTTTTTTGTTCAAAAGTAATGTACTTTAGTGAATTGTTTGCTTTTTTATTAGAAGTACTGTTATCACCACTACTGCTATTGTTATTATTATTGCTGTTGTTTTTATTATTATCTTTATTACTATTTTGGTGATGATGATATGCACTTTCTTTTGATTTATTAGTAGTAAATGAATAGATAGAAGTCATTGATAAAGGGTGCTGTTGATAAGTCTTTCCTTTTCCTATATGATTATTATTACTATAATCATATGGAAGATGAGAAGAAGACGAATTATAATAATCTGTACCATCTATTGATATTTTATTAGAGCCTTTTTGCTGATCATTGGCAACTATTTGTATTGAATCTTGATGTTGCTCATTTACTATAGTTTTTAAAGAATCGGTTGTCATAGATCTTGGTTTCATTTGAGGACGTTCATATGGATGATTACTACTTTGAAGTTCTATAATACAATCTTCATCCATATAAAATATAAAAAATTAAAAGAAAGAAGAAGAAAAAAAACTATTAATAATAATAATAATTAAAAGAAAAAAAAAAAAAAAAAAAAGAGAGAGAGAGAGAGAGAGAGAGAAAAAGAAGAAATAAAAAAAAATTAAACTCTTAAGGGGGGTTAAAAGAAAAAACGGGCTTTAAAAAAAATCACAAGTAATTCTATTCATGCATTTTAGTTTTGTCTTATCCGATAGTTCAACCGAAAATGATAAAAACAAAACCAAGTACACTTTTAAAAAAAAGTATTTAATTTTAATATTTTCTTACGTAACAAATAAGAAATGAAAAAAGACATCATATTAAATCATTTTTATTTATTTATTAAAATATCAACTACGTAAAAGTCCAAAAAATAACGAAAAGAGTCATATGTACTTTCTCATATGTACTAATTTATTTATATAAAAAATTCACTTTTCTTAGAATGATTTTAAATGAATAAATGGTATTATTTGGAATGAATGACGGTAAATGATCTTTTCCTCTTCTTCCGATTGTAAATCATTTCATTCATTAAAAAACATAAAAGTACAAAACCAATGATAAGTTTTATTTTATTTTTTTCCACTACTTTAAATTTCTATAAAAGGATATTTCTTTTTTTCTTCTTTCTTTTCTTCTTTATTTTACTACGCTATCACCGAGAAAAAACATGTATATATTAAAAAATAATAAAAATTTATAAATAAAATAATACAATGACGATTTGATGTAGTTTTCACTTGGCCCTTGATCTTGTTTCTCTATTAAATCTAATCTCTTAACCTTCGCTAAATATGGTAACTTGGTCGATCATTGCTTTTTCTAATTTTGGATTTATCTTGTCAATATGTTAAATAAAGAATTATCGACTCCGGTATTTAAAGAAAAATTTTTTTTTCTTTTTATATAATAAAAAGGGAAGAAATAGTGTTGTAAGATCTTCCTTAAATTATATAGAATTATTAAGGGTTCTTTATTATTATTATTATTTATTTTTATATTTTTTCAAAACATTGTAGAAAAAAAGAAAGAATGAAAAAAAGAAAAAAATTATGCAGAATATACCTGTCTGCCTTCTCACCATTAAATTGACTTACGTAAATTATATAATCGAAAATCAAAAAAATAGCCTGATTTTTTGAGTGAGAACAATAAGAAAAAAAAGAATGTAGAAAAGTGCGACTGGATCATATAATTTACTAAGCGACTCTGCTTTTTTTTTTTAATGCCGATGATTATGATTTTGATTGAAAATAGATTACGTGTTCTATTTTACAATTTTGTGAGAGAGAGGGTATATGTGCATATATGTTTGAAATTTTTTATCGTGTGCTTTTTTTTTTCTCCTCTAAAAAATGAAAAATAGTCTAAATAAAAAAATAAATCATGTAATTCTTTCTTTTTATTTCCATTCTTATTATTCTTTATGAATAATAGAAACATTTAGAATCATAAAATAAAAGAATATTGCTTCAGTTTTAATATTCTATTTTTCTTTCTTTCTTTCTATTTTTTGAATCTTTTCAAATTCAGATTCAATAATCGAATTTTTTTTTTTCTTTTATAAAATAAAAAAAGGGATTATATATATATATATATATATATATATGTATATATATAATTTTAATAACTTCCGCGCTTAAAAACTACCTTGAAGAAATAAATTAATCAAAAGATCGGGGAACTTTTTCTCACTCTCTTTCTCATTATTATTACATGAGAGATATGTGACCTATTTTTTTTTTTTTTTTTTTTTTTCCAGGAGATTAACTTTTACCCCAAACATATGAATATATTACAATTAAAATTATTGCATATTTTTTTTTTTTTTTTGTTTGTATACCTGTATTTTTTAGTAAGATCGGTATGATAGTAAAGTTTAAATCGTTTTAAAATACATAAATGGGTAACAACATTGAGATAATTCTTATTATTTTTTTCATATGTAATTGCAGTATCACTATATTTATCTACATTTAAACTTTAAAAAAAAAGTTCAAATTTAATTGGGGTGGTAATACATATTTTTATTTTATTATTATTATTAAATGACTATGATAAAAAAAAAAATAAGAAATAAAATAAATGAATAATAATAATTAAATAAAATGAAATAAATATAGAGTTAAATATAACATAATTATAAAAATACAAATGAAAAATAAAGTAAAATAAAAATGGGATATAATCAAAAAATGCATATGACGAAAATAAAAAATAAAGAGAGAATGGGGGGGAGAAAGTGAAAGTAAGAGAAAGAGAGAGGAAGAGAGATAGCGATAGCGGGAAAAGGAGATTAAACAGAGTAGCTTTCCAAGGAGCTAGAGCGAGAGTGTGATTTATTATCAGAATGGGCAGGACTAGGAGGTAAAAATTGGAATACATCATCGGTAGGGCTTGCTAAATTAGACATGATAGGATTTATAGCATTGGTATACATTATGTGTTGTTGTTGATGATGATGATGATGTTGAGGAAGATGTTGAGAGGATTGAGATGATACTGATAATGATGATGATGGTGATTGTTGTTGTTGTTTGTTTTCAAGTAATTGACGTAAAATAATTTGTTGTTGTAATTGTGTCTTTTTCATATCTTCGAATTGAGTTAATAAATTAGAATAATTTTCTTGTAAAGTGTGGAATTGTTGTAATAAATCAGCTTGAGATAATTGAACCATAGCAAAAGAAGTATGGATATCACCGGTTTCTCTTCTTAATAATTCAGAATCCATGGCTTTACGTTTAATATCAATTAAATTATCAGGTCTACCATATTGAAAATGTTTATGGGAAAATTCCCAAATTTCATTTTCGTTACATCCACGTTGGCCTCTTGGTGATTTATTAATTTTATGAAATCCATACCTAATTATTATTAAAAGAAAATAAATAAATGTATGTATATATATATATTTAAAATTAGTATCATATATTCCCATTTTTTCTTTCTATACCGATTCATTTTTTTAAACCGGAGTTTTTTTTTTTTTTAAAAAAAAAAAAATGGCTGACTTACATGTTAAGCTGTCTTACAAAACTTGAAAAATTACAATGTTTAAAATGTATGGGTAACACCTCTTGAGAAAAAAGTGTAGCATTACAGACAAGAAAAGAAGTACCACTTGGATTCCAAGAAATTAATTGATTTGTTTTAGGGTCACCAACCATACTATTTATAATAATAAAAATATTAATTGAAAAGTTAATAAAAGGATAGAGTAAAATTATTAAATAAATATCAAGTAAAATACTTACGCATATAATTTACTAATAAAAGTACTAATGCTACGTTTATGCAATTTTTTATTATGAGTAACATTAGTAGTAGGAGTTGTAGGAGTAGTAGGTTCATCATGAAACATATTCATTTCCCATGATAAGGGAGGAGAATAATATTCTGGAGACATCATTTGTTGATGATACATAGTAGATTGATCAAAAGTGTTAATTGGGCTAGTCATCATAGAAAATAAAATTTAATAAAAAATATAATAGAGTTTAATTTAATAATAATAAGAATAATAAAAAGTTAAGTAAAGAAGAAAGAAAAAAAAAAAAAGGAACGGACCAATTTTTTCTTATTTTAAACGTTTTTGACCAAATCCCGATTCCGATGGACAGACCTTTTTCATTACCTTAAATGGTAACGGGTATTGATATCCTATCACGTTTGGTTTCAAAAAAAAAAAAAAAAAAAAATACCTCTCTATAAAATATTGGATCGGTTTCTCATACTATCTCTTTTTAAATGTATTCAATGGGAATATAAAAAAAATTTTTTTAGAAAATTAAAATTTAGGTAAAATCTAGAATATTTTAATTTTATACAATTATAGTATCGATTTTTACTTTTCATTACCTTATTTATCAACTCTGACATATATTGCCACCAACGTTAACTTTTTTTTTTACTACTTCTTTGAATCTAAATTTATTTACACAAACCAAAAAATAAAATACATATAATGATAGTATTGAAAACAAATGATATCATTTCAAAAACAAATAAAACAACCTTTTAATTTATTGGTTCATGAATTTAATTTATATTCGCTTTCTGATCAAGTTATAATAACAATAAAGTAAAAGAGTAAAAATAAGTGGATAAAATGTCTAGGTAGGATAGTTGAAATTAATACTTTAAGAAAAAAAAAAAAGAGAATCAATGACATCAAAAAAGAGGTCAATGATTACCCATTTAATATCCCACGGAGACTAAGAAAGGAAATTAACTTTTCTAGATTTTTTCTTAATAAAAGGAAACTTTTTTTTTACAGTCGAAATAGCTATATTAGGGAAAGCAAAAAGAAAAAAAAAGAAAAAAAATCGAACGATTATTTTATCTTTTTTTTTTTAAAAAAAAAAAATGTCTTGGAATCACATTGTCACATTGCCAATGGCTAAAATGTGTTGAAACACCGGAGAGCACGTTCACAATTATCTTTTGTAATATGTCTTCCTATTGGTAGATAGTCTTCCTCCCCCATTTTCTTTCAATAAGTGTCAATAAAACTTAAAATCCCGAGTTTTTAATTTTTAGAAATTTTAATATAAATCAAAATAAGAATCATTATAAACGTACTAAAGTATTTAAGATGGTGTTGTAAAAAAGACTACATTTTATGAAACGAGAACTTTATATAAAACTATACGAGTACATAATTTACTATTATTGATATTGTTATTGTTATTATTATTGTTATTAGTATTATATCATTATTATTATTATTTAGCATTTGTCAATTTAATATAATATAAATATATATACATATTTTCAAATGGTAGAATTGGTTACCTGGGGGGGGTCCATAAAATAAATAAATAAATATCTGAACTTTAAAATTCTATTTATCAAAATATACATCTTACCGTCGGCAGGTTTTGACCATATATAGTAGCCATCATTCTCTGTGTAAAGTTACACTTCATATGTCACATAAAATAAAATAAATGAATCGCATAAAGAGAGTTATATATACACACACATACATACATGTATATATATATATATATGAACGAGATGTAATTTAAAAAAGTGTTTCATCTTTTAATTAATTTTTATTTAATTTTTTTACTTTTTTTAAGAATAAATAAATTGATTTCTAACCTTATTTGATAAAATGAAAGATGATAATAATAAGGATTCATTTATTGATTTATTATAATTATTATTATTACTATTATTATTTTAGTAGTAGGTATACAATGGTGTATTATTAGAAGTGGGCGTAGCAAATGAATTTAAAATAGCTTCACTATCTTCTTCATATGTTAAATCCTGTAATGCATTTATCACCCAATCCATTTCCTCATTTGTTAATATTGGACGTAAATGTAATCTTACTCTATTCATTTTAATATCTCGTTTCCATTTGGCAAGAGCTTTTTTGGTAGTGTTAGATTTTTGAACTAAAAATAAATTGCGTGTGTATCTATCTGACAATCCTTCCACTACCTGTAGCAATAATACTCTTAATGATTTATAGGCTTCCATTCCAATTGTATTAGAGGCTTGACAGATGATTTTTAATAAGATGAGAGATAAAGCACGAGAGGAGAGGATTGTTGTATCATACCAAGGATAATAACAATCTTTAATTTTATTTACTTTGGTTGTTTCATCATTTACTTCATCATCAAGGTTTGGTAGATCAATACAATTATTGGCATTCAAGGTTGGATCATTTATGACGGATCGTATAGTGGTTGTGCGAATAACTTGGCGAGTCGTTGATATTCCTTCACAAGAAGCATTTTGCCATGTTTTGATAGACTATGAAAATGAAAATAAAAAAATCGATTTTTCATTATGATATATATTTATTACATGTATACTTATTTTATTCTTATTTTTACCTGAACCACTTGTACTATGCCTGATACAAAGAAGATTTCACCATCTATTTGACTTTTTGTAGTTATTGTTGTAGATAATGATTTCTTCAAAAGTTGATGTTTTTTTAAAAGATTCATTGAGTGAGATAGGGTGAATAGTTTTTTACAGTCTATATCACATGGGAAAAAAAATAAAAATGAAATAGAAAATAAAGAATCTGTCCATTAGTATTATATCCATATTAATTGTTTTTTTTTTATTCTTTTTTCTTTTTCCTTTAAATATATTTTTTAAATTACCTTCAGCAGTTAATAATCGTATAAACCGAGCTAATTTTGGTGAATAATCATAATAACGCATTAGCTCATCACCATTCATTGTATCATATAATTTTTCCAAAAAATAAATTAGTAAGGATTGATATTCAAAATGAGTTGCTACTGTTACATATGGGTGTAGGTTTTGAATTAAACAAGACTGTAAAAAAGAATCCTCATCATTAGGATGTTGCCATATATTGGGAATTCTTATCTCCGAATACTAAAATAAGGTAATAAAAATATTAAATAAATAAACGAATAAGCTTTAATCCTATTTATAGTGAATTTAGTATAAAAAAAAAAAAAAAAAAAAAAAAAAAAAAAACATACCTTAAATAATTCATCCGAAAGTTTAATTGATGCCCGACACCCATTTAACAATAAACCCCAATTTCCAGTTTCAATGGTATCATCATTTGTTTCATTCGGAATAGAATCCCAAATATAGTTACTTGTTAAATTAGGTATAAATCCATTTAATAAATCAATTATTTTTGATGGTAAATGTAATGGAAGACGATTTTCTTGATAAACAATTGAAAACATTTCATACCAAAATAAGCGAGAACGCCAATCTAGAAATAAAAGATAAGAAAAGAAAGGAGAATATAGGAAAAGGAAGAGAAAGAAAGAATAAAGTAGCAAAATTAGGGATTAATAAAAAGCATCATTATATTATATATATAAATATAAATATATATAAAGATTTGATCTATCAATATATTTATATATATTTATATTTATAAATAAATATACATATATCATAAAACAATGCTTACCATAATTAAAAGAAGTTTCATAGAATTGTTTAATAGAGTCTATTGTTGTAGATAAAAATGAAAAAGGATCTACTTGTGATCGACCAAAGTGTTCTTTTAAAGTCATGATTAATTTTCTACCAATATCACAAGCATTTGTTATATCAAGTATGTCTAAAGAAGAGACTGAGCCAAGAAAAACTGAACCATTGCTACTACTACTACTACTGCTACTGATAAGTGAGTGATGGAAATCAGAATGATATCTCTTATCCATAATAAGAGTTAAATTATGAAGTAAAGAATAGATGTCCATCGTTAATAAAATAGGGTAATGTTGAGATTGAAGTTGTTGTTTCCAGAGAGATGCTGAAGTTGAATGATCGTTGGTCAATGATTGTAAAATTCGGAGTGCCGATTTTGTTTTCGGTAAACCTTGATCTTGAAGAGTTTCACTTGTTGTACTCCTTTCATTAATATTGTCGGGTGATAATAGGCCCATTCTTAATCGCGGTATTAAACAATTATTTATTAATTCCCATGGTTGAAGCAGGATCATGTTAGAGGTCGAAAGGAAATATTCTTTAGATTCCAAAAATAAACTAGTATTAAATTTTATTTTCTTTTTGAGGAAATATAAAAAAAAAAGGAAAAAGAAAAAAGGAAAAAAGAATATTATTAACAAATTGCTTTTGTACATCATATATATTTATATTTATAAATCTATATTTCTATTTATCTACATGTACATGTTTAAATAACTTACACCAAAACAACTAGCATTTAAAAATGGTACAAAAGATTCATGTTGGTTAGGATATTCATCTAGTATATATAAAATCACTCTTGCTAATAAACTTTGATCTTTAGAATGCTGCCGATACATACATAAATCACCTAGTTGTTGTAATATTGGCACCACTACAGTATATTGACCTTTATTACCAAGGCTCAGTAGTACTAATCTACGCAAAACTTCAAATGGCCAAAGTGCGCTTAGCTAAATATATATATATATTTTTAAAAAATAATAATAATAATAAAAAGGGTGAAGTAGAGAAAAAATAAGTAAATCAATATTAAATTAGTTGTATTTTTTTTTTCTTTTTCTTTTAAATAGGTTACCTTGATAACTTGCTGTAGTAATTTTGGATCTATTTCTAAAGTCTGATCATTATCATTACGAACAAATTGATTACAACATTTGCGTAGTTCAGCTTCATCATTATCATCCCATAAGTTTAAGACTGGAGGTATAGCTATATCATCAGTTCGGTGATTACTATTTAAAAGTAAATAATTTCCAACTTTAGAATATATGTTCTGGTAAAAGGATCATATATATATATATACTGTATATACCTATCTATAAATAATGTATCTCTAAAGTGCAACAATTCATCTATATTCATATAATCCATTGTTTTTTTTAATAAACTTGAAAGTATCTACATTTATATATTAATATAAAATAAAGAAATTGGGAGTATTAATAAATTTATATATATTTAAAAAAGAAGAATTGTTTATAAATTTATATTACATTTATATCATCATAGCTTATATTATTTGAAGCAGACTTATTAAATACGTTGATAGCTTTTTTGATTGAGACATATAAAACGTCCCATTGTTTTGAAATAAAAATAAGTTGAGAAAATGCATAGAGAGTTTCATCTGTTTTTAATAGACTATTAAAGATAAGAAGAAGAAGAAGAAGAAAAAAAAGAAAGAGTAATGGTTAGTATGTTATTTTTCTAATTGAATGTATTGTCATTACCATTATTTATATTTTAGTTACGACTTACAAAATCCAAATATCCAAATATTGAATCATTACTTTAAGAATAGTTTCATAAGATCCAGACATAGATAGTAAACTTGATAAACAGTTTTCCATACAAGTTATGATGTATTGATCATGATCTTGTGTTAAAGATGGTTTCAATAATCTGAATGCTGATGATAAAATATGACAAGACTGAATCCAAGTATTGATGGTGTCTGTATCCATATAAAGATGATGGTCTATCAAGTAATCAATGGTTCTACTTGGTGTAGCATTCCGTTGTATTTCTTGAATAATTAATAGGAAAGCTAGCTGATGTCTTTTTTTTAATGAAGCAGATGACTGATTATGATGCCATATCGCTACAATATCTAAATTTAGATTATCACTATTTTTTTTTTTTTTTTTAAAATAATATTAAAAAAATAATAACATTTTTTAAGATAAGTATAGTTCCAATAAAGTACTTGTTTATATATATATATATATATATATATATATATTATTTATTATAATTGTTGTTATCTCTATTATTATTATTATTATTGTTATTGTTATTATTTTAAAAACATGGGTGACTCACTGTAAATGACTTTTAGTGGATACAATTTTTGCTGTATTTGAAGAGGCTTTTAGGTCAAATAATTTAATCATTTGAATATTATTATTCATTATTAGTACATTCTGATATTTCTTATGAATCAGATTGATTAAGTAATGAATGGTGGATTGGTAATTGCTGGTAAAAATAGACAAGGATGACCGATATAGGTGGCATAATATCTGATAATAACCAATGCAACAATATTCTGTTAAATTTTCATTTGATTTAAATGTTGTCAAAATTACAGATAATAGCTGCTGAAGGGTTGAAACATCTAATCCAAAAAAAGAACATTGGGAAAGATGTTATCGTTTGGTATCTATTTTAAGTTACATATCAGACTTCCCCCCCTTTTTTTTACCATTTTGATTTTTTTACCTAATTTGTCATTTGATATAAAAGGGCACAAGTAGTCGGCGGCTTTTATAAACGTTTCTTCAGTTGATAGACAATGCATTATTTTTATATAAAATGGTAAATAAATATGATAATGTGATAATTGCACACTAGTTAAAATCTCTTGTAGCGCTAAAATTGCACTCTAATTATAATAACAATAAACCGTTAATAGATAGAAATTATACAAATAGACAAATAGAATATATTATTATACGGCATATAATTACTTCAGGTGTTAACGTTAATAAGGCCAATTTAAAGTGCTCTGTCATATCAAGCTGTTGTATAATCTGATAATATTCTTCTGCTTTTATACCTCGAGAATAGCGAGAAACAGAGAATGAAACACCAGCATCTATACTCAATGAAAAAAAAAAAAAAGGAATAAAAAAGGGAACATGTATTAAAACGCGTAGTCTATTTAATAGTTTTTTTTTTTCTTCTTTTTCTCCTTCTTCTTGTATAGTTGTCATTTTTACCTTGTCGTCTATACCAGGCACGAAATAAAATATTATGACACGCATTATAAGCTTCTTGAGATCTATTATAATAATCAAGTGTACTGTTGATTGATTTCAATATAATATCAGTTGTAGATCTAATATTAAAATAATGTATATAATTGTTAATTCAAAGAAATATAAATAGCAATATCAGTTGTATGTTCTTCTTTATAAGGTACCTTGATTCTTTTACAGTATAGTTTTGATCATTTTCTATTCGATCAAGGTATTGTGTCACATCGATGATATCTGACTATAATGTAATTAATAATAATAATAATGGAATAAAGAAAAAGTTAAAACAATAGTTTAAATATTGTTCTATTATTATTATTATTAATATTAATATTGTTACTATCATTTTATATATATTACTTGAAACAAATCTTCCATGAGATTCGATAAAAAAAAAAAAAAAAAAAAAAAAAAACGCAAGAGGTTAAAAAAATATAAAGTAAAGAGTAAGAAAATAAATAGAATTTTTTCCACTGAGTTTAAACTTTTCGATCACTTTATTTTTTTTTTTTACAAAAGCAAGCATTTTTTATGGTTAAACTAAACTCTATCTTATTTAAGGTATGAATACTTGGTAAGAAATATTTTTAACATAACTGAATATTTGAAATTTTCAATTAATTAAAAAAAAAAAATAAAAAAAATGGATATCGAATAATAAAAGGGGTGAGTGGTATAAAACATATAGGAAGCGGAGGAAAAAGGTATTCTTTAAAAGGAGTGTTAAAAATTTTTTTCATCATCTTTATTTTTATATTTATATCATCTTTTCCTTTCCTTTCTTATTCATTCTTTTTCTTTCTCACTCTCTCTCTCTTTCTTTTTTTTTTTATCTCTTTTCTTTTCTCTTTTTCTTTTCTTTTTCTCTTTTTTTTCTTTCAAATTAATAACAAATATATAAATATAAATATAAATATATATATATATATATATATATATATATATAAATATACATATTATATATATTTTACCTAAAAAAATCGAATGAATCGTTTGGCTGAACCAACCAATACTTTGGCCAACAACGATAAAAATACAGAGCATGAATTACTCTATGTGATACCCCAAACGACCATCGTATCCGAGGTCATCTATACTTATACTTCTACTTCCTATTCATATATCCCAACAACTTCTATTATAAATGGAAGCGATTCATCCTCTTCTTCTCTATCAACAAATAATATCATTTTAATAGCAAGTATTATTGGTGGTGCTTTTTTCCTTTTCCTTATTGGTAAATTTTATATTTATTTATATTTTTTATTTGTTTATATAAATCATGTTATTCATATATAAATATATCTATATGTCTATATCTATATATGTCTATATCTATATATATATATATATATATATATATATATTCACCTCTCTTTATTTATCTATCTAGGAATTGGGACATATATTTACCTTCGATATAGAAAGAAAAAGAGATATCATCATACAACACCACCTTCCATCAATGGTTATGAGGATGACGAAGTTTTAAAATCCAATGGTAAAAATGATGATGATATAGATAGTCCAATTGATAAATCCTATATGTCTTCAAATCGACCCATGTCAACCCCAAGGCATCTTGTTGCCCCTCTTCAAGGTTTCCCTTCCACTAATACAAGTATGGTATTTTCTTCTACCGAGTTTTCTACTACTGCCACTCTATCAAGCATAAATAAATATAATAATAATGTCGAAGAAAGACATGTACCGAATGAATATGAATCACATAATACTACTACTTTATCACTATCCAATAGTAATGAAAGGCATGTTCCTCATTTAATAGATTGATTTTTATTATTATTATTATTATTGTTATTTATTGGTAAAAGTAATATAATCATAATGATAATAATAGTAATAGTAATAACTGTATTTATCTCTAAATCCGCACACTTATCTATAATAATCCTAATGTAAATAATCCTTTTTTATATATATTCATCATTCCCTATTTTTGTTGATCAACGTAATAAATAAATGAATAATACCGTCCATAAAAAGAATATATCTAAAAATGAAACGGAAGGTTGTATTCCAGCGTTACTATAAATAGGTGGGGCTACCCCTATAGGGTAGTTTTGGTTATTATTATGATCATTATTATTTATATTGTTGTTGCTGTTGTAATTCATATTATTACTGTTGATATACTGATCATTAATATTATTGTTATTGTTGTAATTTAACCCCGGTGAAGGTAAAATCGATGGCGTGAGTGGAATATTGACAGCTGTCATTTGATTATTATAAGTTTTAGGTGTTTGGGTCGCTGGCACTATTTATAAATCGGTTATTAAAAAAAGTAAATGATATTAGGATTCAGTTCGTTTTCTTGTGAACCTTTATCACTATTACTTTTGTTGATGGTATTATTCCTAACATGTAAACTATTTTACCTGAGCTAGTAGTAGATTTAATATTATTGGATATACTAGATGTTGGTGTATAGTTATTTTTAGTTGTTGATGATGAAGGAGTAACTATAATAATATTTTTTTATTTTTATTAAGCATATATATATATATACATATATAATCCTCTTTTATTTTTAGTTTCTCATTTATTATATATAAATATTAATTTATACTTACTTAAATTGAATTTTCCTTCTTTTATGTTATCCTCTTCATCATCCTCTTCTCTATTTTTCCATAGTTCATCCCAATTAAATTTTCCTACGTTTTTTAAAAAAAAATAAACGAGCGAAAAGAAAGATTAAAAAAATTAATTTTTTTTTGGAGGTATATTTTATAAAAACCAGGCGGTGATTAAAAAAAATTAAAAATTCTTATAATAATTATTATGCAACTTAATTTTTTTTTTTACCTGGTACCAATGGCTCATTTCCTTTATTTTCAGGTAATCCTGGTTTTTCTACTTTAGGCAAAGGTATTGCTGGTACTTCAGGTAGTTCAGGTCCTGACTTCTCAGGTAACTCTGGTGCTTCTGGTACTTCAATTTCTGGTACTTCAGGTATGTCTGGCAATTCAGGAAGTTCCAACTCTGGTGCTTCAGGTAGCTCTATTTCAGGGGCTTCCATTCCTGGTAATGGCAATGATGGTTCATGGTGCTTTTCCTTTTGTTCTTCTTCTTGTTTTTTCTTTTCTTCTTCTTGTTTTCTCTTTTCTTCTTCTTGTTTTTCCTTTAATTCTTCTTGTTTTTCTTTTTCTTCTTCTAATCTTTCTTTTTCCCTTTCCTTTTCTTCTTGCTCATGCTGTATATTTTCTGGTAATCCTGGTATTCCCTTTTCTTTTGCTTCTCCTTCTTTTTCATGTTTATCGTTTTCTCCAGGTAATACAGGTTTTCCATCTTCAAAAAAGCCTTCTTTTTCATCTTTATCATTCTCTGGTGGTTCAGGTTTATTACTCTCGGGGGCTTCTGGTTTTTCACCATTGGGTTTCCCCATTTCAGATAATTCTGACATATCTTGCATATCTGATGGGTCTGGTTTATCAGATTCTATATATTATTATAAACAAATTACAACTATTACTACTAGTCTTTTTCTTTCTTTTTTTATTTAATCATATTTACCAGCTGAATTAAATTTATCTATAATTTTATCGAATTCATCATCAATAAAGGAAAGATCCATTCTATTATATTGTTAAAAAATATAAAAAAAGTAAAAATATCTATATAAAATAAAAAAGATATAAAATCATAATGATATGATATTTATAGATATTTATATGTTTATATTTCTTTTATTTGTTTTTTGTTTTTTTAATAAATAAAAATAAAAAATCCCGAAGTAATAGTAGTTAGTAGTGCATAAACATATTTAGTAATATGACTCAATAAAAGAAGCCTATTTATTTATTTACCCGGATATTTTTATATTGAATATTATTTATTTTATTGCATGATCGAGATTTTTTTTAGCGTTGCAGTGCTATATTTTTTTTTTTTTTTGACAGGTGATCAATTTTTTTTTTTTTTAAAAAATGAAAAAAAAAGTGGTATAAAATTAAAATAATTGAACCTATTAAAAGAGTATTATAATCATCTATAAATTTCTTAATTTCCATAATTTATACAAGTATACGCAGATGGTCAAAGATTAAACTTGGTACTCCGCTATAAACGAGCGAACATTTGAAGTTAGAAAAAATTAGAAACCCTGACCATAAAATAAAGTTATTCGAGACAGATCATCATGGTAACATTAGATATGAATGGATAAGAGCTAATTTATTTAATAAATCAATTCCTTTCCTTCGGCTTTAAGATGTATTTTTTAGATTTTTCTACTTTTTTATTTTTATAATAAAATGCATCGATGTACGTATATATTGAAATGGAGATATGATTATTATAGTAATCATAACAAATATATATCTATAAATGAAGAAAGATAAATGGGAAAAATAGTTTTTCAATAATGTATATATATTATATATGAATAAATATGTCACTACCCTGATATTGGGAGTATATGACAACAGAATATGTATGTACAACGCTTTTAAAACACAGCAACTTAAAATTAATAAATTTTTTTATTTTTAATTCCTTTTTCTTTTCGTTTTCCATTTAATCCTTTCTCTTCCTTTTTCTTCTTTTTATTATTTATTTCATTCATATTTTATATATATAAATATATATATATATATATAATATAAAAAATAAATATAAAGGATGTCTCAAAATAATCATAATGAAAATACACCTTTACTTCATCCTGGAAGACCATATGAAACTGATACAACAAGTATCAATAGTTATGATTCAGGACATATCACTATCTTAACATCTCGTTCTCGTTCTATCTTAAGTGATGATGGCGATAATGATGATAACAATAAATTCGTTAATAATGAAGATGAAGAAGACGATATAGTAGCTAAAAGATTAAATGGTGTATCATTATATGTTATTTTACTTGGGTAAGAGTAGTATATAATAAAAAAAAGATGATAGAATTTATAATATAAATAATATAAATTATAATATAAATATAATATAAATATTTTTTTCTCTTGTATCACAATTTTTTAAAAAATAATTATCTTATGCTTTATAAACTTATAAAAAAAAATATATTTACCGAATGCTGGAAAAAAATAATAACCAGTTACACAGAATGGCTATTTTTTTAAAAAGTCAATTTATTTTTTTTCTTCTCACTTTATTTTTCTTTTTTTTTCAAACTTTAATAGTCTTTGGATTGGTGTTTCTTTATCTTCACTTGATTCTTCCATTGTTGCTACTATTTATGCCGTCATTGGTAGCGAATTTAAAAGGTAAAAAATACTATACAATTTTTCATCTTACTATGTTATATTTTAAATTATTTTTACTAATAGACTCAATAATACTTTTTTTCTTTATCATTATATAAAAGATCTAATGAAATAATATGGATTGCCACTGGTTATATGCTTTCCTTTACTGCCTTCCAACCTTTATATGGTAGAATATCTGATATTTTTGTAAGTTTTTTATTACTATTAATATTATTATATAAAAAAATAAGAGTTAAAAAGGGCGCGTATTAAATTTATTATATATATATATATATATATATGTATGTATTTAATACTTTATAATAGGGACGTAAAAATGCCATGTTATTTGCTGTAAGCTTCTTCTTTATCGGATCTTATTTATGTGGTGCAAGTACAAGCATTTGGTATTTGGTCATTGCAAGATGTATTGCTGGTATTGGAGGAGGAGGTATTAATACTTTAACAACAGTGATTATCAGTGACCTTGTTCCTTTACGTGAGAGAGGAAAATATCAAGGGTATGGTAATATTGCTTATGGTCTTGGTAGTGTTGTAGGTGCACCTATTGGAGGTAAATATAAATAATATAGTTTATATATATATGTATCCTTTTGAGTTCCCCAATCGTTTTATTGATCATTACTGTTTTTATTATTGTCCAGGCTTTTTAACTGATACCATTGGCTGGCGTTATTGTTTTTATATCAACTTACCATTTTTATTGATTACTCTTTATGTCACTACTTGTTTATTAACCAACTATAATTTGGAAGAAAATAAAGAAGAACAAGATATGAAATTATGGCAACGATTAAAAAAGATCGATTATGCTGGTGCTTTCACTATTGTTACTGCTGTGGTTGCATTTTTAATTGCTACCTCTTTAGGCGGAAACATTCGCCCATGGTCAGATCCTCTTGTAGTTTCTTGTTTGGTTGCCTCTGGTGTTTTATTAGTTTTATTCTGTATTGTGGAAGCTAATTGGGCAACTAACCCATTAATGCCATGGCCTATTATCTCAAGCCGTACACCTTTATCTTGTTCTTTAGCTAATTTTTGGATCGTCATGGCCAATACTGCTGTCATTTATATTACCCCACTTTATTTCCAAGGTTTATTAGGTTATACACCTACTCAAGCTGGTCTTTATTACATTCCTAAGGTTATCTTTATTTCTTTGGGTTCAGTTTTCTGCGGTCTTTATATGTCTCGTACTGGTGAATATTTGAAAATCACCATTCTTGGTGCTTTTGTATGCTTGTGTTCCATGATCATGTATACTTTTTGGACTCCTTCTACTTCTTTAGCTGTACAACTTCTTTGTATCTGTGGTGATGGTTTATCTTTAGGCGTAGTGATCACTACTACTTTGATTGCCATGTTATCATGTGTTGGTTCTAAAGGTAAGATAATCAGAAAAAATGAAAATACGAAAAAAAAGGGCGAGAATAAAAAATAATGGAATAACGTAATAACTTTTATTTAATTGTTATTATTATATTTATTATTGCTTTTTTTTCTTAAAAAAATGAATAGAAATGGCCACAATTACTTCAATGAGTTATTTGTTCAGATCAGCTGGTGGTGTTATTGGTATCTCTGCAACTTCCGCTATTTTCCAAGCTACAGTTAAAAATATTCTTACTAAAAAAATTACTGGTCCAAATGCTGAATTGGTAATAATAACAATATAATAATATATACATATATATAATGAGAGAGAAAGAGATGATGGTTTAGACACTAATTTGTGTATACTTATTTTAATGTTTTATCTATAGTATATTGACATTGCTAGAAAATCCATGACTGAAGTTAGAGAATTATTACCTGCTGATATTTTAGATACTGTATTAGATTCATACCAAACGGCCCTTCAATATTCTTATGGTGCATGTGTTGTAATGGCTCTCTTAGGTCTTACTGCTACCTTTTTCATTCAACGATTTGAATTAATGACAAAAGTTAAAAAATAGACAGAATGAGAGAAAAAAAATTCCACCTATATTATTATTTATTTTGTTACCCATATTTATTTTATTTATTTTTGTTTTTTTTTTAAGAAAAAAAAAATAACTCATTATATATAATCACAAAAAAAAAAAAGAAAATTACATTTTATATAAAATCATAAAACAAATAAAAATAAAAATAAAAATTATTTTCGTATCATGGTATACTAATTATATGGTAAAAGGTGTATGATGTATGTCAAATTCATGGGATGCTGCCAGTTGTGGAAGTTGTCTAAATGTTGGATAAAGTAAATCTCTTAAATTATTTAATAATTCTTGATAAGTTTGATTTGGATTTGCTGTAAGCGTAGCTAATAATATGATATAATATAATATATATATTAGAATTTTTTTAATATATATTATTTATATATACATTAATACACATGTATATACGATTACTTACTTCTGAAAGCATTAGATAAAGCACCACCCCTTTCACCATCAAATACATAATCTCTGCTATTTTGGTCGTCTTTACAACCAGACAACATTATCACATCCGCCAAAGATCCTTTTGTAAGTTGATTTCTTTTTTCTAATTCTTTCAATCCTTTTATTTTCATATTACTTTTAAGCACACTTCTCCTAATACCAATGGATTCTCTATTGTTTTCTATACGATCTTTTGTTGCCATCAATATATCCACCGTCATTTCTTTCATTCTGCTTGTTGCTTTAATATGCCCTTTGGTATTGTATGTGTAAGGTAAATCCATTACTGATCCAGAATGACAGCTATCAAAGATGGCTGTTAACTTGACACCTTCTTTTAATGATTGAACTAGAATAGTATTGATTAACTATATATAACGAATAATAAAGAAAATAGATAAAATAAATACAAAAATCAGTCTATACTATTTCCATATACAAATAAAGCTATATATACAAAGCCATACTCATACACACATACAAATACATACAACTTACATCATCTGTAATTTCATATCCTCCTGAATTAGCATCCACTGGTATAATTGTTTCATCAAATCCGTCATCTTCATCTTCGTCAAAATCTTCCACCTATATTCGATTATAAATGTTATTTTTTGTTTTTATTATAATAATTTAACTTATGCGTAAATGATATACTTGACAATATAATCTTTACTTGCCCCCCATGTCCGCTAAAATGGAAAAAGAATCTAATAAAAAAAATATTAAAATAATAAACTATGTCATTAATAAATATATTATTATTTTATGTAAACCTTAATAGTGTTTTAGTATTATTTTTTTTTCAACTTTACGAATCGCCAGGTTTATTATGGTGTACCAATTTTACCATTTGCACTATTATATTTTCTGTAGTTGGAATAAGGTTTTCATCGTCTTGTTCTTCAGTCATCAGAGTAATGTTATCCTGAATACAAATATTTATTTATTTATTTAATTACATTTATTACTTCCCATCCATATATCCAATTTAAAAATAAAATAGTGTTTTACTTCAGTAAACCCATAATGATCTATCAAAAACTCCTTTTGTTTTAAAACGTCGTTTATGCACCCTATTATAATAATAATAAAAATAATAATGATAAGTGATAAAAAGCAGCTTTCAATAAGAATGAAATTAAAATTATACATGATTTACACCATTTTCTTTTTTTTTTAAAAAAAAAAGTTTCGCCTAACCTCGAAGTTCAATCCCTTCCTGATCAATATAGTTAATTCCAATCAATAAGGCTTTTTTAACTGGTTCTATATTTAGGGCATGTTGCAGAATTAATAAACAAATATATAAATAAATATTTTATCCTTCCTTTTTTATATACGACGTTGTTTCTATTCATTATTATTATTAATAATAAAAAAAATATAAAAAATACCTTCAGTGCGAATACAGTGCTTCTTATCAATATCTTCATCATCAAGTATATGTAGTTCGCTGATATCTATTACTACCAACACGCTGTCTATCATATTAGTGATAATAAAATAATACTAGTCGTTAATAATGATATTATATAGTATCCCTTATCAAGTCTGTATTATAGTTATTTACCTTGGTTATCGCGTATGCAAATAGGTGTTGGTGAAATTGGTTCTTCAATACCTTGTTCTTTATCTATTTTTTTGCAGGATTCCTATAAGCAGAAGTGTAAAAGAAAAATATTAGCTAAATATTACGGTTTGCTATATTCTTTTTTTTTTAAAAAAAATAAATAAATATATGTATCTATATACAAGACACTTGCAATTTCCTCTTCACTTGAATTAGATTTAAGTATATATCGTTTTATTTTTTTTGACACTCGCTTTCTGAAATCCATTATAGTATATTTCGTTTTTTCAAATAATATAAAAATAAAATAAAGAGGAAAGAAAGATAAATTTTTATTTCACAATAAACTTTTTTTTTTTTTTTTTTTTTTTTTTTCCCGAATAGCGGGGTTTTTTTATCTATAAATCAAGTTCACTTTTTTTATACCTCTTTTCCAATTTTTTTTTAAAATACATCATAAAAATTATAATATTACTAATATGTGATTCAACAAAAGGGGTAAACCTTTTATATTCAACGCTTAAAAAAGAATTAAATTTTTTAATTTATTACTACTATTATTATTGTATTAATTAGTAACACATATAACAAAGAAAAGTTATTTATTTTTTAAATGAAAATAGTAAGAAAACAAATGGATCAGTGATAATATTTTACAATTTTATTTATTAAAAAAAGAATATAATATATAATATAATACTATTTTAATGAACTATACTAAGGTTTGTTTATTTTATACATTTATTTATTTAGACAAAGGCACTCTTAGTAGCAGCAATATACTGTTCCAAAGTTTCAGGTTCTCTACCTAACAAAATAGAAATACCAGGTGTAACAAAAGCAGCAGGTTCTACAACAGTACAGAGATCATATAGAGCATTGAAAGGAAGAGGTAATTGAGGAAGACTAGATAAAAATTGGTACTTGGCAAGAGCAGTGATTTGTTGATAAGCATAAGGACGACCATGAATGGCAGTGAATAACTCAGCACGTTTTTTTGGTGTTACCACATCGCCAATCAATTCATAGACAGCATTACCGTGTTTTTGGATATCTTCTTGTAAAACTACTGCAGCAACAGCAGCAATATCGTTAGGAGAAATCCAACCTTGTCCTACATCATGAGGAGCGGTATCAACAACACCTTTTTCAGTAGAAGGACGATCAAAGGATAAAATATTGGACATGAAGCGACCTGGGCGAAGGGCAACAAAAGATCTTTTTTCTTGTTCAGCAAGATCAAGAACCTTTTTTTCAGCAAGATAATGTTGATAACCAATAAAATTGTTTCTCCATGGGTAGCTGACGGAAAGAGATGAAATATCGACAATTTGTTGGATACCTGCATCATAAGCTAACTTGGCGACACTTTCTTTTAAAGTTGGTAAATTAACTAAATCATTGATTAATAAAAATAATCTTGAGTGACCTGGTAAAGCGGCTTGGAGTGGGGCTAAGTCATTGATATCACCTTGTACAACAGATAATAATTCATTATCACCATCATATTTAGGGAACAAATTGGCTACTTTACTTGGATTACGAGCATAAAGAGTAACGGGTACCTTTTTTGCTAAAAGATATTCAACAGTTTTTTGACCAACATTACCAGTACCACCAATAATAAAGACACGTTCAGGAGTAGAAACCATTTTTAATAATTTGTTAATTTTTTAGTTAGATAAAAATTAGTGTAAATAGGATATATTTTTTTTTTAAAATATATAGATTTATGAAATAAACTAGTAATGAAAAGAGAAAAGGATTAATACTAAATAGAGCCATTTTATATGTTTTTTTCTCGGTTAAATTTTATCCGAAGCGAATTTTATAAGAGGCGCAATTGTGTTTATCCAACAAAAATACCAAAAAAATCAAAAAAAGAAAAAATAGATTAGTATCTATACGAATATATCTTTATTTAGGTATTAGATAAAATTATAATTTTTGTTTAAAGTAATTATTAATGTACAAGTATATTAGTTTTCTGGGAGTTATTTACTAATTCGATCAAAATTTTTTAGTTGGGTAGGCATATATATATATATAAAATGTCGCTGATTTAAATTTATATATATATATGCATATATTTTATTTTTTTATATATTGTTTAAAATCTAGTAGATGATATAATACATAGATTATTCATCCTTTTCTGAGATTTTTTATTTTTTTTTATTTTTTATTATTTATTATTTAACTCTTTTACATCTATTGAATAATAAGTTTGCTATTTTAATTTTTTTAATAAGTGTATTATATATTATAAATAAACAATCAATAAACACAAGATCGATTATTATTATTATAATTATGCACAAAACCTTAATAAAAATAGGCCATCCCTTTTATTTTATTTTATTTATTTATTTATTATTTTACCCATTGATGATTAAATTGTCTCTAAATTTTCTAACGGCACCAAGGGCTATATTATCAATATATTTATATTTTAATTGTAAACTAGATTGTTCAAATTTCCCATCGATATTTTTCAACCAATCCTCGTTTATTAAGGTGTATGCTACTTCAGATAAAGTTTCAAACACTATAATTTTTGCCAGTATCGAATATTTTACTACCCATTCTCCACACCAACGAGTAAATATTAAGTAATTAATTTCAACACTTTCCAAATATAAATGAGGGAAGCCAAAGCATGTAACGCGTAGTTCTGCGACTAAAGTATTTTCGATTTTATATTTTGGTTGCCATTCGTAAAGCGTATAATTATTAACAATTAGCAATAAATGATCAATATGGAGTCATTTTTTCAAAAGATTAGTGAATCCATATTTAAAATTAAGGCACTTTTTCTTTATTTTTAATTTTTTTAGTTAATAAGAACACGCTTTTTGGCAATACCAAGTGTTTATTTTCTGAGTTTCAATAATGTAAAGTTATTCCAATATTAACATGATAGATCCATTTTTGTATTAATAATTTCGCTGTCACCGCATTTATTTTCATTACTCTCGACTCCATCTCCACCTTTTATGTTTGCCGTACCCTTTGCTCCCATTGTTATTAATTTTGGAAAACGCCTACTAAATCAGTTATGTAGAGAACAGCGTGATTTGAATAATTACTAACTTCATATATTATTATTACATTAATAAAATATGATACTACAGTAGTATATTTGTTATAAAATGAATTATCACAGATTTTTTCTATAAATTTTGACCTTCTAAGTTATAAATAAGATAAGAAAATCTAAGCAAGTTTTCTGTGATTTTATTTTCATAACTCTATTTTCGTGATAATAGTATTAAAAATATTATTATTATTATGATTATCTGTTTGCTGTATGATGGTAAAATGTACGTTATTTTCATTTTTATCGTTATGGGTGTGCTCAGTAGGTTGCAATTTATTAGCTGATAAAGCAAAAGGTTAGTTTAGATATATTCCAAGCCATTTGTAATGTCAGAGTAGGAAGTTGAGGGTATTTTAATGCAAAATAAGAATAGATTTTTAGATTTCGTGGAACAGGGTAGGTTATGTCGAATTTTTTTAATCAATACGTTGGTGTGAGGGATTTACTAGAAATAAAATCACTATATTCATTAGATACAGATATAAAATGAAAATAAATAGTTTGCATAAATTGATAAGAAAACGATAGAGAGAAGGAGTGAAATAGAAATAAATTCTATTTCCTAAAACAAAATTAAACTAGCGGAATTTGAAGCACTTAAAAAACTATATAAAACAGTGTAGCTTTAGTTTTTTTTTTTTTTACTTATTTAACACCATTTCTTTTTTTATATGTAACTAAATAATATGAATGATCAGCCTCACGAAATTATTAAATATATATTATTATTACTATCACCAACGCCAAGGCATCTAGCTCAATACTCATTAATAAACAAAAAATGGTGTGAAGTTTCTCAGGATCCTATCTTTTATCATACGGTGGAGCTTTATACAAGAAAGCAAACGAAAAAGTTCACCAGTACATCTAAAACGACAATAACGCGTGGTAAACCTATTGGACATTGGGTGAAACGATTAAAAATAAATAACCTTTTACAAGATTATGAATATAAGATGGAGGATATGTTTGAATTACGTTATGCTTTTCCAAATGCATTTTTTATTGGTTATGAAGAATTGCCAACTTTACCATTATATGAATATGCTGAAATAAACAATAAAGAAAATAATATAGATAAATTATGTAATGATTTTATTTTCCTTCAACTGGATGTAATGACTGAATTGATATCTAATAACGAATTTTAAAATATGAAGCGGATCAAGAACAAAGAATACGAAATAGAACGGTCCCATCTCAGCATAAAATCTTCAGCCCATATGGCTTATTTAGTTATGTTTTTCATCTTCATTTTAAACATTCTTGTGAATATCACCCATTATATCATGGAAAAAGATTATATTTTGCATTTAGATTTCTGTACTTAAAAGGATTACATCTTCAATTTCAATCTGATCAATTTCAAGAACCATTACCTCAAATATGTGAATTTGATCAGCGGTCTATTGATGCTCTTCTTATTTCCTGTCCCAATATTGAAATATTGAAATTATATCGGTTTTTTATGAACCCTTCAAATGATTCTTATACCTCCACCACCATAACACCATGTATGTCATTAAAAACACTCATTTTAGAGGATTGTATGGTAATGGAACCAGAAATTTTTTCTTTATTTTCAACCAAATTCCCGCAGCTAGCAACACTGAACATCTACTTACGGTTTGATATTGAATTCAATAATGATAGAAATATATTTAACCAAGCTATACAAAAAATGATCGCCTCCTTTTCTCATTTACTTCATTTAAAATATGTTTCAGATAGTGAAGACTATTGGATGGGTAGAGAATTGGTAAGATGGCTGATATTAAATCCTAATGTACCTTATACTTTTAATTTGGAAGGCACTTCAATCAATCCAAGTCTTATATTTAACGATGATGATAACTTTATTATCAACCAAAGTAACAAAAAAAGCATCAAAAACTATAACAATAGTATAGAAAGATCATTTACTACCCCTAATCCAAACGAATTATACGATTACATTATTAGTAATCAGCATAATAAAGTAATTCCATTGTTAACTACAATACTCACACTATACGGTAATCCTGCTGAAAATATGGATGTAACTTTTCATTTCAATAAATGGTTGTCTATACTTCTAAATTTAAAAACTCTGTTTTTAAATAGTCTATCTATGATTATCACTCTAAACGATAAAAGTATATATTTTTCATCATTACAATATCTCTTAATTTATGACTGTCGATTTTCTTCACCAGATGACTTATTTACAATGTGTCTTGCATGCCCATCATTAAAATCATTGGAGCTACACTCAATTTCTATTAAAACTGAACAACTTCCACTAATATTACCTCTTCTTACTCTTAATCTTCCTCAAATAGCATTTGAGAAAATAATATTGAACGATATTCGATTTACAAATTCAGATAATACATTTGAAACATTTGAACCTAAGAACTATAAAGCAAGGAAATTAATAGTGAACGAATTAGGATTAAAAAATACATTTACTATAAATGTGAAACAGGATGGTGATGATGACCACAATATCCATATTGTTATTAATTGTCAATCGGCAGATGTAGTTTTATTTAGCGATATACCTTGGTACTATGAAAAATATTTTTTATAGCAATAACAAGAGGAGAATGGCTATTGAATGTTCATATAAAAATGAATATTTGAAATAAATAGAAGAATATATGACAAAAGAAAGAGACAGTTTTATGAAATAAGTCTTTTAAACTAAATTTTACAATAAATATTTTTTTTTTTTCAAGAGTTTTTATTTTTTTTAAATATATATATAATAATATATCATTTTTGGTATATGATTTTGATATAATACGGTATGAATAAAATAATAATACTTAAAACAACTGTACAAAGAAATAATAATAATAATAGTAATTAGGTAAATAAATAAGTAGTCTAAGGTATAAAATAAAAAGGAGAACAAAAGAATAAAAATAATAAAAAAAAGCTTGATTTTTTTTTTTCATTAAGGATAAAAAGTAAATATTAATATAAGGAGAGAGTGAAAAGTGATTGTTTACATAAACCGGAATAAATGTTTTAAAGTTATGCGTAACGGAGACATCTAAAAATAGGAAAGTAATGGAATTTTTTTTTTTTTTCTTTTTTTATAAATAATCTTGGATATCATAATAAAGATCTATAGCTGAATCATGATGATTAGAAGCATGAAAAGGGTGATGCTGAAGTTTATTGTCTTTCATTATGGAGGAGGGTAATTTAATATAATCGTTGTATATTATATTGGATAAACCTTCAGAAGAAGAAAGTGAGGATGTAGATGATGATGAATAATAAGTTGACATGATTGGAGAGGGGTTTTCTAATTTTTGTGCTGATAAATAATGAGCATTTGTTTGATTAGTTAATTGCTGTAGTTGTGGCACCAAGGGGAAAAGCTGTTTTTCAACCATAGTAGTAGTATTTGTTGCAGTGGTAGGAGAAGAGGGAGTTAATGGTGATTCTGGAGGTGATAAAGATGATGAGGATGAAACATTTGTTGTTGTGTTGTTATTTGAGTCACGATCAAGAATATATCCGTCTACATACGCTAACATTGTTTCTGTGAAGGAAGAAGTCCATTTCATTGGTGTTATTGGATGGTGTGAACGTTGATGAGAATGTTTTTTATTTTTATGTATAGATGAAGGTGAAGAAGAAGGGTGAGGAGGAGGATGTTTTAATTTCATAGACGAAGTTGGATAATGTGATACTTTTAACGCATGTTTTGTTGTTGTTGAAAAAGAAGAAGAAGAAGAATATTGATGTTGACGAGTAAAAGAATGACATTTTTGAATCAAGATTCTTAATTCAGGTAAAGAAATCCGTAAAGCAGGATCTAAACAAAATATGCGACTTAAAATACGATCCAATTCATCCGAAATACCAGGTAAGATTCTTTTAAAAAAATGTTTTGGTTTTTGTACATATGCTGCAAACGTAGCGTCTTGCATATTAGCTTGTTTCCATGGATTTCTTCCTGCCGCAAAATTAATCAAAATTACACCAAGACTCCATATATCATTTTGCTGTGTACTATATCCTTTAAGACGGCGATTATTTCTTATCATACCACTTTGGCATTCTTGATAAATATAAAAAAAAAATAAAAAAAAAAATATATGTATTAGATATATAAACAAGTATGGACCTATTCTTACTTTTCCATGTTCTATTATTATTATTCGTTCTTTTAACACTTTTTTAATTATTAAAAATAATAACAATAATGATATATTTTCATTAATCTATATATTTATTTATGTACCTGGAGAAAAATAAAAAGTAGAACCACAACCAAATTCAGCAGAAACGGATTGGGTAGTAGCCAAACCAAAATCTGCCAATTTAATTTTCCAATGAGGGAACATCAAGATATTCTCAGGTTTCAAGTCTCTATGGGCAACGCCGTTAATATGGCAATATTCCACAGCGTCCAAGATTTGTAAAAAGATATATTTAATAGCATCATTATTCCCAACCAAACCATAAACAGGATGTGTAATAGCAGCAAATAAATCACCTTGACTTGAATATTCCAATACAATGAAAGTCAGATGTTGTTCATAAACGACCTTTTCAAAAGTCAAAATATGATCATGGCCTGATAAATGAGAATGAATAGCTATTTCCCCATGACTGATTTTTGTGTTGGTTAGTAATTTAATAGCATAACTTTTTTTTGTATGAACATGCTTTCCATGATATACAATTCCATAAGCACCAATACCAAGAATAGATACTAATTGTAACTGTCCTTTATCAATAAAAGTATTTAATAAAGAGTTGGGTTCTATTTGTATTGTTCCAGTTTTGGCTTTCATTTTATATATGTATATAAGGTGAAAAACGTTTCAGTCGTGTAATAGTTGAATTATGTAATGGCTATATATGCAAATAGTGTTGCTTATAACGAGAATAGTAAAAGAATAATGATTTGATGATATTTACAAAAGGATAATAAGAGTGATAGTAATAATAATATGAATAATAATAATTTATGAAAAAAAAAAAAAAAAGATCAGAAAATGAAAAGTCAAAAGAGGAAAGAAAGAGAAAAAAAATGGATTTGATTTCCTATTTCTATTATAGTCAATTATTTTTAAGCGCCGAAAAGTTGTTGTGAAAAAAAAAAAAGAAAAATAAAAAGGGGGTGTAAATAATAATTATCTCTATAGTTTTAAGTGTTGTCGTCAAATAATCCACTTAACTCCCTAACAACTTTGCTTTATTTTTTAACTATTAATTAGGCATTTCCCCATAAGTTACCTTTATATTTTTTTTTTTTCAAAAAAAAACTTGCTAATATTCTTTTTTTACTCCTTGATAAAAAAGAAGAAGCAATTATCCCTTTTATTATAAAGTTCAATTTGAATGATACACCTTTTTGAATGAATGGATAAACTTATATTATTTGTTAGATTCGATTAACTATTATTATTATGCATAAAAAGGATTCACAAATCTCTGTACAACATATTTATATATCAAAATGACGAATGCTTCAGTGTTACAAGTAAGTATATTTGGTAATGATCCTTATTTTATTTTATTTTTATTAAAAAAAATAAATAATAATAATAATAAAAATGACTATTATACTACGAAGGGTTTTTTATAGAAAAAAATCAGGTAATAAAACAATAACTTGAATAAATATTATATTATATATAATAATAAAAGACATTATGAAGCACGAGGTGAAGGGCTATCAGCTATTTCTCCATCTTCTAAGGTTTCATCGGGAATATTAGTAGTTGTTACACCGCTTGTTGACGTGATTGACGTTGTAGTAGGAATAGGTGATATAACTTCGCCTTCCTCTTCACTTTCATTGTCCGTTTTAGTTAATTTGGTAGTGGTTGGTGTGTCGATCGTGATAGTTGTGGATGACGAGGATGGTGCTTCTAATAAACTTTCTTCCTTTTTGGTTTCTTTATCATCTACTTTTTTTATTTCACTAACTTCATTTTTTTGATTATCATCCTTTTTTTCTTCTTTTCCACTTTTTTCATGGTCTAATGGTGGTGCTGATGACGAATCCATTTTTTTTTCATTTTGTATTGGTGGTTCTACTTGTTCTTCTATATAAAAAAATAAAACATGAAATTTGAAATATAAAATAAAAATTAGGTTTAGTCTTTTAATAACTTTTTTTTAAAAACAAAATTTGAGTTTTTTTTTGTCAGTCTCCTTATTGTCAAGTTACCATACCTGGTATAGTTGTACTAGGCTCATCAATTTCCATACGATCCAATTTAGTATTTTCTGTTAATTTATTATCCTCTTCCTCTTCTTTTAATGTCTCTGCAATTTGCATTTCTTCATCTTCAGTAATAGCAACAGATGGTTGTTGTTGTTGTGATGGTGGTAGTGATGATAATGATTCTTTATCAATAATCATATTACTATTTCCTTCGTTATCCTCTTCTTGCTTTATTCCTACTTCTTTTTGTTCCTTTATTATTGCTGAGGTATTGGAGGGTTGTTTTGTGTCATCCTCATCGTCTCCATCGGCAGAATGATTATGATGGTGTTTACTTTTTTTTCCAAACGTGTCTTCGGTTTCACCGTCGTCTGAGTCGTAAAATTCATTATCTGGTACAATGCGTTTGTCCCACAACGTTTCTAAAATCCCAAAAAATAGAAATTAAAAAAATACAAAAAAGGAATTAAAAAAACCATTGACAATAGATGAGAATGTTCGATTATTATTATTTTTTTTTGAAACTCATTTTAATTTATTTTTTTATTTTTTTTCTTACGAGGTGTACGGTCATCAGGATCAACATCGTCTTCATTATCAGATAGCTCTTGATCTCTAGGTACCTCTATATAAAGAAGAAAAAAAAAAATCGAAAATAAATAAATAATATTCAATTAGCAAATAATTAAAATAAAACATGCTATGTAATAATAATCCATTACCCTGCATTTGTACACTAGGGGCAAACAATGTTCTTGAAAGATTTTCAAATACTTGAGTCCTATTTGTTTTTTATACAACAAAGGGAAAATCTAAGTTAAACTTTTCCTGTACATAAATAATATTTAAAAAGTAGAAAAAAAAAGGGAATGAAAATAATACTTTACTTTATCTTTTCTAAATAATCGGGGGTATTCATATTTTCCATATTACTAGGTCGAACATCCAAGGTGTAGTCAGGCCCAAAATATTCATAATAATCATTGTATGGCATTTCTAATATAAAAATAATAAGAAAAATGATACAGAATAAAATGAATATATCATGGAATGGAATGAAAAACCATAAATTATATATTTCTATTTTTTATTTTATTTTATTTACCTGGTCCAATATCTTCACCAACGACTATCCCGGTTTCATAAGCCCAAGCCCTTGCAACATTTCGCATAGTATAGCCACCGCCACCAAGTACCAAAGTAGGAAGATTGAATTTCTTTACGTATTTTACACAATTAGCATGTCCTTTCATTGACAAGTTGAAGCATCCAAGCTTATCACCACTTAATGAATCCCCACCACACTGTAATACGATCGCTGAAGGTCTATACCATTCAATCACTTTATCAATGACCTAGAATAAAATAAAGTTTTTTTTTAATGTAGGCAAAAATAATAATTTGTGTGAATAATTCAAACGATTACTTGACAAAAAAAAAGGTAACCCTCCTCCATCCCCCCGCCTCCTAATAAAAATACTTACTACTCTCCCTAATTTTTTTTTTATATCTCAACTTACTGGTTCAAATACGGATTTATAACTTTCATCATTTATACCATCACGAAGAGGAAAGTTCACACTATAATATTTTCCTTTTCCCACCCCAACATCCTTAAAATAAAAAAAAAAAGATAAAAAAAAGGAGTAAAAAAAAGAAAAAGGAAAAAAGTTGTTGTCAATTTGTATTTATTTTTGCATCTGATATTGTATCACCTTTTTTCTATTAATGCATCCTTTTACTTACTTTTAATTCACCAGTTCCAGGAAAGAATTCACCATATTTATGAAAACTAACAGTCATAACACGATCCGTTGTATAAAAAGCTTCTTCTACTCCGTCACCGTGATGTACATCAATATCAATATATAAAACTCGAGCATAATATCTTAATAATTCTAAAATCCCCAATACAATATCATTGACATAACAAAACCCAGATGCTTCTGACTTTTTAGCATGATGTAATCCACCAGCCCAATTAATAGCAATATCACATAATCCTCGATTTAATCGTGCTGCACCCTCTATATAAATATATAAGATTATATAAAGAAAAATTATAAAAAAGTAACAAAAAATATGATAATTTTTTTAATAACCAATCGTAATGTATTTTTGTATATATATTTTTCGTTTTCATTTCTATACCCATCGATCCACCAGCGCTAAGGCCACAATATTCAAATAACCCTTCAAATACAGGTGAATCATCTCCTACATTAACTATATGTATATGATTATATATGTATAAATATTAAGAAAAATGATAATTTTTATATATTAGTAGAGATACAAATTTAAACTATCCATGCTTATTTCCACCAAAATGTAAGTCCTTTTTTTTCCATTATTATTTTTATTTATTTTCAATGTTCCCTCATATTATTATTATTATTATGATATATATATATATATATATATATATAATTACATTTTGCTTGTTCCTTTTGAAATTGATCCATGTTTTCAGGTGTAACTCGGGAAAGAAAGTCAATATAATCATCGGTATGAAACTGTGTCATTTCCCAATTATTAGCTGGTTTTGCGCGCTATCATATAAATATTTATCATAACAATAATAATAAAGAATGCTTACCGTTAATAAATTCTTACCTATTTTATAAATATACATAAATTACATTTATACTTATACATCAATATTTACTTACAAAAACTTCTAACTTTTTATATAATTTATAATTCATCACAAGGCCATGTGTCATTCTAATTCTATGAGGTCTCATAGGATGCCCCGGACCATAATGATAGTTCCCAACATTAGCTAGAGAAAAATAGTAAATAGTAATACAGTATATAGAAAAAAAGTGAGCGATAAAAAGAAAAACGATAAGTATATTATTTTTTTATTACTGTTACTATCATAAAAAGCATAAATATAATAATAAATGAATATTAATATTCTTGTTCCCTTATTTTTTTTTTACCATCATAAAAATAACAAACACGTTTTTTTTGTTCTAATGACATGATGCAATATTAATAAATTTTTCACAGCAACAACAACAAATAGGAAAAGTGAGAGAAAAGGAAAAGAATAAATTTTTTTTATTGGCGCCCATCAACTTTTTTTTAAAATCGCGGTGACCGTTTAGAATTTTATATACCGCTTCTCAAATAAATATTTAAATTCTCCACTTTTTTATTTTGTTTAGCTTTCTTTCTTTTTTTTTAAAAAAAAATAAAGAAACAAAGTGGTATGATTTGAATATATGGCTTTAAATATAAATTCAGAAAGAATCAAATGTCCAGTAAGTAATTTATTTTTTTATTTTTTAAAGATTCCATTTTTATATATAGCATAGATTATTAATAATATAATAAATATTAATATTGACTAATACACTGATATTTTAATTTATTTAGTATTGTAATGTATATATAGTTTCTTCAGAAGCAGTTAGACTTCATATTGATGTATGGCATACGAGAAGTAATGAATATTTGGTGGAAAAAAAAGGTGCATACATCATAAAATTAAAAAAAATAAGTTCATTTTAATTTAGATGCATATATAAATATAATATTATTTTATTTCTAGGTATGCTTGACAATATACCTCAATTAAAAGTTAATAGTAATAGCAGTAATGATATTATCAAATACAATAACAATAATAACGATAACAGCAATGACCACGATAATTATAGCGATAATGAAAATGATAATAGTAACAAAAGCCAAGAGATTCAAATTTGGCCCTCAAATTTAGAAAGCTTTGATCAGCGTGTACTACAGTATAGACAGCGCCAGTTTGATTCTCGTATTCAATCTATTAATAAACTAAAATCAACATTTCTTTCCAATACATCACCCAAAATACTTCCAGTATCATCTAAAAGTATACTACAACCTCATAAATATATTAATAACAAGGATGATAATCAAAAAGAATATACACCCACCACTACCACATCTACAACTACCAATGTAATGGTTTCCGGACGAAAGAGAAAAAAAATGGATTATGATGATATATTACAGCAGCAACCAGTGCAAGAACAATTAAATGAAAGTACAGATTACGCTTTTCATTCTTTGTCCTCTATTTCCCCACCTACTATGTTATTATCACGAATTTCAAAAAAAACTAACCTCTCATTGGATAATACAACAATGATTTTAGAAAATGATTATACTAATAAAAATGGAGTCGACAATAATAGAAAACAGTCAATAAACATAAATAATGAGAAGGATGATGAAATATTACAACAACAACATATTAATCAATCACTGAAAGATAGCTTTGCTACATTTGATTCTGATTTTAATATTTTAAATTATACACCTTTAACAAAAAAACCTATCCAATTAAAAACTGTAGATGATTTTATTGCTGCTTCTTATAGTAAAGGTAGTGATAAACTTTGTGCAAATTTTATTTATAAATCATTGCTGTAAGTTTATTTTATTTTTTTATTTTATTTTTAAATCAAAAAAAAAAAAGTGGATTGAGATCTATATAAAACAGATGTAAAATAAACCGGTATATTAACTTATCTCTTTTTCTCTCGCTTTATCTAAATATTTATAGTTCCAATATTTCAACTGATGATTCAGATAATACCAATAAACAAAAAGAGTTATTACTAGATTATTTGGTTAAAGTTATGGCAGAAAAAGAATTCAAATTATCATATGAAAATAAGAATATTAATGAAACCAGACAATTATTTAAGCTGGACCTCAACGAAATAGTAATAAAAAAAAGGAAAGAATGCCACAGTATTTTAACACGCGTATGTAGACAAATAATGAGGCTTAATTCAGCAGAAAAAGACAATCTTCATCTACAGCAAAAAATAGAATCTGTTAAAAAACAAATAGCAGCTTTTCCATTTTACTATCATTATTTATCACCGTTGACTTCTTCTCCATTAACTAAGGTAAATTAACATACCATACACATATATATATGAATTCATATTAAAAGGAATTATTCTTTAATTTTATACTTATTCCATTCTTATTTTTATTTTTTATTTTCAATATTATTATTATTAGTACGGAACTAAGTCATATGATCAACTTTGTACTCAACAAATTAGTAGTTATTCATTAAAATTAATGCAATATCCAAGTTCATCCTTCTCTTTTATAGAGGGTGAATAAAGCTCATTAATGTCGCTTTTGTAAATACAACAAACTCTTCATCCTCCATTAAAACCAAAATTGCTATATGCTTAAATTGTACAATAATAATAAATATATCGCTTTATAAAATATATTTGGTATATATCATATGCTGTCTATGTTTATTTTTAAATTTAATATGAATGAAGATTTATAATGACTAAAGTTACAAATATATAATAACAAAATGCAAATGATTAATAAAAAAAAATAATAAAAAGTTATTTTTGTCTAATAAAAAACTAAAAATAAGATGAAAAACGAACTATTTTTGTTGAATGTCAATAGTAATATCATGGGCTTTATCTTCTAATGGTTGTTGTTTTTTAATGTCTTCCTTATCCATGTCTATATTTTCTTTTGGTGTAATTAAATCGTGATGTTTAATAAAAAGTGAACTAATAAAACTAATGCCTGTTAAAGGAGTTAAGATATAAAAGGCCAATCTTAATGCACCAGCGTAAACATGTAATGTTGCATCTTTGTATTCATCTGGTAATCCGTTTCTAATAAATAAATAGGAGTCCAATACATTTTGTACGTGTTCTGGTGGTAAAATAGTTGGTAGTTCTTTAACTAGAGTTGTATTAATGATACTGCTGACGACAGCTACGCCTACAGCTTCACCTAATAATCTTGTAAAATTACCAAGGCCAGTAACAATAGCTAAATAATAAAAAAAGTGAGAAAATCAATGTCTATTATATATATATATATATATTACCAATATCCTTTGGATCTGCAGCAGCTTGAATGGCAATAATCGTAGAAGAGAATAAAAAGCCCATACCTGTGAAAAAAAGAAAAGAGATATTCAAATATTAGTATATTGATATATAATAAATATGCATAATTGACAACACATTCCTTATATACTAAAAATATAAACTTACCCATACTACCAATAATTAAAAAACCATATATTAAAGCAAAATCTGTATCAACATCAAGAAGACTTAAAAGACCCATATCTAATGTAATAATGAAACAACCTGACCAAATACTAATGAGTTAATCGGATAAAAAAAGGGAGAGATTAGATTATTAATGTGATTATGGTTACTACTAACTTTATTTTTTAATTTACTACTTACAAAATACGAAAAGTAGCTAATTTTGATATTAAAATACCAGCAAGGGTAGAGAAGAATGAAATAACAAGTTGAAATGGAAGTAATCTGATACCTGTTTTTTATATATTCAGTAAATTAATAATGATTAGAATAAATATCCTCTTCTTTCATTTATATCTCTATAATCTATATACTTATTTACCAGACCACATTGCCGAATCCCCTTTAATCACTTGGTAATAATTTGGTAAGTAAAAAACAACCGAGAAAAAGTATATACCAGAAAAGAAGTTGGTAAGAAGGATAGCTACACAGGATTGGTTTTTAAAAATGTAAGGTGGAAAAATTGGTTCAACAGCATATTTACATTCTACGACAGCGAAAATAATAATAAATACTAAAGATAAAACTAACGGTGCAATAACGGGTGCTGATTTCCATGGATACATTGTTCCACCCATATTGAGAGCCAATAAAAACAAAATAGCTGATATCAATATTAATATTGTTCCTATAAATGTAGTTTAAAAATAATATAATATAAAATATAAGTCAAGTTTTACAGTTAACAATTGTAACATTTCTTATGATTTGTATATCTTTTTATATTTATTAAATTTTATATATATTTACCAAGATAATCTATCCGTTTTAATTTACTCATAAAAGAAGCCTTAGGAAGAGTCTCATGGAAAAAGAAGATAATAAATAAAACTGCAATTCCTCCAATGGGTAAACTATATTAAAATAAATATATTAGAAAGATTAGTTTTAGAACACATATACTTTATGAAATATTTAGAATTTTTTCTATTAATATTAACTCCATTTACTTTATAAAAAAGGCCCATCTCCAAGTTGCATTATCCGTTAATAAACCCTACACATACAAAAAAGTAAATATGCACAAGAAAAAAAAATTAAAATTCAAGCATAAAAAAAGTTAAAAAATTTTAAACCCCTACTCCAATAAGTGGCCCAACACAAGAAGCAAATGCAAAAACACCATTTATGATTCTAAAAAATCAATTAAAAAAAGAGATTAGATCTTACTTATTTAAATAAAATAATTCTATTATTACTATTTTATATATATGTATTATTACCCTTGATAACTACCACGTTTTTCTAAAGGAATCAACTCTGATACAATTGTAAAAACACCAGCAAAGACTCCAGCAGCACCTATCCCTGCTATGGCTCTCGATATGATTAACATAATCATCGTCTTTTTAGAAAAAAAAAAATTAGAAAAATCACGGTTCTGTTTTCTTCTTTATTTTTTTGAATCTTACTTTAGCTACGCCACATAAAAGCGATCCTACTAAAAAAATACCAACACTTGCTACCAAAGTCCATTTTCGGCCAAATATATCGGAGAGTTTTGAAAAAATAGGTTCTACAATGAAATTATAAATATAAAGTTTAAAAATTTTTTGATTGGTTTTCGTTTTTACTTTTTTTTTTTTTTCTATTATTTCATATCTTCTTCCACATACGAAAAGAATCAAAGGTGAGTACATAGGCAGTAGACACCCAAACAGTGATGGAAGCTGCATTGAATTCTGTCCCAATTTTTGGTAAACAAGGACTTATGATAGTTCTATCATTATTTTTTTTTTAAAAAAAACGACAAAAAAAGAAAAAGTGAAAAAAAAAAAAAAAACCAATAAGCCATCATGGTTTAAATATACTTAAATAAGAATATAAATATATTTCTACATACCCGTCCAATGCGCCTAAAAATAATGTTATTTGTAATGCAATAAATGTCATTGCTGTTTTCCATTTTTTATTATCTGCAGCGATAGTATGTTTCTCATCATCACCATTATCATGTTCAGTGGATATAGTTATTTTTTTATCTTCAGCTGTCAAACTAATATTATTATTTTGTATAGTATTGATTGACTCTATACTATGGCTACGTTCATCTTTTTTTTCCATTCTTTTTTTATTATTATTCGATTTTTTCTCTTTTTTTATTTAGAAAAATCCAATTAATAATAAAAATGCGTGAAAATCAAATAAAGAGAAAGAAGAAAGAAAGAAAGAAAGAAAGAGAAAAAGGTGCCTTAAAAAAAAAAATCGGGCGGCGAAAATTTAAATTGGTGTTGCTCTAGTTTTAAAAAGTTTTACCGAGTTTTTATTTTTTATAATCATTCCCGATATGCCAATATAAAATTAAATCAATTAGAAAAAAAATAATGCAAATATTACAGTATAACAAGAAAGGTTTTAAATGAAATAAATGATCTATAGTGATAGGTGAATATAAATAATAATGATAGTAATAATAAAAAAATGCTATGATAATGTATAAAATATATAGTTTTTTTAAAAAAAACTATATTATTACACGACTTAAAATAATACATGGTGTGAAAATTCTATTCTGTTGATTTTTGCTTCTTCGTTTCCATTTCATATTCTTCGAATTCATTTTTACGTTTCGTTTGAAAGCTTGCTGGTATAGGGATATCTAAATCTGTAAACAAGTAAATTTTAATATAATAAAAATGATGAGTAAACATGAGAAAAAAATCCTTTTTTAAATTTAATAGATATATAAATAACTATATGCTTGTGATACTTACCATCATAACTTGATCCTCCTGTAGGTAACGCTGACTGAGCTGAACTGATTGTCGATCCATCAAACTCTAATTTAGTTGGTGTTTCAGTAGAAGTAGAAATGTTTGATTCACTTTGTAATGGAATAGAAGATTGAGAGGTTGATTCTTGGCCTTGTACAGATGATGGTTTTTGTTGTTGTGCTTTGGTAGATTTTTGTAATAGTTCCCATTGTTCACCTGTCAATATTTCCATATTGGCAGCCGCTTGGTTAATATTATAAGCAACGCCTTCAGTGTATCTTGTTCCACCTTGAAGAAAAGGGCGTACGCGTTCTATACCAAGTATACCTGTTTTCACTAAATCCACTTTTGCAAATGTTTTGATTGTTAACCAAGCTGAACTTTCGTCAATCCAACTGATCCATATAGGTGCAATCTCAGGGTATAATCTTTCAATAGCGGGATGAGTAACACCTGGTGGGATATTTTGTAAATAGAATCGATTCTTTCTGATATTTCCATCTAAAATAAATAAAATAAACAAACATTAAATATAACATAAGTTATGAATATTCTATTTTTTTAGTTGTTTTATAAATATAAACATAAATAAATAAATAAAATTACCTTGTGTTTCTGTGCCATACAAATCGATATAAGGAACATCACTTCTCATTAAAAACACTTTGCTATAGTAAGGTGTAATATTTTTTTCAGTAAAAATGCTTTTCTTGATTAATTTGATTGGAGGTTCGTCATCATCATCATCTATTTCCCCTTCTTCTTCTTCGTCATCATCGTCAGAGTCAGAGTCTTCACCTTCTTCCTCAGAGTCATCATCATCACTTTCTTCATTTTCTCCTTCTTCTTCTTCTTTTTCTTCATCTTCATTTACACTTTCATCTTTGCCATCTTCTGTTGTTTTATCTAATTTGGTTACTCCCTTTTGTACATCTTCATCTAAAATTGTTGATCCCTTTTCATCCTTATTTGTTTTCATTTTATAATTATTTCCCTCATCCTTTTTACCATTCACTTCACTGCTGTTTACCATTTCTACATCAGTTGTTGATCCGTCCATTTGTTTATCTGTTTCAGATTCTGTTGAAATTTGCGATTTATCCTCTAAGGCTGCATTTTTTTCTTTTTTTTGTTGTTCTAACTTTTCATCTGTTATTATTTAAAGAAGTTATATAAGCAATTAATTTTTTCTCTTTATGTGTACGTATTTACCTTTTTTTTCATTTACCTTCTTTTTCTTTAATATAATATATAAAACCAAGATAAATAATACCAGTCATATATGCGTCGTACCCAGCTTCATGACACTTGTCAGGTGATCCACTAGAACTATATCTTTCAAATCCTTCAGCTAATTCTAAGAACAAATCATAATAATGAAAATAAGAATATTAATTATAAACACTGGTTTATTTTGTAATCCATATATAACTATATAAACTTACTAATAACATGGCCGCCTTTTCGTAATTCTTCTTCAACTGTATTAAATAATGATCCCAAAACAGATGTATTAAAGCATGACTAAATTGAATATAAATACAAATAGATATATGTATTCATAAATATTAATACACATATATAAAAAATAATGATAATAAATATAAATATTTGATAACATTTTGCTGTACCTTTAATAACGGGTGAAATTCAGCTAAATACTTGGTATCTACTACACTAAATGATAATATACATTTTTTAAAAAAGAAAATGAGTATTATTATTTCTTTTTTCTGATGAAGATTCACTGTATATTGATTTATTAGTTATGCATTACGTTTCCCACATCGATTTAACTAAATCTTTAAAATCAGATATATTTTCAGGTAGATTATGCCAAAACTGATCCAAAGTATAACAGAGATCGAACATTCCATTATGAAATACTACAGGACATTTTGATTCTTTGATAGCCTCAATAATGTTTCTAAAATTAAGTAACGGTGACTAAAAATAAAATAAAATAAACGTGAAAGGTTAATTATATATTTACAATGAAAGGTAATATTTATGATAATCTATTTTTTAAAAAGCAATATTACATCCGGTGTTTTTTGCAATCTATCTTCAGCTTTGACTTTATGAATTTCCATATTACGTGTATCTCTTGATTCACCCTTTAAAAATCCACTATATTTTCTATAAATATATATAGAATCCATTAAAAATCAATACCATTGATACATTGTATTTATAAATGCAGATTATTATCTTTAGTATTTACCCTTGTTGAATTTCTTGATAGACAATGCGTCGTTGTGTTGAGTTATTTGTTTGTACAACTAAAGGTTTCTGAGTCCCATTTTGTAACCATTCATTAAGATTTCTTCTAAAGTGTTCTAAAAACATTTTACCCGATTTATTAAGACTTGACTCTATAATATATATATTTATGTATATGTATGTGAGTGAGTTTTTGATATACATGTATGATTTATTATCTTATTAAACCATTCTATTATCATTATTATAATTTTTATTGTTTATTTACCCAATTGTGAAGGGTGGCGTTGTATAACACTAACTCCGTTGCCATACGTAATAGTATTTCTTTCTTCCACAAAGTTGTAAAAAGGGATCCCTTGATCAATCAATTTATTAAAGTCAAATCCGTTGGATCTCAAAAAGGCAAGTGAGCTAGCACTACAAGAAAAGGTACGTCTACTTTGAATAGTATCTGTATCATCTCCATAGATATAAAAATTGAAAGGTTTTGCTATATATCCTTGATCAGTTTCCTTAAAAGTGCATACACCAAATTGAACAATAGTATATGTGTCCACGATTTGTCTAATTTTAGAATAACGTGTTTGTATATCATCTGCGTTGTGAAATTGGGTACCTGATGTAGTAAGTCCTATAATTATATATTAATAAATAATAGTATAAAAAAAGGTAAGAATAGTAACATAAAAAATAGCTTATCTTAATTTTGTAGATCATAATCAATAAGTTTCTTTATTTTAAAAAAAAAAATACCAGTAAATTCAGTATCAATAGCAATAAAATCAGCCTCCAATATAGCTTTTTTAATTTCTGGATATGATTCTTCAAAGTTGGATTTTAGTACTTCCATATTTTAGTTTTTATATTAAAAAAGAAAGAGGATTGAAAGGGAAGCAAAAAAAATATTGAACGACTGCTCTTTTTTTTGCTGAGTTTATTTTTCTTTAAAAAAATCAATGCATTTTTAAAAAATTAAAAAATTGAAAAACTCTACTTTTATATAAACCTCGGTAAAGCTCAATTAATATTCGTTTATTTACCAATATATACCCTTTTTATAGTATGTTCAATACTCAACGCATCGGAAAAATATGATTTTTACGTATATATATATATATATATATATATATATATATATAGATAGATAGATAGATAGATAGAGAGATCATGTTCAATTAATTTGAATTTACAGTATACCTTCATCTGTTCTCTAGATTTTAAAAAATTATCGTTTTTTTTCATTTTATTTTTTTTGATTTTAAAAGTCAACGGTTTCAACATTGTCCAAATTCATATCGGAAAGCAACTACTTTTACACAATTTTTCTAACCAGCCAATCATATACTACCACTACAAAAAAAAAGAAAAATATAAATATTCCAGTTTACAAATTTGGAAATGGTTGGGTGCGTTTTTTTCTTTGTTTTGTTTTTATTATTGCAGTGTATCATGAAAAAAATGAATATTTTTTGTCTTTTGTTTTGTTTTTTTTTAAAAAAAAAAAAGGTTAAATTATTTTGCGAATATATATAAAAAAGAAATGAATAATAATAATAACAATATATATATAAATATAATATATAAATATAATATATATAAAAGTATAAAATATAAAGGATGAAAAAAAAAATAACTAAACAATGGAAAAAGGGTTTTTTTTAAAAAGATAATAAAAGAAGCTATTTATATATGTATATATATTTATAAAAAAAAGAAGAAAATTAAGCTTTTTTGCCAGTTTTAGTATTTCCAATCAATGATTTATGAATATGAGGTAAAACACCACCACCAGCGATAGTAGCCTTGATAAGAGCATCTAATTCTTCATCCCCACGAATAGCTAATTGTAAATGTCTAGGAGTAATACGTTTCACTTTTAAATCTTTTGTAGCATTTCCGGCCAATTCTAATACTTCTGCAGTAAGATATTCTAATATGGCAGCTGTATAAACGGCGGCTTTTGCACCTACACGAGCGTTATTTCGAGTTTTTGCTTTTAAATAACGATGGATACGACCTACAGGAAACTTTTTTTAAATATGTACAAAATTATAAAAATATATTATTGTTATTAGTAAGAAACATTGTAACCTAGACCATATGGATGATAATATATCTAGATATTTTATTTTTATTCATCTTTTATTACTTGAAGACCAGATCTTGCGGATTGAGATACTGTTGGTTGTTTTACTTCTTTTCTTTCGATTCTTGGTTGAGAAACAGCTTGATCAGACTATATATATTTATTATTAGTGTAAACAAAAAGAATGAAAAAGGTACGATAAAAGCTGATTAGAGATATAATTCACAAAATTAATAAATTTTTCATTACATTTTTATTGATATTATTTATTTACCATGATAATTAAATATTAAGTGAAATTATAAAAGTTACAATATAAAAAAAATAGCAAATGGATAATAATAAATAGATAGAAGGAAAAAAAAAAATAACAATAAAAAAAAGACGAAAAAAAAAGGAAAGTAAATAAAAATCGCGTAGATTTTTTTAATGAAAAAAAAAAAAAAATGAAAATTAAAGCTCCGTGATTCTTGGCGGGGTTTTTTTAAACCTTTTTTAAACTTTCTTTTTTCTTTCTTTCCTCTTACTCTCCTTCCTTCCTTTTTTTTATATTAACTAGATACTGTCTTTTATTTATATTTGTATATAACATGAAGGTAAGAACCTTTTACTATTTAAAAATATATAAATTATATTTTATATATAGCTATTATTTTTATTGGCATTATTTTCATTTTTATTTTTTTTAAAAAAATATATATACGAGTCCACTATTTTTAATATAATGTTTTTTAAACCATTTTTTATATTTAATATGATAGAAATTTGGAAAAAAAGGAATTAAAGCCAATAGACCAGCTCGTGCTGATTGGAAAGATACCGCCAAGAAAAAGCAAGTTGGTGTTTCTGATATGACCTTACTTACAAAAATTACGAACGAAGCTATTAATGACAACTTGATGAAAAGATGGCAAAATGGCGATATTTATGTAATATTATATATTATACATACATACATATTATTAGGATTATACATGTAAAAAGTACCGTATACTAATCTAATCTCCTCTTCTTTTTTTTCATTTTTTTTATTATTTGTTAGACATATATTGGTCATGTACTTATTAGTGTAAATCCTTTCCGAGATCTAGGGATATACACAGAAGATATATTAACAAGCTATCAAGGAAAAAATTTATTGGAAGTAGGTTGATATATATTCATTAAATTTATGTACAAAATAAAAATGATATTTAAACTTATATATTCTGTCATTATTTTTTCTCCTATTTTATTTAAATAATAGATGCCACCTCATGTATTTGCTGTTGCTGAAGCTGCATATCATCATATGAAATCGTATTCAGAAAATCAATGTATTATTATTAGTGGTGAATCAGGTACGTTATATATAATAAATACTATTATATAATTATAAACTTATATTCATTAATAAGAAGGAAAAGAAAATGAATTAATTTGCTTTTTATTAATATTTTTTTAATAGGTGCTGGGAAAACAGAAGCTGCCAAAAGAATCATGCAATATATTGCTGCTGTCTCAGGTGGAAAAAGTTCTGCCATCCAAAAAACAAAGGATATGGTCCTCGCTACAAATCCTTTATTAGAAAGTTTTGGGTGTGCTAAAACTTTAAGAAACAACAATTCCTCTAGACATGGTAAATACCTGGAAATACAGTTTAATCCTCAAGGTGAACCTGTTGGAGCTATCATTACAAATTATTTATTAGAAAAGGTAATAAAATAAAAAGGTTTATATAAAAGAAAATGTAAATAAGTGATATATATAGGTGCACTAATATATATACTATTTGTGATGCCAATATAGAATCGTGTCGTCGGTCAAATTGAAAATGAACGTAATTTTCATATTTTTTATCAATTAACTAAAGTCGCACCTCAGCAATACAAAGGTAATAAAAATAAAAAATAAAAAAAATTGTACTACATGAATTGTATCTATATGAAAGTTGTACTCATTTTATTGTTTTTTATAATAGAACAATTTGGATTACAAGGTCCTGAAAGTTTTTTATATACTAGTAAAAGTAATTGTTTAAATGTTGATGGTATTGATGATGCTAAAGATTTCGATGATACTCTTGTAAGTTATTGTATTATATACTTTATTTTCATTCTTATTAATTTTTCTTTTTATTTACTATTATTATTAGAAAGCAATGGGTGTTATTGGTCTTCAACAACATGAACAAGACGATATCTTTAAGATGTTGTCTGTTATTTTATGGCTAGGAAATGTTGTTTTTATTGAGGATGATAACGGACATGCTTGTGTTTCAGATGGAGACGGTAAGATTTTTACTTAATTATGTATATATAGGTAAAATATTAGTTACATGACTTCATGATTAATTGTAAATATTTTTTATTTTATATCAGTCGTTAATTTTATCGCCTATCTTTTTGGTGTTGATAACGAATCTCTTCAAAAATCCTTGACAAATCGTATAGTAGAAACCCAAAGGGGTGGTAGAAGAGGTAATAACAATTAATTAATAAATACAGTTTTTTTTTAAAAAATTTAAATAAAGTAGAATGGGGTAGAATTAATAAAAAAATTGATTTAACACAAATAATTATGAATATTAATAGGAAGTGTATATGAAGTACCATTAAATGCTGCACAAGCAACATCTGTGCGAGATGCATTATCTAAAGCCATCTATGAACGATTATTTGAATGGATTGTAGCACGTGTAAATGTCTCTTTACAAGCCCATGGCCAAGTTTCCACAGTAATTGGTGTATTAGATATTTATGGATTTGAAATTTTTGACGACAACAGTTTTGAACAGCTTTGTATTAATTATGTAAATGAAAAACTTCAACAAATTTTTATTGAATTAACATTAAAAGCTGAACAAGAAGAATATGTACGTGAACAAATTGAATGGACACCTATTAAATTCTTTAACAACAAAGTAGTCTGTGATTTGATTGAAGAAAAGCGACCACCTGGTATTTTTGCTGCCTTAAATGACGCCTGTGCTACGGCTCATGCTGATTCCTCTGCTGCTGATAATTCATTTGTCCAACGGCTTGGATTTCTTTCTTCCAATCAACATTTTGAATCCCGTGGTAACAAATTCTTAATCAAACATTATGCTGGTGACGTGATGTACAATGTGGAAGGATTAACAGATAAAAATAAGGATTCATTATTAAAAGATTTATTAGAATTGGCAGCTTCTTCTGATAATCCATTTATTTCTCAAACCTTATTCTCTGAACGCGTGGATCCCAATTCTAAAAAGAGACCTCCTACTGCAAGTGATAAGATCAAAGCTTCGTGTAATGCATTGGTTAGTAAATTAATGCAATGTCATCCAAGTTATGTACGTACTATTAAACCTAATGATAGTAAAAGTTCGAAAGACTATGATCAAAAACGTGTACTCCATCAAGTTCAATACCTTGGTTTGTGTGAAAACATTCGTGTCAGACGTGCTGGTTTTGCTTATAGAACAGTAAATAAAAATAAAAATAAAAATAAATATAGGATAAAAATAATAATGGCAATAATATTTGCTCATGTTATAAAAAAAGTATTAATTTTAACTAAACTCTAACATATACATCATTTATTTGTTTTTTTAGACATTCGAAAAATTTGCGGAACGATTTTATTTATTATGTCCTCAAACTGGCTATGCAGGTGATTATATTTGGTCTGGAGATTCAAGAAGTGCTTGCGAAACAATTTTGAAGCATAATAACATTGCACCTTCTGAATGGCAAATGGGTACCTCTAAAATATTTATTAGACGTCCAGAAACTGTAAAGTGAAAAATAGGAATATAAATAGGAATAATATATATATACTTGTGTATGTACATGCATATGTGTATACTATACAATATATTAACTCATTATTATTATATTTTGTAGATTTTTGCTTTAGAAGATCTTCGTGATAAATACTGGCATAATATGGCTACTAGAATTCAACGATTCTGGAGATTGAATAAGCACAGTATTGGTTATTTGCAGTTACGTGATTATGGTAATCAAATATTGGATCATCGTAAGGAACGTCGTCGATTCTCAATACTAAGCCAACGTAGATTTGCTGGTGACTATTTGGGTGTACAATTTGGTTCTGGTGTAGGTGCTTTAATTAGAAATACTCTTAACTTGCAAGGTAATAATAATATAAATATAAAAGGAAAACACATATACTTTTATATTAGTTTATGTTTATACAAATATATACTTGTATATATTATAGGTAATGAAGAAGTTGTATTCAGTATGCGTTGTAATATGTTGGTTCCAAGAGCTATGCGTTCTAGTGTTCCTAGTCCTCGTACTATAGTAATTGTAAGTATTCAATTTGTTTATCTACTATATATATATATATATATATATTAAAAGATATTAATTTTTTTTTTAAAGACCAATCAAAATATTCATATCTTGATAACAACAAAATCAGGCTCTTCTTTACAAATGATGGATGAAAAAGTGATCCCATTCAGTTCAATTCAAAACCTTAGCACATCTACTCTTCGTGATGATTGGATTGTAATACATTTGAATAATTCTCCAGATGGAGATGTCCTTCTCAATTGTATATTTAAAACAGAATTGGCCGCTCATATTGTGCAACAAAGCAATGGTAGAGTACAACTAAATGTAGAACAAACTATCCAATACAAGAAAAAAGGTGGAAAGGCTGTCACACTACAATTTATTAAAGATGAAACCGTTAAACGAGATGATGTTTATAAGAGTCATGTTGTAAGGGTCCCCTCTGGAGAACCTGCTTCTAGTGGTAAAAATGTCATTGATATTAATATACTATAATTATTTTTTTAAAAAAATTAAAAAAAAGGGGTATATAAATGATAGATATTCTCTTTCTAATACAACAGCCCTATACTATTTTAATTTTTTGAAACATATTAGAATCCCGTGGAATGATAGCCACAAAATCAAGCGCTGGTAACCGTAATCGACCTACACCTACTAGTAGACCTATACCTTCAGCAAATACTGCAAATCGTCCTACACCTGCTTTACCGACCGCTAATCGACCAACACCAACACCACCATCTGCTTCTAATTCTGTTCGTCCACCTGCTCCAACATCCTCTATTCGTCCTCCTGGTGTGTCATCTTCTATACGTCCTCCTGGTGTATCATCTTCTATACGCCCTCCTGGTATATCGTCATCCATTCGTCCTCCCCCTCCTGTCACTTCATCAATCAATACTAATGGATCAAGTATATCACCTCCTAACGTCAATGCTACAGCCCAGCGACGAGTTGCTCCTCCTCCTCCTCCTCCTCCTTCAAGTGCTGCATCACCCCCTCCTCCACCACCACCTGCTAAACCAGCTTTACCACAATACAAAGCTATTTATGCATTCCAATCTGCTGAAGAAGGTGAAATTGCTTTCCAAAAGGGCGATATTCTTGAAATAGTTGAGAAAGATGAAAACGGTAATAACATAATAATAATAATAATAATAATAATAAATAGAAGAAATATAAAAAAAAAATCATCATCATCCTTCATATTAATTTTTTTTTTTTATATTTATTTTTTTATTATTAATTTGTAAATATTTTAGGCTGGTGGCTTGCTAAATATCAAAATAAAGAAGGATGGGTACCTAGTAATTATTTAGAAGAATATACACCACCCCCACCAACATCATCAAGACCTCCTCCACCACCAGCACCTAGACGACCAATGTCACAAAACATATCAGCAGCTCCATTACCATCATCTGGCAATAATGCTGTCCCTGCATGGAAAGCTCAATTAGCAGCAAGAAATAATTCAGTCAATGGTATAACTTCATCTATGAACCGACCTCCTCCTCCCGCTGTTGCTTCCAAACCTTCTATCCCTAATAAACCGGGTATACCTTCGCGCCCAGTTTCATCTGGTATATCTCCTCCGGCAGTTAATTCACAAGCTACTTCTCTCGCTGACGCTGTAAGTTTGAAATATAATCATTATGTATTTATATTTTTTTATTTTTTTTTTAATAAAAAAAGGTAGAAAATTTGGCTATTTATTCATTATTATTCTTTTTTATTTTTAATTATTTTGATAATATAGATTCGAGCAAGAAGAGCACAAGCTAATGCAGATGACGATGATGATGATGATGATGAATGGAAATAGAAAAATAGACTTTTTGTATTATGGTATTTATTTATTTGTTTTATTTTTAAAATGATTGTTTTACTTTTATTTATTACTTTTATTAGTTATATATATATACTATTTTAACCATTAAAAAAATTTTATGATCATGAGTATGTATATATATGTCTTTATTAAATGAACAATAATATTTATCCTTTGAGAAAAAAAACAAGTATGTAATTGTCTCATGATGTTTGAATATCGTTTACTAAAGCTGAAACAGGTTGTTTTGATGGTGATGATTTTCTATATTATATATATTTATTTGTGTTACTTTATGCATTTCCCTTTTTATTAAGGTTATATAAAAATTTCTATATATAAGCAACATACATCTGATTGGAAAATTAATTAAAAAAAGAAGTGATTTGATCAATTTTTAGTAATGAAGAATGTTTTTCTAAAAAAAAATAATTTGGTAGGAATGTGTTGAGCAATATATCACAATTTTTCAATTTCAATCATCATAAAAATAATATTTTCAAAAAAAAAAAAGCTTTCAAAGATGTAAAAATATGAATTATATGTACATAAGCATGTATGTTAAAAAAAATGTAGTCAAAATTAAACCAGCTTACATTTATAAACGTATTTTTTTTTTTAAAAAAAAAGGATGAGTTTAAAATATGATCATTAAATATTTTAATGATATTTAAATAGTTGTCATATTTCAACTTTAAAATAGCATTTGTACCAATTATGTTTTTTTACTATTAAAATAAGTAAATCTTGGATGGGGCGTTTAAGTTTATTTTACTTAGCATTAAAAAAAAAAAGAATGAGGAGAATTAATATATTAGATGTGTGATCATTAAGCAAGTGAGTAAATAATAGGAGAGAAAGAGAAATAATAATAGTAATAATGTATAGAAATTATATAAATCTGTAATAATGAAGTGTCTAAAAAAATAGAAATAATAATTATGTAGTATATTAAATGAAGGAGAGAGAAATAGTGATAAATATACAAGAAAAATAAAAATAAAATAATAGTAATAAGTATTTATATATATGAGAATGTAAGCTATAAGATGGCGTATGAATGAGAGTGAGAGATATATGAATGCATTTGTATTAGCCAAGTATTTTTTTTTAATAAGTGCTTTCGTAATCCAACTTTTTAGGGTTGATCAATAAATAAGATTTTTCATTGGGCGTGAAAGAAGGAGGAGGGGTAAGCTGATGATGATGATCTTCTGTTTGAATACTTGAGCCAGCTTCCAATACCTCTTCGTCATCAAAGTCATCATTACTACTATTACTATGTTGTGAATTATTATCGTCATGATTATCTTCATAACATTCTTGCTGAAAGACGGTTTCTTCTTGCACTTGATTATGTTTTTCCCAACTGTCACCACGCCAAGATAAAAAGAGGACACCTGAGATGGTAATGGTCACTCCGATCATCACTAACAATAACTGCCACCAATATAAACGTGGCCATTGGTCATAGTAAACAAGACCATTAAATAAACAAGATACATTAAATGCGCAAGATGATAATGGAATCAAAATCACTGTATCACATAACCGAAGACCTTTGTTTAAATAAAAGATCTAAACAAATAATAATAATAAAAAAATAAACAAGCATAAGTAAATAAACATAAATACATAAGCTTCTTTTCTTCATCTTTTTTGAAATAAAAAATAAATGACAAGTCATGTGAATAGTAACACTAACCTGAAGAATAGCTGTAAGGACCATCATTATCAGCAATATCCAAGTTAGAGCGTATTGAAGCTGATTGAGTTTAAATACAACGGTGAGAATAATTAACTCTATTCCACTTTTGGCAAATAGCATGCTTTGACTGCTAATATTCCCAGCAATGACACCAAAACTATGATAAAAAAAAATAGTAAAGGTAAGGTTAACATTTCATATTTGATCATCATCCCTATCAGCATCTTCATCTTTTTTAACTTTATATACTATCATTACCTTATACCAATGCACATTTTAAAATCAGAAGGATTAATCCATTGACCTAGCCATTTCCCACTATCAAGAAAACCTGATTTTTCTATTCTAAAATAAATAGACTCAGCATAATGGCTAAGAAGAATGGTAGTAACAATAAAAGTTTCCAGAACACTAAAATAAGCTATAAAGGCTGGTCGTTTATATAATCTAATTAAATCCTCAATATCATGATCAGGTTCGGGAATAATACCAAATAATCCAACGAGTAAAGCGCCAATAACAATGAGAAAAGTACCTATCAGAATTAAGAGATAATAATAAAAAAGATATGTACAAATAAATATATAATAAATATTAAAAATAATTATTTCCATATGATCAAAAAAAATAAAAAAAAATCCCTTTTTTTTTTTCTCTCTCTCTCTCCTTTTACCCTGACTATAATTATTTTATTATTTTCCATTGTTATCTCTTTTATATTATTATTATTATTTTCCAATTCCCCTTTTTATATATATATCCATTAGTAAATAATTATTATTATCATTAATATATATATGTATTAATCACTATTTATATTGAAGTTTATCTTTTTTCCATCCATTCCCCACACATTATTACAGATAATTATCAAAAGTAAAATGAAAAATAGGAGTTTTTTTATGTACAAATAAATATATTATTTTACCTATGACACTTCGCTTTGTAAAAGGATCACCAAGAACAATTCTAGCCGCAATAGCATTAAAAACTAAACCCATTGCACCAATAGGAGCTAAAATAACAATTGGTAAATAGCCAATAGAAAAGACGGAACCAATGATATTAGCCGCTAAATAAGTAGAAAATCCAATGACCCACATAGGACGTTTATAAGCAGGTTTTCTTGATTCAATAGGATAGATTTGATCGTTTAATATATGTGATTTACGTTGGTATGCCATGGCAAATGCTTGAATAAGATTAGTACAAAAGGAGACTCCTATACCTAACCAAAATTCTGTTCCATAAGCTTCTGTCCCATTTATATTTATAGTTGTAGTAGGAGTAATATTATATATATCGAAATGGTGTTTATCGAATGGTAATATAGCTGAAAAAGACATTGTTGTTATACTATCGCATTCAAATAGGGAATGAGTTTAAGTATGTAATAAATTAATATTTCTATTTATAAAAGTGATTGGCTGTTGTTATTGGCTGTTGTTGTTGTTATGTATGTACAAAATAAATATTTTAGTTATATTAAAAAAGAGAGGTATAAAATGATAAAAATTAAAAAAAGAAAAAAAGTGAAAGAAAAAGGAAAGAAAAAGGGAATAATGGAAAAACCATCGCCGGTCAGTTTTAAAAAAAAAAAATGAGTTAAAAAAACCTTTAAACTAAAAATGATTTTTAATTTTTAAAACAATGGCTCTCCACGTGACACTTCTTTTTTATCATCCATTTATATATATTTACTATGTTATAATAATAAATTAGCTCATTATTTTATTATATTGTTATGCGAATAGTATTGGATTACCAAAAAAGTCTATTGACGGCAGGAAAAAAAATAATTCATATAACTTTAGTGCCCCAGAACAAAATAATAAATTATGATTGGAAAGTACCCATTAAATAAAAAAAGGGTGTAACAACCCACTTAAAAAAAAGAGAAACAGTTGAGAATTAAAAAACTTAGCAAAAAACCATTTTTAAATCTACGATCCTTGGTAAAAAAAATGTCATCATCGTTACCAATTGAGTTTGAAAAAAAAGAGTAAATAATAAAGGATGAATAATTATAGATGAAAAAAAAAAATTGTAATGATTAAATAAGTATATATATATATATATATATATGTACATACAAATACGAAAAAAGGTGATTTTTATAATAAAAAAATGATAAGTGGCTACGTATAAATATATATAAATACATTTTTCTTATCTATAAAAAGAAATCGGCTACTATCCTATTATGGGAAGCTCTTTTTTTAATAGGTCAACAGCTCCGTATATCTAACATAAATATTTGTCCAAAAAAAAATAAAACAGTATAAAATGTTTCCTATGGTCTAATAATACTAACAATAATAATAATTATAATAATAACAATAACAATACAATAATAACAATAATAATAACAATAATATATCGGTAAACAAATAGTTGAACATAATAAAAATGCTATGCAGTAATTTATCAAATTTTTTAACGGGATTTAAAAAATTAAAATGCAAGAATTTTTATTTTTTTTACTGATTTTTTTCTTTGTACTTCTTTCATTTGCTATTTATCCTTTTTTTACTCTATTCAAATATTTTATAATGGAAGCCGTTTAAATTAAAATAAAATAATGTAATATACCTTAGTTTTCTAGGTATAATACGAATAGCTAATACATATACACTCGCATACATATATATTATATATTAGAAATTATAATTAAAACCATTTTTTATTAAAATTTACATATTTATATAAAAGATAAACTTTATTCAGCATGTTTATAAATATGAAGAAAGATATGTCATATTTAAATCTAATTAAAAAAAGAAAAAGATAAACTGGCTACCATTTCCATCAAAATGTAAAAAACATTGCACATAAAACAACAAAACTAATTTAACAGCCAGGTCTGGATGCAAAAGAAAAAATTAAAAATTAAGTTATTAAGAAAGAAAACAGCAACATGAAATAAAGGTAATATTTAAGAACACATATAATTTTGACCAGAAATAGTAATAAATGCTAAATAACATATGTATTGCATATACACTTTTGGGATAAAAAAATAGATATGACCACCTAATAAATCAATCTCCCGTTAATAAAGGTAGTGATGGCTCCTCGATCTTTACAAAACTATGAATTGGAATAAAAGAAATGGTAAATGGTGCCATTGAGATAGAAAGTACCATTATTCTTAAAATATCAACGAGAAATCTATACGCTAAAAAATTACCAACAAAATTTATTTAAAAAATCATTTAAAAAAATCAAAGCAATGATATATTTGGTAATAAAATAAAATAAACACTATCCAATATATTATATACCATTTTAATAATTCAACAACTTTTTTATCTTTCTTCTATCTTTATTATATTTTCCATTATATATTTTAGATATATACAGAAGTTTTTATAAAAATATAACATAGAACGTTGGAAGTTAAGGATACTTTGGTTAATAAAAAGTATACATACATAAATATATACATAATTACAATAACACAGCCTGAATTTCTTTTTTTTGAAAATAAAAATAACAGTAAAAATAATAATTTGTTTTGATTCTATTGATATCACAAAAAGAGGGAATAATAATATATACATTATTTTATTTTTATTTATTTCAAAAAGAAAAAAAAAATACGTAATAATAATATTGTTTTCGTGAGTACTTGTAAGCTTTTTCAAATTATTTTATTTTTTTGGCAAGTAAATTGATGAACGGAGTGAATGATGCGGTATTTAAATCTATGCTCTTTTTTTTTGCATGAATCTATTTCTTTTTTACAATTTTATTATTCCTATCCTATTTTTTTTTTTTTATTTTATTCACCATTCTAAATCTTTCAAATCTTCTTCTTTTTTTATTTTGATCCGATCATCTATTTCACTAGGTTGTTGTTCAATAGTTTCTAATTTAATATTGACCTCGTTGGTACCTGCTTCTACTCCTGGTGGTGCTTCTTCACCTTGATCTACTTGTTCTTTTTTCATACCATTGGTTTCTTCTTTGACAGTTATTTCCTTTTTGATTTTTCTTTTCACTGTGGAAGCTGGACATAAATCATTGACTGGGCATTCAACACACTTAGGACCCCGTGGGAAACAGATAATTTGACCAAAACCTACAAGCATGGGATTGATTTCTTGCCAATGCTCTTTTGGTAACCATGATTGTAAACTCTATAAAAAAGTAATGGAAATAGAAAATAGCAAAGAAAAAAAAAGGTTTGATAATTAATAAAATAAAATAAAAAACTATATATTTTAATTTATTCTACTTTTTATCGTTATATTTTATAATATTTTTTTTTTTTTTTTTTAAAAAAAAAAACAGAAAAATTGCTTACTAAACGAGTATCTTCAGGACCACCTTTTTCAGTACGAACCCAACCAAGTCGATTTGATATTCTATGTACATGCACATCTACGCCAATACCTAAATTTCTGTGTAAATAAATAATATAAAAAGTTTGAATAAAAATAAAATAAAGTATTTATAAATATATGTATATATATATATGATTACTTTTTCCATGCCACTTGTAAAGTCAAATAACCCATTTTTGGACCTATATGATATCAAACAAATAAACGATAATAATCCTATTAATATTGGTCTTTCTTATTTCTTTTCTTATATATATATACTGTACCTACACCAGGTAAACTTGTTAACCCCTCAATGGTATCTGGTATATCATCATCGTATTTTTCGCGTAATATAGCAGCAGTTTGTTTTATATATTTAACTTTTTTTGAATGAAACCCAACTGAATAAATGTATTGATCCAAAGTTGATTCATCTACTTCTAAAATACTACTGATACATAATCCACCAGGTAATTCTTTTTGTAAAGTTCTAATTGCTACACTTGTTACAGTATCCTTTGTTTGAGAGGATAACATTAATGACACTAAAGTTTGAAACCTTTGTTGCTGAATAAATTATTTTAAACATAAAAACCATAATAACAAAATATAATATTATTAATATATATATATATATAATAAAACAAACCCCTCTATTATCCTTCTTTCCATACTATTCATATATATATATATATGTATGTATGTATGTATGTATGTATGTATGTATGTATGTATGTGTGTGTGTGTATGTACGTATGTATGTACATATGTATGTATATTTTCATATATATATATATATATTTATTTATTTTACCTTGGGTGGAACATTTGGTTCGGCTAAACAAGCACACCCCATAGTATCAACTACTGCTTCATGAGTTTGTCTATATAGTTTAATACGATCAAATACTGTTTTCCAATTAAGAGGGGGAGAAGAAGTTGAATCAGTTGACTTTTTTAATTTTAAACTTTTATTATTGTTATTATTTTGAATTTCTATTTTAGTTTGAGTAAGTATCTTGCTTTCCTCTTGATCTTCCTTTTTCACTCTTCTTTTTTTTGACTCTGATACTAATAGTGTTGAAGAGGGCTGTTTTTTATTAGGTGCGGACGAAAGTATAGGATTGTTATTATTATTATTACTTAATCGTGTACTTCGACGTTGCATAGCTATTTTTATTTTTATTGTTTTTATTATTTTATTTGATAAAAAAAAAATTATTATAAGAAAAAGGAAAACAGAAAGAAACGTGCGGAATTATGAAAATTTTATGGATAACAAATTTTTAAGCTTTTTTCAAAAAAAAAAATATAAAACCCCGCCCTCTTTTAAAATAAAAACCTCTTTCTTTTTTTATTTCTTTTGTTCCTTAATATATACTTTATTAACACTCTATTTAAATTATGAAAGCTGAAAACAATCTTGCTGTATTTGACTTTGATTGGTAAATGAATTAAAATGAAAATGACAATAGTATATATATTTATACTATATTTGTGAAAAAGAATGAAAAAAACATTAAAATATAAATACATATATGGTTATCTCTTTTTATCAGGTCTCTTATTGAACAAGATAGTGACTATTGGACCTTACAACAATTCGCTACTACTCAATGGCAAGAATATGAATCGAGCAACAGAGAAATTCAATGGACAGACTTTATGTAAGATATATATAAATAAATTAATAATAATAAAGATATAGTATTGATATAATTATTAAAAAAATGATACAGCGACCAAGTGTTATGTCAACTTCAAGACCAAGGAATAGAAATAGAGCATTTGGAACAAAGGTTACAAAAAATACCATTCGTAAGTATTAAAATAAATAAATAATAAAAAAATATGAGAACTACATTATGTATGCATATGTACTAATTATAATTATTTATTATTTATATTAAAAAAAATATAGACACCGGCTATGATTGCAACATTAAAATCATTAAATGAACATGGGACTAAAGTTGTGATTATGTCAGATGCAAATACATTCTTTATTGATACTATACTAAAGGTAATTCAAGGAAATAATCATCATTAAAAATATTACGTATATAATTATCATGCGGAAGAGAAAGAGTAGGATATATGTATATATATTTATATATAGAATTTATTATTTATCTATTATTTTTTCATTTCATTTCATTTTATTTTTTATACGCATGTAGGCGTATGGTGTTAGTCATTTAGTTCATGATATTATTACCAACCCAGCTTATTTTGATGAAAAAAATAGAATCCGTGTAAATAGACGTATTTTAAAAACTGATCCACAACACCATTGCCCAAATGTATGCGCGGTAAACATATGCAAAGGTAAATAAATATAAATATATATAATTAAATTATTTGAAAAAAAAAAAAAAAAAAAGGTTTTTTTGTCATACGTTAAACATTGGATTTTTACCATTTTAGGACAAGAATTAGATAGATATATACAAATGAATGGACCTTTTAGAAAAATTATGTATGTTGGTGATGGCAAGGTAAATAATAAAAATTATGATAAAAAATTATTTTATTTTATTTAAAAATTAATTAGAAAAAGGCTCATTTATCAATTTAAATCTATCAATTATTATTTTTTTATTTATTTTAATAAACATCGTAGAATGATTTCTGTCCTGCTACTAGACTTCGAGAAAATGATCGTATGTTTGTTCGGGTTGGAAAAGGGTTATATGGATATCTTCAAAATGATGAAAAGGCCAAAGGAACTATTAAAGCCAGAGTAACTTATTGGGAAACATCCGATATTGTTCAACAGGCTGTAGATACTGAAATTTTATAGACATTATTATTACTATTTATTCTTTTCAAATATATATATATATATATATATATATATTGCTTGATGACCATCCTTATTATTAAATAATTATTAAATATATTAAGTATTCATTTTAGACTAAAATATTACAAATGTATGTAGTGATACAAAATAAAATAAAAAATTTATTATACAAATGCTAATTCTCTAATACGATCAGGAGCATATTGGTCTTTATATTTATCCCATATTGCTTGTAAACTATCCATATATTTTTGATGTAATTCTTGTATTACGCTATCTCGATTATCATCTGTTACATTAGTAGGAGGAGCAATTGGCGCACCGACTAAATAATATATATATATATATATAATCACATGAAAATGAATATAACTACCCCTTCTTTTTTTTATTTTTTTATTTTGACACATTTTCTTTTTTCTTTTAATATATATTCTAACTTACAAACAATATTCATGGTTCTTCTGTGAGGCATTAATCCCATGTCATCTATTTAATATATATAGGGATATATATGGATATATAGAAAAATAATAAAATAAATAAGTTTAAAAATAACGAATCGATTATTTTATTTTATTTATTTTGGGCGATCAGATATACAGGTACTTACAATTAAAGATCCCACGACCATGAAAAAGAGGTAAAGTAAATCCTAATAAAGATTGCATTTTCTTTTGGAATTTCCATAATCGAGATCCTTGAACATTTTTTACTTGATCATAAATCTCATTTTCACCAAAAGATAAAACAGGAACTAAACTTGCACCTGTTTCCACTGCAATTTTCACAAATCCAAATCTTTTTTTTATAGTTAGATCAATAATGCCTGGATAAGCTTGCAATGATTCAGTTGCACCTCCTACTACAATTGCAATACTTCTACCTGGACCTGATTGTAAAACATATTTGCATGATGATTTTGATACCGAGCACATACCCTAATAAAATAACATAAAAAAAATGAAATGAGAGCATATTATATATATATATATATATATATGCCATCTATTTTTTAATATTCATTGATTCCCTTCTTCGTTCTTCTTTTCTTTTCTCTCTCTCTCTCTCTCTCTCTCTCTCTCTTGTTATATTATATTATACTATTACTATTTTTTTTTTTTTACCATTGCTAATAAATAATCACGATGAAGAGGTATTTTGAAATTGGTTTGTAAAGTCATCAAATTTGTATTAATACCAGGGAATTGTTTATGAAATCCGTTTCCTTCTGTTCCAAAAGTGATCACAGCTCCATAAGCAAGGATCCCATGTGGATGATATCTAATTTATAGTTGAATCGTAATAAGATAAATAAATTGGCATCACATTTTTATATTATTTTTTTAATTATCCAGATTATATGCATATATATATTTCAGCTTTACCCAAAAATATAGTTTTTTTGAGGATCCAAATTAACTTCCTTTTATGATTTTTTTTAATATAGAGAGAAAAAGAAAGAGAAAAAGATTATCGCTATTACTTTATTTTTTTTAATCCCTATTATACACATACATACATATACATGTATATATTATTATTATTATTATTATTTTATTTACCTTGATAATATTCACAGGAAAATAATCAGCAAACCAGTTCCAGAACCGTAGCTCACGAAAAGCTTGGATTTTTCTACCACCTTTAACAGGAGCCTTATCATTACACATCCATATTAAGTAAGCAGCCAATAATGGCCATAAAACAGGCATGGTCCATAAAAAGATAAATAAACCGATTAATATAGAAGGTTCAGCACCATATATTAAAGTTGCTAAAGTTTGTAAACGTCTTTCCCATGGAACTAGTAGAGGTGCCATTTTTGGTTCCTCAGGTTCATTCGATGATATGGATTCATAATCGTCTGCGTCTGGGCTATTTTCTCTTCCCATTATTACTATTATCTATTTTATTGTATGTTATATTTTAAAGGAGTGTATTGAAATAATAAAATAATAATGAATGAGAAGAAGAAGAAAAAATAAAAAAAGATAAAAGAAAGAAAATAAAGAAAAATTAATAGTAAACCCCATTTTTTTTTTTATTTAAAAAAAAATTATTAAAAATTGAACTCAGATATTTTTGCTGATAAGATTCTCGGATAAAGTTTAAAAAATGATCAAAAGATATGTTTATTATATATATATATTCAAGTCATTCCTTTAAATATATATATTCATGTGGTTATTTCATAAAAACCTATACACACACACATATATATATATATATATATATATCGAACAATTTATCTGATCAGTCTTATAGAATAGAATAGAAAAAAGAAAACTAAAATATCTATCAAATAATTACATAATAATTTGAAAATAATTAAGTATGGGTAGAAACTAAGGGTAAAAAATTCATTCTCAGATTAACTCGAAAGTTGGATGTTTACTTGCATGAATTGAAGAATTTAATCAGATGATTTTAAAAATATTATGTTATTAATAATAAAAAGTCAATATAAATATAGATTATATATATATTCATACATGTTGACTTGTCATTCATTTTAAAAAAAAAAGTCATTATCATATGTTAACGTGTTACAATAACTAATTTGGATATAATAAAAGAGTGAACTAACTGAATAGCCTATTTGAGTATGTATCAAAGTCTATTATAATCGAACTATACATAAAATCATCCTATTTTAGTATTAAAAAAACTAAAAAAAAAAAAAAAAAAACTAGTATTTTTATTCATTGAAAGTATTATTCTATATGGAGAAATACCGATAAATTGAAAAATTATAAGAAAACAAGAATTGAGTAACTATATATTACCTTATTTGTTTAAAAATAATAATAAAATAATAAAAAGCATATTATTTTCTTTTTGATGCTGATCTTAAATCCTATCACATGATTTAAAAAAAAATTTAAAACGATTTTTCCCCGTTCCAATTTTTTTTCTCCTTCTCTTCCCAACTCTTTATTTTTCATTTTTTAAATTATAAATATAAATCAATATATCAACGAATACATATATACACAACCATTAATATAATATGAGTTCTCCAGAGTTAATCTCTTCACCAGAAAGTCACCCTGAAGATTTTTTTGATACCGAGTTAGATCAATTAGATAACTGGCCAACAGCGGATTTAATATCAGAAAATGATTTTGATATGATTGATATGTTATCAGCAGCTTTAGATCAAGTTACGCTTCAATTGAATGAAAAAAGGAAAGAACTTAGACAAAAATCAACAGATTGGACAACCAAAACACGCGATCGTATTCGTATACGTACACAACGTTTAGAAGAAAGACGTAGTTTGATTGAAAAAAAATTAGTAGCTCAATATGAATCTATTAATGCTCGTATGAACAAAGATGTCAAGACGGTCCATTTAAGAGATAAAATATCCTTTGTTGTTGGTGTAGGCAATGCATGCGTTACTCCAGCTTTTACTGCCCGTTTACCTCATTGGATTCCTTTTTTTTATACCATTCAATCACTTTATTTATTGAGTTTAAGGGTAGCTGTCTATAAATATCGAAAATGGCATTATTTTATTTTTGATCTTTGCTATTTTGTCAATGCTTTAACCTTATTGTTTGTTTGGTTATTCCCCCAAAACCCATATTTATTTTATGCTATCTATACTTTAACCAGTGGACCGGTTGCCTGGGCAATTGTAACATGGCGAAATTCTTTGGTATTTCATTCGTTAGATAAGGTAACATCTGTCTTTATTCATATTTTCCCTGCTCTTGTGACATATGTGATACGATGGTTACCCGAATTACATCCTGATGAAGCCTTTGGACTTGCTTACCGTGATGAAAGGTTCCCTGCTCTTCAATCGATGAAAAACACAATGTCCTTCCGTGATTGTATGCTTTGTTCTACTGTGGCTTATTTAATTTGGCAAGCACTTTATTTTGTTTTTATCATGGTCAAACGGCGTGAAAAAGTAGAATCTGGTTTACGTGTTACTTCTTATTCTTGGTTATTAAATGAATCCACAAAGAAGAAGTCATTAATTCAAAAGGCTTCCTTTGTTTTTGGTCCTAAATACAAAGCATACATGTTTATGTTATTACAATTAACTTATAATGTTGTGACAACAATCCCTACTTATTGGATGTTTCAACACTTTTGGTTACATACTATCTTTTTGTGTACTATGTTTGGTGCTAGTGTTTGGAATGGGGCTAATTATTATATTGAAGTCTTTTCTAGAAGATACCAAATGGAAATTGATCAAGCCATTGCAAAGAAAAAACTAGATCAAAAAGTGGAAGAAACGTTAGAAAAAAAGGAACAAGAGGATAAGAAAGCTTTGTAATATCATTTATCATATTTTATTTTTTTTAAAAAAAAACAAAAAAAAAAAAAGGAAAAAGAAAATATGCATATTTATATAAATTTATATTTAATATTTTTAAAAATAAAATAAAAAATAAAAAATAAAATAGTTATATATATTTAAGATTAAATACAAAATAAAATAAAATAAATATAAAGGTTATTCAAGTGGATTACATATATATATATATATATAGTACTATTTTTAAGATAGAAGGTGTTATTATTATTATTATTATTATTACTATTAATAAATTATTAAATTAAAAAAGCGATATACAAACTTCATTAAAAAGACCTTTTTATGAGTATATTATTTCATTTTTATTATTACTTCATGATATCGAACAAATAAATTAAACAAAAGCAAAAAGAAAAAAGAAAAAAAATATATATTCAATAAAAACCCTATTATTTACAATCCTTTAACATATTCAGGATGAGCAACCCATAAAGCTTTAATAGTGGTAATAATATTTTCTAATGCAGCTAACCAAGCGTTCATAAGAATAAAATCAGCTTCTTGAGTGACACCGATCTTTTCATAGAAATCTTTACGATAAGGGCATGCTTTCATGGCCAACTACTCGTTAAAAAAAAATAAAAAGATGTAAGATTATATATTTTGATCGTCCATATTTTCCACTTTATGATATATAATTTTTGTTATCAATTACTTACAGAAAATACAGGACGAATAACAAAGCTGTGATGTGGTTTTAAAGTGCCGTCATAAGATTTAGTAAAAGAAGTTGCTAATTCTTCAGCGCTATCGGAAACGCTACGACGTAAAGCTTGAGCAGTAAAGTCAAGACCACGGATTAACCATAAAAGACCTTGGGTAGCAGTGCGATTCTTTTCTCCGACTTCGCCAGCACATAAGTTTTCTAATGTGTCATTGGCTGTAGGGTTTTCTAAAAAGCGTGTTCTAATTTTCTATATATTGATATGTTCAATATAAAATAAAATAAGAACAAGTATCTATTATTACACCTTCTTTCTTTTTTGCTCTTGCTTTTTTATTATTTTATTCCATAATTTCCTCATGTTCACCCCCTTGTTATCTCCTTTTATGAATACGTATATTCGTGCTTTTATTATTTATTATTATTTATTATTATTTAAATACCTTGATATTTCCATTCATATCATTTTGAACTACAGTAAAGGCGTTTGAACCAAAAGAATCTATATATAAATAATAGTATGTAATAAAGAAAAAAATAAAAGTTAACAATAATAATAATAGTAATAGTAATAACAATAGGGGTAGTACTACTATATTAAAAAGAGATGATGTACGTACCAAATAACTTTACGACACCTTCGGTAGCTTCAAGGAATTGAGCGGTATCAATACCTTTTGTTGTATCAACATCAACATATGAACGAGTAATAGTATTGAAATAAGACATGATTTATATATTATTAGTGTTTTTTAGATGAAAAATAAAAAATAAAAAAGAGTGAAAAAGAGAAAACGAAATAAAATTTATCAATTTAAATGCTCAAGCGAAAAAAAATAAAAATAAACGGAGATTTAAAAGTGAAAATACTCTTTCCTTCTAAATATAGAAATAAGCGTCTTTTTCCTTTCGATCTTTTTTAATTACTTATTTAACTAATATTAATTATTATTGCTATTATTATTAGTATAATACTAAATGCTATTATTAAATAGTAATAATAAAATATAGTTTATGTACATATTTTTTAAAAAAACATTACTTTCTATAAATGTACCTACTATTGAATAATGTACACTCTTTGTTTCCTTTTAATTATTTCTATCATTTTTATTCTAAAAAAATGTTGTACGCATTATATATATGTTGGGTATTTTTAAATTAGATGATCAAGGTCGATCTTTGAAAAATAAGTAAATAAATAACAATTGGCTAATATGGAAAGTTAATCTGATAATTATATAGACTCGTTGTAGTTTTTTATACCGCGTTTTTATTGACATTATTGCGCTCAATTTATTGTGCCAACAGATATATATATATATATAATACTAATATGATTATTTTATGAATCTACTTTGTAGCATACAATTCTAAGGTTTTGCTACCCACTTACTAAGTGATATTTTGGGTCTTGGAAAAAGACATTTATTTACTATTTTTTTTAATAAACTTTTCATCAACTAGTAATACCTTAAATATTACAAGTTATTAATATAGAGTACATAAAGCATTAAGAACAAAAAAAAAAAAAAAACGGGATTACACTGTTTAGTTTTTTTTGTAAAACGCAATTTTTGAATATTTTTTTAAAGCTAGTTGTATTTTTTATAATGAGGACCTTTTTTTCTGGTAGATATTATTACTATTATATACATATGTATATATATTTTGTAGTACTATATTCTAACTTATATATATGTATACGTACATATATATTTAAACTAATAAAATATATTTAGTTAGTCATTTAATTAATAGTGCATTATTCCTAACTATTTTTTTTAAAGTCTTTTTTTTAAGCCATAATAATATTTTATATTATATATATTATAAATATATGTTCTTTGAATAAATATAATAGATTCATTAACAATAGTTGGTTGATCTATTGTAGTTCTGAAAATGGTCTTTTATTATTCCTTATTCATGAGCACTTTCACTAATTTGTAACGCCGGTGTTTTACAATCCCTCTTAGGTAGTATTTTATGATATTTGATTAATTTTTTTTATTTTGACGTTCTTTTCTGATTTTTGCTTTATCTATTTGGTTTTTGATTTATCTTTTATAATTTCCGATGGTAGATTTTTTAATTCGAGGTGTTTATATTTTTTTAATCAAGATGCTGGTTTGTTTATTTTTCTAGGAACACTAGACTCTTTCACTCAGGACGCTATTTTAATTACTCATGGCAGTTATCCCATTTTATTCTTTTTATAATTACTTATTTTCTTGACCTATAGGGCATACCATCTTTCATTTGTACCAATTCAATATCATAGTTGATCGTATACAGTTGATTTTAACAAGTTACGGTGGATTTTAGTAATATAATATTTGACATTTAAGCAAATCTTTACATTGTTACTTTAACTTATCTCTACTGTATCTATTACATTGATTATCACTTAGCAAGATGTGATAGGATGCCAATAATTATTAAATCCAATATTATTAAATAAATTATATAGTTTTTGAAATAAGCAAAGAGTTATAAATCTTTTATGTTATAATGACGTAACTATAAAAGAGTACAAATTAAAAAATTACGTATATTTACATAAAAAAAATATCTTTTTTAACATCAATATGAAAGAAAAGTAACAAAAAAAAAAGTATAATTTTACAAGAAGACCATTTTTAAAGCTCGTTTACTTTGTTTTCATTTATTTTTTATATAATAGTTTTCTTTTGATTTTTATATAGCTATATTCATCCTCAAAGTTATGTACAAATAACTATTTTTTGTTATTAAAAGTAAAATAATATAAGGAACGAATCATAATTAATTATATTATTTAAAAGCCATTGTTAATTATATTATATTGAATCTATTTTTTCTTTTTTTTTTTGAAATAAAATATAATAACAGAGAAAGGGTACCCTTTTTTATAATGATGGTTTTTTTAATAAAAATAAAAGGACCTTATTATATAAAGAGAAATATGGGTAGAAGAAGAAAAGATTAGGAGAAGAAATCAAAAAGGTAAAATTTATATCTTGATGGGTATTTTTAATAAATCATTTTTACCAAAACAGTATATTCTAGTGAAAAAAAAAAGACGGGATTTTAAAAAAAATTATGATAATTTTTTTTAAATGAATTCCTTCTTTTCCTTCCTTTTTTTCTCTCTTTATCTTTTTTTATACCAATGGGGGTGGATTTCACTCATATATCCCAAGAAAATGCTGAACTCACTTTAATTGGTTTTGTATCTTCGCTAGGGATAAATGTTGCTATGGCTATTGTTGTTTTAATGGTGTTTACTATTTTGAGACCTAATAATTCTTGTACGTGTATTCTTATTTAATATATAGTAATAATACATGTTTTAAAAAAAAGGTACCATATAATAATGAAATCTAATCTATTATTTTTATTTTATATAAATATATAGTGGTTTATGCTCCAAAATTTAAATATTCTAGTGATAAGTAAGAAGAATAAAAAATTAAATCAGACTTGGAAATAAATGAATTAAAAAAGTAAAGAGAAAAATGATATTTATCTAAATATCTATTTACATATTTTATTTGACAGAAAAAAACCACCACAAATTCCTTCCGGTTTATTCTCTTGGTTAAAAGTTATTATGAAAACACCTGATGATGTATTATTAGAAAAAATTGGTTATGATGCTGTATTATTTATCGTTTTTATAAGAATGCTACGTAAATTAATGTATATTATGACCGCCTTTGGGGTATTTTTATTAATTCCATTAAATGTAATAGCAAATCGATTTACAAGGTAAAAAAAAAAATTAATTAAAAATCAGAATATTGATTAAAAAAGCTTAAATTTTTTTTATTTACTATTTTTTTTTTTTTTTTTTTTGCTTTCTTATTCTTGACTTATTATTATTATTATTCATTTTGTAATGTAGTACTTGGCCTCCTAAACTTAATTTCGATCTTTTAAGCTTCTCATCTATTAATGCTGTTGAAGAAAAAGCAAATATAAATTGGTACTGGATTCACTTTTTTGGAACTTGGTTATTTTCTTTTATTATTTATTATCATTTATTAAAATATTATCGTCAATATATTCACTTTCGTCAACTGTATTTTCAAAGCCCTGAATATCAACGGTCAACTCATGCACGCACTTTAATCATATTTAACCTTCCATCTTCTTTACGATCGGATGAAAGTTTACGAAGCTGGGTAGATAGTATGAAACTTAAGTTTCCTGTGGATCAAGTTTGTATTGGACGTAGAAATAATCAGTTAGCTAAATATGTAGAAGAACATGAAGCTGCTGTTAGAAAACTAGAAATTACTTTATCAAATTGTTTACAAAAAGGTATGTAAGACATACGTAAACAGGTTATTTTTTTTTAGTGATAAGATAAATATTATATATATATGTATATATATTACTATTATTAGTATCAATAGTAATAACAATAATAATAATACAAATATATTAATGCATGAATTGTATTTTATATTATTATTATTATTATTATTATTTAGACGGCATTACAGTAGGAAAAAGACCAACATTACGTCAAGGCGGATTTTTATGTTTTGGTGGCAATAAAGTAGATGCAATCGATTATTATACTAAAAAAGTACAAACTTTACGTGAAAAAATCATAGAAATGCGGTCAAATATACTAGAAAATAAAACAACAAACTATGGGTGGATTTCTTTTAGAGAGGTACAGTGGGCTCATTCGACAGCAAAATATTTATCATCACCTGTGTCACCACTCTTATTATTACCACAAAGATTAGTCAATGGTGCACAGCCTAGAGTCGAATTAGCTCCTCAACCTAAAGATATTATATGGGAAAATTTATCATTAAATGAACATATACGTAGATCCAAAAGAATCCTTTTCACTGTTTTTTATTATGCTTTGGTTATTTTTTGGTTTATTCCTTACACCTTCTTATCCACCTCTTCCAATGTCAAGGATTTTATTCGCTTATTCCCAAATTCAGGTAATTTTTTAAAAGAGCATAAAACGTTTGTGGCTTTATTAAGTTCTTGGTTTACTCCTATTGTCATGGCCATCATTTTTTTGATTCTTCCAAAAATCATGCGATTAATTTCTCAGCACCAAGGTTATTTTACAACAACAAGTTTGGACCGTCAAGTCTTTGCGAAATTGTACACTTTTTTTATTGTCAACAATCTTTTGTTTTTTACTATTGCTTCAACTTTAATCAAAATGTATTCTCAAATTAAAGCTGCCGCTGAAGGTGGCCAAACATTAACTGCAGAAAAATTTTTTAATACCATGAGTTCAAATTTATCTCAGATAGCAAAAAACTTGAATGGTAATATTATTTAAAATTGTGTGTATATATGTATATATATATATGTGTGTGTATATGTGATTGTATTTTTTACCTTACTTTTATATTGTTTTTTTATTACTCTTATTTTATAACATATTATATAGACGTGTCTAATTATTGGTTAAGCTATGTTACTCTTAAAGGCTTGGGGTGTTTTATGGAATTAGCTCAAGTGTTTGTGTTAGTGGTATATGTTTTTAGGTATTATTTATATATATATTTATTAATAAAAAAAAAATATGAATGATAGTAAATAGTTTAGATTAGATACTAATAACCATTATTATTATTATTATTTTATATATATTAGAAAAATATTTAGACCTAGTCCCCGCCAATTACAAGGTATACATGCATTAAGATATGCACAGACAAAGATTTATTTAGTAATATATTAATTAGCGATAATAATGTTTCATTGATGATTTTTTTTTTTAGAATTTGCAAGACCTTCTCGATTTGAATATGCTATCTTTTATAATCTATTAATTTTCTTCTTTACTGTGGGCTTAACTTATGCTGTAATTGCACCTATTGTGCTTCCATTTACAATGGTTTATTTTATGTTGGCTACTATGGTATTTAAATATTTATTAATGTAGGTTATAATAGTATATATATATATTTATATATTTATATGAATTTTATTATTTAGCATCTTTTGACTCATCCGCCCATTTTTTGAATATTATTATTTTTTATATTTTTTGAACAATAGGTATGTCTTTGTAACAGGTGTAGAAACTGGTGGACAAATGTGGAGAATCTTATTTAATCGATTGATTGTATCCATATTACTATTTCAAGTGGTCATGATTGGTGTTTTAAGAATTAAATCAGCTAATATCGCCTCTATGTTATGTATTCCATTACCAATATGTACAGGTTTGTTTAAATTATATTGTTTACGCCGATTGGATCCTTTAGCTTATTATTATAAATCCACATTTGAATCCAACCTTAACAATAACAATAACGCTACACGACCATTTGAACCAACTATACAAAACAGCAACGATAATATTAACAAGTTTGATGATATAGATGTGGATAAGAAGAATAATCTCGGATTTCGATTTGGTGACCCTGCTTTTTTTTCTGAATTGCCTATACCTATGGTTCATGATAATGTCAGACATCTTTTACCAACATTGTATGGTACACAAAGTCAAACACAAGAAAAAACGTTTACAAGTAAATTAACAAGAAAAAAAACGGTAAGACACCTCTCTATGATTCAATTACAAGGACATGAAATACCATTCCAAAGTGTAAAAGAAGATGAATTAGAAAATGATGATTCAACAGAAGGTATGCAAGGTTTTTATAAATTTGATGAAGAAGAACTAGAGGATGTATACCCTAATGACTCAAAAACGAATATACAACCCATAAATAACAATAATGCCAATAATAATAATAATAGGATGATGATGGGAAATGAACATGTTCCTTTAACATCATTACCGCAGACTCAACTATCACCAAAACGGAAAAGCCTTTTAGGATCTTTATTAAGAGGATCATCATTAACTGGAAATCATCTTCATAACAAAAATATAAATAATAATAATGATCCTTATTCAGCAACACGACCATTAATGGATAATTCTTCAATGATGACTAGTCAACCTTATGATGATTCTTATTCATCTCATTATACAATAGTTGATCAATACCACGATAATACTTATAATAATAATAACCACCATTATAATAATTATAATTATAACAGCCACAGTAATTTTATCAATAATAATAATAATAATAATGGTTACCATAACAACAATGTACAGCCTCACCCGGATGTAATTGAAATGTCCCCATTTTTTCCCAGTCAGGTGAACGAACGTCATTTTAAGAAAAATTTGGAACAATGAAAAAATATTTACCCCATAATCATTTGTTATTTGTTATTTACTTTTTTAATATTTAATTATTATTTTAAAACGTTTCACTATTTTAAATTATCTTTTATTACTCTTTACTTTAATTTATTTATACATTTCATATTTGGTAATATTGCCATTTCATATCTTAATTTTTTTAAGAAAAAAAAAACCTTAATTTATTAATCCTACATAATAATATTTTATAATTATCTGTATACTTTTTAATTCCATCTACATCTATGTATCTGATATGTATATTTACTCTTTGATTAAAATTATATATAATATAAATAAAACTTATACATACACACTTACGATTGAATCATGACCATTTTAAAACACCCCAATATCATTAAACAACAAAATTATTTCCAAACATTTTTTTTATATAAATATAGAATTATTTTCTTCTTTTCCTTTTCTTTTTTTTTTCCTCATTGTTTTTTATAACAACCCTTCAAACTCTTTACTTACTCTCTAAACGCTTTATTTTTGTACTCTTTTGTACTTTTTATTTTATTTTTTATTTACTGTAATTTAAACTTATTGTATTTTTTTTTGTAACATGGTCGTTCAAGTTGGAATTAACGGGTAAGTTGTAAAAAAAAAAATCATAGAATATTTTTATTTACTTTATGCAAAGATTAACCCTTGCTCTCTCTTGCTTTTTGCTCTCTTCAAATTGATAGATTTGGTCGCATTGGTCGTATTGTTTTAAGAGCATCTCTTGTGAATCCTGAAGTTCAAGTGGTAGCAATCAATGATCCATTTATTGATTTGGATTACATGGTGTATATGTTTAAATATGATTCAACACATGGGAAATATCAAGGTGAAGTGAAAAGAGAAGGGCAACAATTGGCTGTAGATGGAAAAAAAATTCAAGTCTTTTCTGAAAAGGATCCTAGTCAAATTCCCTGGGGTCAGTATGGCGCTTTTTATGTTGTTGAATCCACTGGCGTGTTTACAACTATTGAAAAAGCAAAAGCGCATTTGAAAGGCGGAGCTAAAAAGGTGATTATTTCCGCTCCTTCGGCTGATGCGCCAATGTTTGTGGTAGGCGTGAACCTAGACCAATACAAATCAGATTACCAAATTATTTCGAATGCAAGTTGCACTACGAATTGTTTGGCTCCATTAGCAAAAGTGATTGATGATAAGTTTGGGATTGTGGAAGGACTTATGACTACAGTGCATGCTACAACGGCAACTCAAAAAACGGTAGATGGACCTGCTGCGAAAGATTGGCGATCGGGAAGAGGTAGTAGTAATGCAAATATTATTCCAGCTTCCACAGGTGCTGCAAAAGGTAATTAAAAAAAAGAGGAGATATATTTTGTACATATAAAAAGGTTCATGTTGAAAAAAAATGTCTCATTATTTCTCTCTCTCTTTTTTTTTTTAAAAAAAAAAAATTCTAATAGCTGTTGGCAAAGTTATTCCAAAACTAAACGGAAAGCTAACTGGGATGGCTTTTAGAGTGTCTAATCCGGATGTCTCTGTAGTTGATCTAACTGTTAGAATTGAAAAGGTATATATATATATTAAAAAAACTGTTTCATATAACATAACTAAATTTCATTTCTTTATTAATTTTTTTATTATTATTTCAGGCGGCTAGTTATGATGAAATCAAAGCAGCAGTCAAAGAAGCTTCTCAAACGACACTAAAAGGCATTCTGGATTATACAGAAGATGAAGTTGTATCGGCTGATTTTATTGGTGACTCTCATTCAAGTATATTTGATGCGAAAGCAGGTATCTCTCTAAATCCACATTTTGTTAAACTAGTTTCTTGGTACGATAATGAATATGGTTATTCGTGTAGAGTAGTAGACCTTATAGCTCATGTCGCGAAAGTCGATGGCCTATCTGAACCAAAGCTGTAAATATATATTAATATTTATATAATTACTAATAATGAAAAGAAAAGTAAAAAAAAAAAAATTAAACAAAATACAAAGACAAAAAAAACCCATTGATTATTTTTATTTACCATTTTTCCACACACACACACACACACACACACACACACATCATTTCTTTCTCCTACTATTTTACAATGTTCCAAATTTTTATCTTTTTTATGTACTTTAATGTATTTCTATGTTATTATATGTATGCCTCTCTATGCCCTATACTATTTATATATTATGCTTAAAAAAATGAAATAAAAAAATACTATTCTCGGACCTTATTTTTAATTAATGTTATTTGAATATAAATTTAAAAGTGCTTATAATAAGCTAAAAGAAAAAATATAACAATACAGACTTAAAAAAAAAGAAATTGACAAGCGTCATTTAAAATTTTTTACAAATTCATTTTTATATTTATTTTTGTATTTTTGGCATAGCAAAGACTAATTTTTAGCTTTATTTTTCATTTTATAAATATCTATTGCAGTATAACGAAACCAATTAACACAAGTATTAATATAAACTATTTTTGAATAAATAAAATACATATGCTGGTCATTTAACCATTATTTTTGATTGTTTATGTTACCATCTTATTATTCTTAATAACTTATTTGTTGCCATATATTATCTTAAAAATTATTTTATTTTATAGATATATTTATTTAGATGTAAAATAATGTATGATTTTATATGCTAATATCCAGAAAGAATGATAAAGAAATTATACTGGAATATATAGAAAATATCGAATATGACAAGCTTTTTTTCTTTATGGAGTGAAATAATAAATGAAAGCAATCGTATCATGGCGAATATTATAGTATGATTTTTTAAGTTGATATTTTTTTAAAAGAATAATACAATTGTTTATTTATTTATAATTATATAATTATATATGTATATATATGATATGTAGCTATTATCATAAAATAACAAATATTAAAGATAATATTACAATTGGAGATAAAAACAATAAAAGTAAAAATAAAAAATTATATAAAGAAGGTAAAAGGGTAACAAAGATTTAAATAAAAATAAAAAATAAAAATAATAAATAAATATGATTGTATATATTTATGTTAAAATCTCATTTTTTTTAATAATAATAAAATAATTAGTAAGATGCTCGTATAAAAATTCTTTTTTTTTTTTTAAAAAAAAAAGAAGATATAATACTTAGGGATGTGATAAAGCACCAGTGCCATGAACGATTGACTGAGCCTTTGACACCATATCCCACAAAGGTTTAGATAATTGAGACAAAGCACGAACATGTTCTGGTTGAACCTTTTTTCTTAAATTTTGTAAGGTTTGTAATGCTTCATCCCATTCCTCTAATTCAGTATAAGGAGTAGCTGTCTTTAGCGTTGATGATGGTGTTGATGTAGGTATTGGATTAGTTAAAGTAAATGCAGAAGATGATGTATAATTTGTTGTAGTAATATTATTATTATCCATATTTGGTGAAGTGCTAGCAGAAGAAGGAGTTGATGGATGAATAGGTGATGGGTGATGTATAGAAGGAGGCTGTTGTTTTTGTTGTTGTAATGATGATGACTGATAATGAGTTGTTGACCTTAATGGTGGTAAAGAAATCATTGATGAAGAATTATTATTTGTTGTGTGATTAGAAACGGGCGAATTAGCCGATAAAGGTCGATTGGATTCACGATAAAATGGATCAAAATGAGCAGACCGTCGTTCAGAAGATATAGGTGGAAGAGAGATAGAAGGTGTTGCTGTTGTTGTAGGTGATTCATCTCTTGAATAGGCTGACCTTGACATTGGAATAGATGAATGGTATTCTATAGAGGATAAATTATTTTTATCTTGTAGAGAGGAAGTAGAAGAAGACGTAGGTGACAGCATGACCTGTTGGTGATGATATCTTTCTAGTGAGGATGATGATTTTGATGATGATGATATATTTACTAAAGTAGGTGAAGGAGAAAGTTGATGAATAGATGCTCTTTTAGGGATAATATAATCTTCAATAGCCGGTACTGATAATTCTTGACTTGTCGTTTGTGGTTCATTTTTTTTCCCTTTTGCTCCACTTTCTTCAATTTGTTTTTTTGCTCTTTTTCGATATGGTTTTCTTTGTTTTTTCGTTTTATTATTACTATCATTATTTTCTTTTTTTTGTTGTTGCTGTTGATAATGGTCAATTTCCACACTACTGCCACTGCTTGATCCATTATCTTGTATTAATCCAGGTGTTAAATTTTCCATTGTTGTTGTATGATACTGTTTGTCATTTTTTAATTCATCTAATTCAATTTCTTCATCATCATCATCATCGTCTTCATCATCTATATCTTCATCTCTTTCGTTATCAAGATCCATTTCTTCATCCCCACTAGTATTTCCAGTAACAACTAATCTTTTTCTTCTTTTAATGATATTCCTTTTCATGCTAACCGGTCGATGAACGTTATGTAATTTATAATATAATCCACAAGCATTACAAATTGTATTTCCTTCTCCATCTCTTCTCCATAAAGGTGTTGTTGTTGTTCTACAATTAGCACAAATAAGTGTATGACGATTGACTTGATGCTGGTTGTAAGCGGGACATCCAGCACAGGATGATGATCCACCAGTTCCATTACAATTTCCTCCACCTGGACATGATCCTGGTTCACTGCCATTTTTATTACTGCTATCTCCATTACCACCACAACCACCATTATGGACATTATCATTATTATTATTATTGCTCGTTGTTGCAGTTGTTGATTGTTTTTTTATTTGATAACTTCGTTTTAAATTAGGAGGTCTTAAAGTATGTCTAGCTTTTAGATATAATCCACAAGCATTACAAATAGTTTTTCCATCAGGTGCTCTTCTCCATAAAGGTGTTGTTGTAGTGCCACAGTTTGAACACTGAGTTGCCGATACTTGATTCATTAAATTATATGAACTTGCTGTTTCTATCTTTTTCTTTTTTGTTCCTAAATCATCTTTACTTGGATTATTATCGCTATCTTTTTTACTGTTATCTTTTTCTTTTTCACTGTTGCTGTTGTTTGCAGTAGTAGTAGTTGATGATGATATTACTGATTTATGAAAAGTGCCAGATGGAAGAGAAGGTGAATGTATTGAATTATGTAAAGGCATAGAAGGTGAGGTATCAACGTATACCATTGATTACTATTTTTTAAATATAATAAAAGAAAAAAAAGTAGTAAAGGAGGATTTTTTTTTTTAAAAAAAAATAAATATAACAAATAAGAGAAGAAAGAAGGAAAAAAAAAACAATCTTTGATTGTATATTTTTATTATAAAAATATCAGCGGGGTACGAAATTTTAAAAAATTGATCTTTTTTTTTGCCATGTGTTTTCTTTTTTTTTTTTTTTTTATCAAATATCAGATATCTAAAATTTGGTATGTGTGCTCATAAATGGAAATTACTTTTTCCTTTTCACTCATCTAAATTTTTATGTTTTAATAAATTTAAATGATTTCCTATATAGATGACACTAAAAATAAAGTTGATCAATATGAAAAATAAATAAATATATTATTTTTATTGCTTTATTAAATGATCACTTTATTTTTTTAAAAATTTTTAATTAAAAAGTAAAAAAATCATAATAATATATACATAAATATTATTGTTTTTCAGCTAATAGCATTTCTATCGTTTCATTAATAAATTCCCTACGTTCTGTCATATCTACTCCAAATTTTTTTGACAAAGCATCACGAACTTGCTTTTTAGTTAATGTCATTAAATCATGTTGATCTAAAAGATTACTGATTTCTCTTTTGATCATAGCATTATTTGGCATTTTCCCGTAAACAAATGATTGGTCTTCTAACAATTGTTGTTGAATTTCTTCTAATAATATTGAGGACGTTGTTTTATTAGTAGTATGATAATCATCATCATCTTTCTCATGAAAATGATTTAAAAAGTGAGGTGTTGTATTGGTTGTAAACGTCGAATATATGGAATGTTTTCTTTTATAATCATCTTGTTCTTCATTATCTTGTTGTTGTTGTTGTCTTGCTAACATGATTTGGTGTTCTTCTTCTTCCCATTGTAATTGTGCTTCATGTTCAGACCATCTTTGTAAAGGAATAATACTTGGATCAAAAGTAGATTGTTTTTCCATCATTTTTTTTAATTTTTTAGATCCTTTTTTATTATCCCCATCATGTTTGTCATTATTGTTTTTATCGCCTACAACAACACGAGTATTCCCCCATGAGAAATCATCAAAATGCCAAAATGAATAAATAGGAATAAAGAAGGAAAATACAGGAATGGCTAAAATATAAACAATCATCCAGCCAACATGTTCCCATTTTCGCCTTGAAATAAAAATAATTGCTTGTAATCCATATACACCTGCCAGTGTTAAAATGGACATTAGAGGTACTTGACTTGTACTTGTACTTAATTGGTAAATCAAATATCCTAAATAACATACTACAGCAGGCATCACTAAAGTACTTAAAAGGTCCAACATCACCACAAACCGCATAGAAAAACAACAAAAACCGCATAATTGAGGTAAAAATAATAATTCACCTAAATTGTGAATAGTAGAATTAATCCAACGTCTTCGCTGTGATAAAAGAACTTTCCACTGATCGGGCGCATTAGTACGGCAACTAGCGTTTGGATTAAATTTAGTTTTATATGTTGGAAAATGCTTTAGAATCAAGGTAGTTAAATACCGATCTTCACCTAAATGAAGTAAATTCTTTTTGTGTAACGTGTTGACATTATTTTCAGAATAATCATGAATCACTTGATGAGAGGCCAAAAGTGGATGGTTCCGTATAGGTGATCGAATACGATACATACAAAAACATCCAGGCAAACAAGTAACAGATCCAAATAAAGATTCAAAAGCCTTTGCCAAGTGGTGAGAGATGTAATATTCGTACACTTGAATCATAGTTGTCCAAGAATCTTTTTCATTCGATAAAACCGTTTCACCACATAATCCTACTAATTTAGGATCTTCAATAAAGGACCCTACCATATGATTTAAAGAATCTGAAGCCACTTCAGTATCCGCATCTACCATTAAGACCAACTCGTAAAAGGAAGGCAAAACGCCAATAACATTTTTAAGGTGATGATGCATTTCCAGTTCCAAAGGAGTCATGGGTAAATCATAGTGAATCTTGTTTAAAAATCGCATCAATACCATTTGCGAATCCCGTTTTCCACGATTACCAGATTTTTGTCTTTCATCAGCTGTACCTACTTTAACCACCACAATAAAAGGAACAATATGACCTTGACAGGTATATAATCCAGAGTATACTTTACCACGATTATGTTGCCGCTGTCCTTCCCCAAGTGAAATAAAATCCATTGGTTGGGCCTTTTTTTGCTGTTCAACATCAACTCCCAGAATATCCAATAACAACTGAGGTGTAGACCGGTCATTCCCACTGCCAACAATCATTCCATCCGCAATTAAAAATAATAATTTACGTTGGTCATCATATTTCATTACTGCTAAAGAATCAATTGTTTTTCTTAATGACTCTTCTCCTTCAGTATAGCATGGTACTTGACAGATAATAAATTTATCATGTTTTCCTTCTGTAGTAGATTGTCCAAATCGGAAGGCAGCCAAGAATTTAAATAAAATGACGCTACATAAAAATGCTGTGATCAATAATAATAAATATTCTGATAATTGACATTGTAAAGAATTTCTGGTATCCACTTTTCCAACAAAAAATAAATTTCTTAAACATGTTAATTGACGTCGCCTTAATCCATCATCCATAGGTAATGCATCAAAATGTGCTGTGATATCTGTTCCTGCTAATTGTCTAAATAATTCGGTAATACTATTATCAATAAAATCCAAAGTCATTGTTGTACTGTTGGTAGAAGTACTATTCTGATGATGGCTGTTATTATCATTTGTGCTGCTGTTGAAATTATTACTCGTATTATTATGGTGATTCGTTCCATTATAATAGTAATAATTATTATCATAAAACTCTTGACTACTATTAGAAAAGGACATGCCAGGTGGGAATTGAAAAGAACGGCCACCTTCCATGTAAGAAGTTAAATCATAAACATGATCATGTAATACTGCCCATTGTCTTTTTGTATTAATACCACCAATTTGAACAGAGTTCGTTGCCTGATGTAATATATCCACTGGGTCATACCCCATAAAACCAAGACGGTAATTTTTACGCAAATAAACCATTTGTTCAAAATACCAGTCTGGTCTATAATCGGATTGAAAATAACGGAAATCATGAAAATGAGAAGTTGGGTCGATTACATTTACATGAGGAGCTAAAGTTACTTCTTTAGGAATAGGATGATCTATACCATCACATAAGGCAGAGACTTGTACAGGGAATAAATCGCTAACATCTTGACCGGCATATTGAAATAATGCAGAACCAGGAATTACTTCAGAAGCCCAATGGCGAGGTGCAAAGGATGTTAAATCAAAGACTTCACCACGGATTGATACCAATGCATTATCTTTACCTGTCTTGGATTGTAATTCAGATTGTGTAAATAGATCTTGATGAGGACAGACCAATTGACCAAAGAATGCAATAAACCATACCATGGCCGCACAAAGTAGAAAAATAAAAAAACATAATGTCACCTTTTCACGCCATGCCATACGAATATCAGACCGCTTCATACCACCAATATGGTATAAAAGAAAACTAGGTAACCACCATGTTGTCATCCATGTCATTGTAACCCACAATCCACGTGAGAAGCTTGTTTTAGGCGTTTTACACCAGGCAAAATACTTTGATGCAAAGAATTTTTTTTTAGTAGGTACTGTGGAGTTGGTATTATTATTATTGGCACTTTGAGAACCATCAGAAGGAAATTCTTCTTCACCATAAGATGTTCCATCACAAATATAGGACATATTACTACAGACTGAATCTGTTTCTCCATGTCGTTGGTAACAATGTGTTTCATCGTAACAGCTTGTAATAGATCTTCCATCCATAGACATTTCATAGCAAGAAGGATTAGCTGAATAGGATAAATCCATTTCATCTGTTGTTAAAAAAAAAAATAAAGGAAATAGTTATCAATATCTATGTATCTATTTTATTTTATAAGTTATTTATATAATGATTATGATTATTACCAAATGGGATTCCTTTTGCAATACATTTATTTTTTTTTTGTTCACGTTTTTCAATATTTCTTAGAACAGATTCCAAAGTATACCAAGTAGAGTGAGACATGTATATCTATTTTTTATTTTTTATTATATCATATTATTTCAATAAATAAAAAGAATAAATACAATGGGTAAATATACACTTTTTTTTTTTTTTTTTTTTTTTTACCATATTTTGATCTTCTTTCATAACAAAATGTTTATTATTCCATTGAAAGTTTTTTTGAAGTACGTAGCCAATATTAAAGGGGTGATCTGGATCCACATCAATAAATAAATTCTTATTATTATCATTACAATCATTGTTGTTGTCATCGTCATCACTGAAACCATTCAATGAATCATCATCCTCTGTATCAGAATGATTAGACATATGTTTTTTTTCTTGTACATAATCCAATACTGGCAAATAGCGTTGAATAAAATCATTTAAAGAGATATTAGTGAAAGAAGGTTGTTTTAACTGTTGAACAAGATCTAAGAGATACCACTGTTTAAATTGATTGATTAATGTTTTGACATCACATGAATTAGGTAATAAAAAATCATTTGGTTTGAAACATAATGTCCACCATATATTTGATTGCTTGGATAGCTGATCTAAACGAGTCAAAATGGCTGTACAAGGGTCTCGTTGATATTCGGGATAAATAGGTGTTGTAGTTGCCGTGATGTATGAAGGTGGATCTAATTTTTCATTATTTGATTCCGATTCTAAAGATGAAGAGGCGTGGAATAATTGAATTGCTAAATCTAAAGTACAATGAGATGGACTAAATAAGGATGCTAAGTCTGAATAACACTGAGTAGTCAATCTTGAGGCTAATTCTGTTGTTGAATAATAATTTGATAGTAAACCTGTATAAGATTGTAAACGGAATAAAGTATCTTGATGATGATATGCTGAAGAAGATTGTGTGATTTGATATTGTGCTGCTTTTATTTTTGCATTATTTTTATTAACATTATTTCCTTTTTTATTATTGCTGTTTGTATTTGTTGTTAGAGATTGGATAGTAGTTTGTAAACATTGAGATAATAGTTGATTGGGTTCTTTTGTTGAAGGCTGAATAGTTTTCCAAGTTTGGTGAAATTGAGAATGTTTAAATACATTCATACTGGGTGAATACCAATGGCTTGAAGGCAATGTAGTAGATATATCGGCTTGATCATCATGGTTGGTGGATTGTTCAAATAGTTGCTTTAGCATAAGGTCATGTAAATGTTCATTAGCAAACGTAATACAAAATTGATCAAAGCTATCTATAGTATTTTCATTAATATTAGCAGCGCCCATAATAGAAGTAGATGATGAGGAAGAAGAGTTAGGCGAAGCTAGACCAGGGAAATCAACAATATTCATAACATTCAATACCTGCTGGGTATTATTTAATTTTCGATTAATAGAATGAATCATCCAAGCTACTATTTGACGATAGAGAGTTTGACAAAGCAAATCACGCTGTTGGTATGCTTGTTGTATGTTCAAGACAAGAGTGGTTAAATCATTCCGAATTAGCTGTGTTTTGTATTTTAATACATTTTCTAATTCAGTGGGATCCACACCCAAAAGATCAGCAGCTATTTCTAAAGTATTTGTATTCTTAATTTGAGCAGCAGGATCCATGTGTTGGTGTCGTTGATGAGAAGCACCTAATTGAGGAGTTGCTGAAGAGGATGAGATAACATGTGGATCAGGTTGAAATTGTATATGACCAAGATGTAAAATAGCTGCCATGATACGCATCAATTGTTTCCACATCTTTTTATTGATTCCTAACGATTTAGCTGCTTTACGTATAGTTTTATATTGTTCTGCATAATTATCCATCATAGTCTGAGTAGGCTGAGTCTCTTTACTTTTTGACAAAAATCCATAATCACTTATAATAAAATGGTGCTGACTGCTATTGTTGTTATTATTATTACTGCTATTTAATTTCAAGTGAGGATGGTAATTATGGTTATGAAGTAAGTTATAAATATCATTTAAATGCAAATCATTTTTTTCATCAGGATTACAACCATAAAGTAAATAATAAAATATATGAAAGCTTTTATCATCGTGATTATGATTTGTTGCTGTAGAAGTAGTTGATAATGTAGAAGAGGCATCTAATAATTCACAATAAAATTTAGCCCCAATCATTCTTCCACGATCATTAAATTGATAACTTGTAGTACACCCCATTTTTGAAACGTTATTGCCTGTGCTTGATTGACTATGGCCAAAAGCATCCAATAAAATGTGCGCATTGTCTATCCATTGATGAACTTTTTTTTTGGCTGTTTTTTGTGTACTAAGTGTAAAAAGATGCTGAAGTATCCAATGATTTATTTCTGTTTTTCCACTACCGCTTGATCCACTATTTTTTATTAAAAAAAAAAAAAAAAGAAAAGAAAAGAAAAGGGATGGCTATATTTAGTAACCTACACACATTCATTTATACTATTTTTTTTTTTTTTTTTTTTTTTTTTTTGATCCTTTTATTATTAATATATTTATTTTTATTTCATTACGCTAATATCATTGTTTGATCTTGACCAGCTCTTCTCATATGAAAATAAGCTTGGTTAACATGTTGAAAAATATGTGAATCGTTCAAGTTGGTATGGCTATTATGTTGGGTATTTTTGTACTCTTCAAAATAAATTTGACTAAGATCTTCAATTGAGTGTCGTAATTCTTTATATGGATTTAAGGATAATAAAACAGGATGAGATAACCGTGTGAAAGTCTTGTCATGCAAATAACGAGAACGTATCAAATTGGAAATAGTTCCCTCATTCACAGGCTCTAAATCTATTAAATCGTCCAGTAGCTGGTGTTGTGACATTATTATGCTATTATATTCTATATAAGTTGTACGATTTATGCGGAGTTATATATATAATTATATATATAATTATAAAAAAAAAAAGAGAGAGGAAGAATGGAATTATTAATATAATAAGTTGGTATACAATAAAATAAAATGAATGGTATAATACTAATAATAATAATAATAATAATAAATAGTATATATTTTTATATATATGTGTATATATGTATATATGTATATATATATATATATTGGCTATATAAAAGAAAAAAAAAGAAAGAGAAAGAGAAAGTTTAAAAAAAAATAGAAAAATTTCATTTTTTTTCTTTATCCATAAAGTTTTTTATAAACGGGCGCTCTTTGAAATTAATTAAGCTTTTTTTTATATATAAATCTATCACCTCCTGTTTCTTAATCTCCCTTATATATGACTATAATCTATCAAGAAAACAATGTCTCTACCCCTTTTATTATTATTTATATATGTATTTCATTTATATCTTCTTTTTATATTTAGCTACGACTTTTTTGTATAATAATAAAGATGATAATGACTTTGATAATAACAATGATAGTATTAAGAATTAAATAATATATATTAATATATATATTTCTTATATTTGTTGCTTTATGTATCCATCTATTCAATAAAATGGTATGCCCTATATTCGTGCTCTATTTTATGTGATTATATGGTTTTATATTATGTTATAATAAAAAAAGGTGATATTATATAAATAAATAAATAATAATAATAATAATATATGCTCCCTTTCCCCTTTTATTACCCCCATCTCCTTTGTATATACTCCTAAAATCTCTCTTTTATTATTTAAGCCAATCAATATCATTGTAACGTATTAATAAATTATATAAAATAAAAACATACTCATTTCTTTATTTTTTTTATGTTTGTTTTATATATATATATATTTACAAAAAACTAAAACTAATAAAAAAAAAAAAAATCATAATAATAATAATAAAAGAGTATAAACTAAATAACAGCAACAATGTAATTAAAAAAAGTTATTAATATAAATAATAGTAAAGAAACAATAATAAAGAAATATGAATACACTAAAAATAGTTAAATGAAAATAATAATAATAATAATAATAAATCATTAAAGAGGTGTTGTTATACTAATACCCAAGCTACGAGCTGAAGTACTCAAAAGATCAAATATTAAAGCATAGCCAGGGAAAGGATATTTATTATACATGGATATCGCGTCATCTGCAGAACTTGGTTCATCCTTTGCAAATATAGATAAACCAGCAGGTACTTCATGCCCTTCAAATGCCATTAAATTAAACTTTGTTGAACATTCTTTAATTTTATTTAATACTAATTCTACATCCACATTATTGTTTCTTTGATTTTTGATTTGTTCTCCTAATACGATTAACGAATCTATCACACGAAAGATATATTCACATGAATCTATTTAAATATATTTAAAATATATAAACAAACAAACAAATAAATATTAAATTATTCCTTTTATCAACTCTAGTTATATAATATAACTTTTCTCTTTCTCTTTTTTTTTATTTTTTGTAACTACTTACATCCACAGATATTAGAGACTTTTTTCATTCTATCGGCTGCAGCCATTAATAATTCACAACAATTTAATATTATTTCAGTAGCTTTATGTTGAACGGTTAAAGTTATTTGATCATCCAAGGATTGAGGATGAGATAAACCGGTATATACCCCAACCATCATAGTTAATAAAAAGGTATGAGCAATTAAAGGAAAAACGTCAGTACATTGTTCAATAGCAATCGTAGCTGATTTCGTATCAAAAGGCTGATCGCAGTATCGCCATTCTGAAGGGATTGTTCGCCACCAATGCAAACAGGCTTGTTCAAAGTCCAAGATGTCATACAAGCTTATATTTCCAACTCGACCAAACACTATAAACCTTAATTGTTCAATCATCTTTTTAGTGATGGGATATAATGCCATTTCAATGAAATGTTGATATAATTTTAAGGTTTGCAACGTATTTTTATTTTCATCCGGCAATACAAACAAAGGACATTTTTTAGGTGTTATATCGTCATTGAATTGTTGTTGACAGATAAATTCAGACATGGCGTATGCAATATTGATCATGATCGCATGACGTTGCATCATAGCTTGCTCCACTTGAGAGTAATCAGATGGATTAGCATGCTTAAATTCACAAGTCATTAAATAGCCAAATGTAGTCAACCGACGAGCCTCTCTTAATCGCAAGGTCAACATCATAAATTTTAAAATAAAATTGATACACATCAAGGCATCTAATTGTTGATCAGGATCATCCAACATATCGTAAATTCTATCTTTACAGCTTAAATAAAATAATTCGCCATAATCTCGTTTTTGTGAGGAGGTCAAATCAATATGAGTACAAAAACTAGAAGTCATGAAACAACATATAGCTAAAGTAAGCGGTGAATAGTTTTTAACTAAATAGTCAACAATGGGTTCCGTGGTACCAGAGAAATAAAAATGCTGATATCCTTGCTGATTCATAAGTTCATATTGTTGATATCGCTCCATAAAAGTAGGCTGATGTACTAAGGGCATAGCTACATTTTGACATGTAAAATAATTGGCAATCATTTTATCAATCATGAAAGCAAAATCGCTAGTAGAAGAATGATAAATATCGCCACAATAGATGGATGGTGGAGATAATAGTAATGTAGAAGAAGGTGATGAGGTTGTGGATGAACATGAAGATGAAGAAGATAAGGTTGAGCATGATGAAGATGAAGTAGTTATTAAATTAGATAAGATGTTATTTTGATCATTTTCCCATGATATTGTTATCGCTGAAGTAGATTGATCATGATGTTGATGTGTTATTAGAGGTGCTATGAATTCACTATTATTATTATTATTATGATGATGATGGTGGTGATGATGATGAAGATGATGGGTGTAACTGTTTTTGCGTTGAAACTGATATTGGTCTGAATTGAATAATTCATATTTATTAAAAAGAGTAGATACTTTGCTGATAAAACTTTCTTGGCTAATAATTTGAAATCGTAAACAAGGTTGATTATCAAAAGGCGATAACGGCCGTATAGTTTGTTTATATCCAATCTTTAAAAGTTCGCCAAGAGAATTAATCCCAGTTTCTAATCTTAATTGACCATTAACTATACTTAATTTCCATTGAGAAGGTATAGCAAAATGTTCATCGTTATTGCTATTATTATTATTATCCGTTTTTCTTCTTTTTATAGATGATGGTACAAGCTGTTGTTGATTTTTTTGTTGCTTATTTAATTCCAGCTGCAATAATTCCATATCTTTTTCCATTTGTTGCACATGCTGATAAAGCTCACCTAGAGTACTATTACCATCTACTTCAGGTAAATTATCCATCGTCAATAGCTCATCCGATTGTGAGAGATTATCTTCGTTTATAAATGGATCGTAGTTTGTTGTATCAAAAGAGCATATTAATTTAAGTCGTATACATCGTTCACATTCTAATTTATTCTCTTTTCGTTCACACTTTCTACGTCTTTTTTTACAGTCTAGTAAAAATAATAAAAATAATAATATTATAACCAATTAAGATTTATTCATTATTAAAATAAATTAATATATTTCTATTTTTTATTTTATTTGTAAATATTTACTTTGACATGGTTTTACTCTTTTCATATTTAAAGTTTTGTATATATATATCTATATATATTAAAATATATACTAGGCACAAAAAGTGGCTATTTATTTTAAAAAAAAATAATAATAATGGAAAAAAGAAAGAGGGTAAAAAAAATTAAAAAACGTAATTTTTAAACATTTGAAAATCTTTTAAAACTCAGATTTCCCTCTTATTGGTTACCTTTAAAATAAATATTATTTCTTTCTTCCACTATTATTTTATTTTATAATAATATAATATTAATAACAATGACACTATTACCTTACCTTGGAATATTAAGTGTTGGTAGTCCAATATTTCAACAAAAGCGTAGTTTAAGAATTCAACGAGAAATACAAGAGCTAAGAACGTATGATAATGCAAATAAACGTGCTGAATTACAAGTACTAGCAACAATAAGTTTACCTCAACCACTAGAAAAGAAAAAGTGTAAATAGATATAAATAAATAAATCTTTAACAACAACAACGATAATAATAAATTACATTGATATATTCACATATTTCTATTCTTTTATTTAATTTTACCCTTTAAAAATAGACAATCATAATTCCATGTCAGGTATGGGTTTAGCTATTGGTACAATGATTAGTAACTACGCTATATGTTTTCCTATAGTAGTGGCTCGTCATGGCTTGCAAGCTTTATCTATTGCTTCGTCTAGTTGGAAAAGAGATACTCCTTCATATTGTTTTTCTTTATTATATAAAAAATATCAACTTTATGGATTTAAAGGATTATATGCTGGATTTGGTATTGGGTTAATTGGTCAAGCCGTTACTGCTGTTTATGAATCATTTTTAGCTAGAATTACTCGCTTCATTCTACCTAAACTTAAATCACCTAATCACACATTTATTGTTAAATCAATCCATAAATGGTAAAATGATACTCTACATTTTTAGATATATGTGTAGAGAGAAAGAGAAAGAAAAAGAAAAAGAATACCTATCATGCTTCAACTAATTATTGATTATCTACCTTTTATATGCATTAAATGTTTTTTAGTCTTCGACTTGCCATTCATATACCATTATACCCTTTATTTAGAACAGCACTTGTATTACGCGTCCAACCATCCAATGCACCTCTGATTCGATCTGTCAAAGATTTTTTAATTTATTATTTGCATGACTTACAACGATTTTTTATTTTGTCACCTACACAACATACCTTTTCATTATCGCTAATATCCACTTTTTTACCGTCTTGTTTATTTAATTTGGCAACTGAAAAAGGTATGATGTTGCTTTATAAACGATTATATCAATATATTCCAAAAAAAAGAATGAAGAAAAGAAAAATAAAAGATACATCATCAATTACTACTACTACTACATCGAATGGACTATTTAATGAACCATCGTCATCGTCTATTGACCCTCAACTTCACCATAGAAGTGGAGGTGGAGGAAGAAGAGGAAATAATGGTAGAGGAAGAGGAAGAATAGGAAACAATAACAATCATAATCACAATGAAGATCAGGACGATTTTGATAATGATCTAACGATAAATAATATAGATGAAAAGAATGATCGATATCCATCACAAACCACCATGCTACAAGTATATTATCCAGAAATAGCCTGTAGTGTAATTAGCAGTATGATCATTCGTGGATTAAGCTATCCTATGGATACTGTGATATTTAAATTAATGATTCAAGACACTGGTTTGCCTATCCATGATACAAATCGATATACTGGCTTTTTTCATTGCTGCTATATGATTTATCAACAAGGAGGATGGCGTGGATTTTTCCCTGGTTGGGGTGCCAGTGTATTAGAAATGGCTGCTACCTATGTGGTATTAGAAATGTCTTGGTGGGCCTATCGGTTTTTAGATCATCGTGCTTCTATATCTCCTTCATCAGCTACAGCACCAAAAAAATAAAAACTTGTCATTATGTTTTTATTTTTATTTATTTTTAGTTTGTTTGTATTGTTTTATCTGTAGATTATCACTGTTAATTATGTTATATATATTTATTATTATTATTGTTAAATGAGTGGTTTTTTTTTTTTTTTTTTTTTTTTTTGCTTAATTACAAATGATATAATGAACATTAAAGAATATATATATATATATATACATATTTGATAATAATACGAATAAATATAATCAAAAGATTATTTTTATAAAAAAATTAATAATTTAAGAATTGTTTTTGTTGTGCATTAAAAGAATCTAATTTTTGCCAAAAATCTACAACAGCTGCTTTATCCATATATCGACGATCACGATGAATCTAATAATATAATAATGATAATGATAATAATGATAATGATAATAATTAGAGAGAATGAATCAATAAAATCAAGTTTGGTTTTCGAAAGTTAAAAATGAAAAAAGTGCATTTGCATAATTATCACCATCACTTACGTTGATTAGACTGACAGCCCAATCTGCTGCACCTCCAGTAAGTTTATCAGAAGACCATTTTGGAAAGAACCCTTTCACTATTTAATAAATAAAATAATAATAATAATAATAATAAAACATAAATATTTATTTTTTTTATTACAATTATAGTCATTATCGTTATTATGATTTTAGCACATACCATGACTAAATACTTCAACGGGTCTTTCCCATTTCCATCCTTTAAATTGCCATTGTTGACCAGTAACAAGAACACAGCATACTCGATCCCTATTATATAGAATGAAACATATAGATAAATAAAGAAATAAAAACACATTTTCTTTCTTTTCATTTTTTTTTTTTTAATAATTTGTATATTTATATATATATATATTATCTTACCAATCCGATTGTTTAAAATTTGAAATAGAATCCACAACATGATATACTACCGTACGTCCATTTAATTTTTTTCTTTCAATAGTTACTTGTTCTGGTTTCTTTTCACCAGAAGCACGCAATTCTTGAGCATCTACAAATCTAACGTATATAACGAATTAAAACATGAATATGAGCTGATCCAGTAATATATGTATGTGTATATGATGTATAATATTATTATTTACTTTTCATTTTGTAAGAAATCTTTGATATTAAATAAGTTTAATTTTGAGGTTGGGGCAGCTGGAACGATAATAATAGGAATTTTATCTAAATAAAATATAAATATGCGTAAATCAATCCACTCTGTCATTAATATATTAATATTGATAGCAATATTTTTTACCTTCTGCAGATAATTTTTTATTATTTGATTGAGGTTTTGATTTGTTGGCACTTTTATCATTTTCTTTTGAATATAGAATTGATTTTACTTGATCACCTAGTTTTTCAAATGACTTGTTACCTTGTAATATAGTAGTACGATTAATGAATTCCTTTTCTTGTGCTTTGATACGTTTTAAAAATTCCTTATTGTCATGACTTGTTTTCAATTTTTTTTGGGTTGAGGAGGAATCTTCCAATGATCTCTTTCCTATTAATAACAATTATAATATCAATAGATATTTAATATATAAACATAATTATAAAAAAAAATATTATATAACTTTTCTTCTCTCTCTCTCTCTCTCTCTCTATATATATATATATATATATATATATATCCTATATTTATTTTTTTCCTATTTATTTTCCCTCTTTTATTATTATTTTACCAGTAGACGTTGAAGAAGTATTATTCATTGATTTATCTAAAGTAGCCGTTGAAGTTGAAGTAGTAATAGTCTTAGAAACGTCATTTGTTGTATTGTCGGCTGACGTAGAAGTAGTAGAAGAAGAAAAAGGAAGATCGTCTAATTTTCCCGATAAATAATCCAAGATTTTACGTTTGTCTACAATAGAAACATGATCAACCTGTTGCTCTCTACATTCTTTAAAATAAGTACTATTGTCTTCGCGTACATGTTGTAATAAAAATAAAAGTGTATCTAAACGATAAGTAGGGGTTGTTTCATTCACAGTAGACTTCTTAATATGAGTATCTGTTTCTCTTGGAAATATGTGATTGTCATCAAACTGAATACGTTGACAATCTGACATTTTCTCTGTTACTTGACCATCTTTATTGATTAAACGTATAGGTTTATCTTGAATTGTATATTCACGTAATAGTACTAATGCAGGTGAAGCCATTCTTTTTTTTAAAATATTAAAATAAAAAGATGGATAAATATCTATATATATTTATTTTTTGTAAAAGGGTATGATATGTAAATAATTATATATGTATATATATATATATATGAATATTTAATTTTGAAAAGAAAAAAAAAAGTGAATGAGATAAAAGAGTGAGATTTAAAAAAAAAAAAAATTGGGAGGGAATAAAAAAATTGGGAGAATTAAGATTTAAGATCCAGTCACTTTATATTCGGCCAAACCCCCAGAAGAAGAAAAAATCTGGGTAAAAAAAACATGGTGATTATCAAAATTGGGTCGTTCTAATATATAATTTGGGTAACATCTGACCTCACCTATCATTTTTTTTTAAAAAAAATAAAAATAAAAATTGATAGTAATAATAATAAAATAAATTTTTATTTTAAAAAAATATAATAAAAGAATAACAATAATAATTTTCACTTTATTTTTCTTTTATTTATTTTTTTAAACCAGAAAAAGAGAGAGAAGAGAAGAGAAAAAGAAACTGGAATGACTCGCATCATGCGGGAGACCCAGTTCTCTCTACCCCCTAAAAAAAAAACTATAGGCGTAGGCTGGGCCAAAAAAAAATAAAATAAATTAGGTCACTGGACTAAATTTTTCGTTTTTTTCTTCTTTCTTTTTTTTCCTTCTTTTTCTTATTCAATCAAGTATAAAAAGTATTTTATTTTTTAAGTAAACATGGTAGACAAGAAGCAAAAGCAATCTATTGAAAGCGTAAGAATATTTTAATAATAATAAAAAAAATAAGTGAATAAAAAGTATAATATATTTATATATATTTATATATACTAGAATACTTTTTTTTTTATAAAAAGAGAATAATAATATGAATATGTACTTTGTTTTTCTTTTCTCTCATCTTTTCTCTTCTTCCCTTTATTCTTTTTTCTTATAGTACGAAGATTTAGCTAAAACCTTTCGTGAACTCGGTGAAAACTTGGTAAAGTTATCTTTATTATTAACTCAATCTACCGCGGATGGAGCTAATGCTTCTACAAATAAGGCACCTTCTAAGAAACGTGTTAGAGATGAAAATTTACCAAAACGACCTCTTACTTCTTATATTCACTTTTCTGTATCCGAAAGAAACCGTATTATGAAAGAAAACCCTAACGCAACTAATACCGAAGTGGCTTCCCTTTTAGGAAAAGAGTGGAATAGTTTAAGTGAAAAACAAAGAAAAGTAATAATTAATATAAAATGAATTTTAGCAATAGAAATACAATATAATACGATAGCGATATGGAGAGTTTCTATAGTGATTATTAATTTACTACTGTTACTTTATCGTTTTATTACTATTTTTATTAGCCTTTTGTTGATATGGCCAAGAAAGATAAAGAACGTTATGATCGTGAATTAACCAATGTAAAGAGCAATAATTCACCAGTTAGTTCACCCTCAAAACCCGAAGTAGAAAAAGAAGTAGATAATGATATTCCAAAGGCAAAGAAGCAAAAACAAAAGGAATCTAGTAATGAAACTAAGAAATCATCATCCTCTTCAAAAAAACCTGTTAAACAAGTAACTCCCTCTTCTGATGAAAAATCCAATGGGTCAAAAAAGAAAAAAGCACCTGAAACGAAACCCAAAGATGACTTGGCCAAAAAAAGCAAACATAAAAAACCACATAAAAAATAAATAATAAACTATTATCCATGTTTTATTATTATAATTAATATATATATATATAATATTATATTTTATTACAACTTGTATGTTTTTAAAGTAAAAAACATTTTTTAAAAAATAATACTTTTATCTACTAATATTAATATTAATATTATCATTGTCATTATTATTATTATTATTATTATTATTATTATTTTTATTATATATTCTTTATTATATATATATTATTCTCTATTTATATTTTATTTTATTTCTAAATCGCTTTTTAATAAACCATAAACAACATGATCTAAATAGCGACCATTTACGTATTCAAACTGCCTAAGCACACCTTCTTGTGTAAAACCCAAACGTTCAGGTACAGCACGGCTTTTCGAATTAGCAGGAGCGGCCCTAATTTCTGCACGATTCATTGAAAATTCATTAAAAGCCATATCAATCAAGGCCTTCACAGACTTTGTCATTACACCTTTACCATGATATTTTGTTGCCAACCAATAACCAATACTAATACAATGATTGATTTGATTAAATTCATTGTAAGAAATTGAACCTGCTAATTGGTTTTTATAAATAATAGCAAAGGATTCAGGATAACCACCAGATGAAGCGAATTTTTCCAAACCACTTTTAATAAATCTTTCAATATTGGATTTATCTTTTACATTGACGTCCACCCAGCCTAACCATGGCCGAAGACTATCTTGCGATTCAACTATCAAGTTATGAAGTTCATCCACATCATTAATATGAAAAAGTCTTAAAGATACATCGTCGTCTATTTTGATTTGTAACATTATTTGATTTGTTTTGATTTGATTGTTATTAAAAAGAGAAATCATTTATAAAAAATTAATTTTCTTTTTATACCAATTATGTGATTTTTTTTAAAAAAAAAACTCAGCCTGCTTCTTTTCCAAAATAATAAAAAAATTCCCTTAAAAAAAAATTGAAATTGAGTCAGAGTTTATCTTTATATGTACATAAATTTTTGGTAACCGAAAAAATAAAGTTTTGATTTATTACAAAGTTTGTGTCTACATATGGTATTGAGTCATTTCATCCGCAGTTTATTTCTATTGTTAATATGGGTGTCGTCCTTTGAAAGTAGTTTACATATTTATGTATTTATTTATTTATTTATTTATTATTCTATAAATAATCTGAAATAAATGCATTGATCCAACCGCCAATCATACTAGAGTGATCAAAAATTAGGCATTCATCGAACTTATTAATAAATACATATATTTATTACAAAATAGAACAACATAAGTATAAGTTTAATATTAAAAATTATGTTTTTAATCTATTCCAACTACATAAAAATTAAATAAAAAAATAAAAAAATAGTTGCATTTATATTACGTATTAAAATAAGAGGAAATGAGTAAAATAGATTATAAAGCTGTTCTACAGTTATTTGAATTGATATTTTTAATCAATCAGTTGATAACCGAGGTCATATTGTGAAAATTAGCATACATAGAGAAATTAGTATGAATAACAATCTGCTAGTATTTGATATCCATTGATATATGACGTATGTCCTTTATGTACATTGACTAATTTTTATGGTCATCTTCTGATATTTAGGCTATCAGTAACTATGATTAAACTATAATTCTATTAAAAATTTTATATCCATTGATTCATTATCTATAGATTTATTCAAATTTTTTATACGAGAATTGTTGCTTATATTTATTGACAAGTGTTTCTTGATCTTTTTATGAACATTACGTAGATAAAAATAAAAGATTTTTATGAAAGATAGCTTTTTCTTACTTTGGTATAATTCTAAAAATGGAAACGCATTGATCATATAGCCAATCATCCATAAAATGACCAAACTGGAATTTAATTTTTAAATTTTTTTTTTTTTTTTCAATTTTTTTCGCTCTACCATTTTTTCTTTTCTTTTTCTTTTTCTTTTCTTTTATATAGATCTACATTATATTTAGTTAAAACATTTTATTTTAATAAACGTATACATATATCTGTATATATGCCTTTAAAATCACTACTTAGAAGAAGAAGTAAAAATAGAAGAGAGTCTAAAGTTGTACCTCATGCTGTTGATGAATGTGAAATATTATCTAAACCCTTCCCTCGGCTTGAAACTCGTATTACTTCACCTACAGAGTTAATTAATCTAGTAGGTCATCCAGATATTTCTAAATTTACTAATACCACTATATCGCAAAGACCTGCTTTATTAAAAACAACTTCTACAGCAAATACTGAACAGTTTCACGATTATTTAGAACAACATAGAACAGGAGTTATTCCAAGACAACATAGAACTATTACTTTTGATACTACTACTAATAACAATACTTGTAATAATAATCTTAATACTATGGCTAATAGCTATAATAATAACCATCATTCTATACCAACTATTAATAATCCCAACAGCATAAAATCAAATACCACCACCACTGCCATCGCCACCTCCACCGCTACCACTACTAATACAGTACCACAAAATAATATTGATAACGATAAAACTTTAGTTGGTCAACGGCCACAATCACAACCACAGTATCATCATCATCATCACCCTTCTCAATCTTTTACAATAGCAACTTATTCCGAATATACTGGTAAGTAAAGTAAAAAAAAAGAAAACAAAACAATCATTATATTATTTAAAAAAAAAAGGGTTGTATTTATGTGTATGCATAGTGTATGTGTGCTGACGGATGGCTACGTTTTTTATTTTTATTTTTTTAATAAAAAATTGATCATTAGATCATAAGGTTTATAATAATCGATTTAAGCAACGCTCATCACCATGTTTAAAGCAACAATATGATCAAGATCAAACCAATATTGAAATACAAGAGTTGCGCCAGCAAATAGAATTATTAGAAAAGGAACGGCATTTTTGGCAACAAAGGTTACATGATCAACAAAAGAGGGAAAATGAACTAATGCATTTATTAGAAACAACAATTGATAAATTAAATCAACAGCTTAGTACTTCATCTTCTTTTGCTTCATTAAATGATTCAACCAAATATCATCATCATCATCATTATATTCACGAAATGTCCCCGGGCTCTTTAAAAAGAAAAAGTAATTCATTAAGAAGAACAAGATCCGTGGATCGACCTCCTTTCTCTTCTATTCAAAATAAGAGTATAACCAATATCATTCAACATAATCATCAACCCATATATGAGGATTATATATTACCACCTTGGCCTCCATTTGTATATTTATAAATTGTTCATTATCACTGTAATAAATAAATCTAATAAATATTCATTTGTTATCCAATTTTATTTAATTGATTTATAAACTTGGCGTTTTATTGTAATCTTTTTATCAGTACTTGAGCTTTTTTTTAAAAAGAAAAAAGAAAAAGTTACTAAAAAAAAAAAAGAAAAAAAAAGAAAAAATTTGGCTTGGCTATCCTAAATTGGAAAGATATTAAGAACAATATGTATAGATGCATATTTTATATATGATTTAAATTAAACAACTTAGGTAAAAGAAAGAATATATATGATTTAAAAAATAATAATGATATTGTATAAGAAAACTATTAATACTAATAAAGATCATGAAGAGATATTAAAAAAAAAGACTATAATACATTGAATAAAGGTAATAATAAAAAAGGATAGGAGGTCATTGTAACAAAAAAAAAAAAAGTAGTGGATGATGGTATCTAATTATATTTAACAAGGACAATACCTATAAAAATAAAAAAATAAAATAAAATGAATAAAAATGAATAAAAATGAATATAATTTATATTAATAGTAACGATGGTGATTTAAATATGTACATACATTGAAGAATGAGGTCCAGAACAGTTGGAACAAACGGTGGTTTGTCTTCTTTGGCCTGAATTATTATCATCAGGAGGAGAGTTGCTTAAACCAAATAATGTATAATGTAAAGTAGGTTGTAAACTAGGGCGAGGATAAGTATTCATGATATTGGCTTCGGTGATCAATTCGTTAGCAGCTCTAGCTGCAGCAGAAGCACGTCCATTTGTTTGTGAATAAGGTTGGTTGCGTTGTTTTAAGGCATTACTAAGAGGTTGAATACTTTTTCGAAGACGATCTTTTTCTGAGGAAGTGGTAGAAAAAAAGGTACGGAATAATGGAATGCTACCAAGAATAGTCATCGTTTTGAATATATTAATTACAATAAAAAAAATTGTATTAACCTTAAAAAAGTTGCTTAGATAAACAAAAAGGAAGGAATGATAATAATAAATAGGAAAGAAAGAAAAAAGGATTGAAAAAATAAAAAATATTTTTTAATAATAGATTTTTTTAATCTGCGCACACGAAACATTACCATATTTGATTTTGATCATAAGTGGATAGAAAAGGTGCCGAAATACGAATTTCCCGCAACCCTCCGTTATGACACATAATTCATCCGAAGGTTAAAAGAAGTTGTCCAGTACTCAAAGAACCCTACCTTTTTTTTTTTAAAAAAAAAAAACAAAAAGAGTCAAAACCCTCTTTTGTTTTATGTAATACAAATCAAGGGTTTTTTTTTTCAAAAAAAATAAAATATATAAAACCCTCTTTTTTTCATTTCTTTTCTTTTTTTCTTGTACACTTTTTAACGATACAAAGAAGCATACAACGGAGTCTAAAAACCACGGTTTATCCATTTATACCTTTTAAAGTTTTTCCAGCCAAGAATTTAAAATAAATAATTACATATGAAACTCAGGAACCAAAATAATGAAAAAGAAAAGCAAAATCAACTTACTCTTTATAATAATAAAATTTAAAAATATATAAAACGAATATTATTTATTCATAATAACAATAATATATTACTATTATAATATATAAAAAGTCAAAAATGCATTCATATAAATATAAATGTATATACAACTGAAAATGATCAACATAAAGTTTTATTAAAAAAAAAAAAACAAAGGATAGTTGTTTTTGGAATAATTATTATTGATAAACTCCACATTTTTCCAAATCAAGTACCATTTTCTCATCATAATACAAAATGATTTGTTTATTTATTGTGATCTTTTTAATAAGTACATGGCTTAATGGATTACCATAATTAATACAAATTTATTTTTGATAATAAAATGAAATTTTATATTCGTTTTTAATAAATGATTATAAAATAAAAATAAAAAATAAAAGCCATTTTAATAGTATAAATAAATTGAAGAATCTTCCACTTGTAATAATAATTTTTAAAATAAATATTAATATTAATGAATTGTAAGAGGCTACGTAGTTAAAACTAGAATGAATCAGAATGTATTGAAAAAAAAAAAATGATTTGTGAACGGGGTTTCAAAACTTTGCCTGTAGATTTTGATAATGTAATTTTTTTATCCTTTCTTTTTCATTTTTTTTTTTTTAAAAAAAAGTGTAATAGATTTATTACGTGATGTTATGTTTATGTATATAGAAATGATATACTATATTTTAGTAATAAATCACTTGAAAGGATTTATTAATATACAGCAATTTTTTCAAAAATGGCCAACTTAAAAAGCATGGATATATATTTTTTAATACTAGTAAATATATAAATAAATTTTGCGTTTGTTTTTGGATTTATTAATATGTAATAAGAGCAATATACAAAATAAGTTATAAAAAATAGAAAAAGTAAGAAAAAATGGTATAATAAAGAGATATAAAAGATGTAGTGATATATTTTATACTAAAACAATATATATATATATATGTATATATATATGTATATATATATATATGTATATATATATGTATATATATATATATGTATATATATTTAACAGGCTGGGGCGGGTTCGTCAGTATCAATGAAAACAGTATAAACAAAACCACCTAAAACACCCCCAAAAAGAGGAGCAAACATTGGAATAAAGGCATAATAATTAGATACGGTAAATACATCTACTCCCCATCCTATAGTTGTATTAAAATAATAATAATAATAATAATAATGGATATAAATAAATAAATTATGTATATATTTTTATATCTATTTTATATAAATTACCAGCAATAGCAGTAAATACCCTAGGGCCAATATCTCTTGCTGGATTTAAAGAAAACCCAGAAGTATAGCCAAGAGCCAGACTGATAATCATCAAACCAGCCGCTACCATAAAGCCTTGCATGGAATAAAAAGGGGAATTATTAGGATGACCTGTCACCATAATTAAAAGCAAAAGTAAAGCAGTACCAAGAATTTCAGAAGCGATGGCAGTATAAGGGCTCACATAAAATGGAGGATAGGTAGCAAATATACCGGCTGTGCCCATAGGGCCGCTAATTTGGCGCTCACCTTCATCAAAGATATCTATGGCTGGGTGAATCATTGTATATAAAATCGCTGACCCCGAAAATGCGCCCATCATTTGTGCTGATATATACGGCAGCACTTTTTTTTTTGGAAATCCACTATAGATCCAAAAGGTTAATGTAACAGCAGGATTTAAATGGGCTCCCTATACATATGTAATAAAAATAAAAATGGATGAATATACTGACGGCATGTAATAGCAATAGCACCTTCACTTTATGATCAACAAGGGTATCATACTTACAGAAACATGACCTGATATACTTATGGCAACCAATACGGCTAAACCTAATAAAAATAAATACAAATGCCAATTTAGTTAAATGAAATTATGGATATATATATATATATATATATATATAAAAGTAAATGAATATATCTATTACCACTTCCAAAAGAGGTTGTCAGCCAACTTTTTGTCCCAGTTACACCTAAAGTTTGTTCAGCAGATATACCATTAATTAATAGGACTAATACAAAGGTGCCAATAAATTCAGCAAAAAACTCACGATGCTATGAAAGGTAATCATCAAATTAAATAAAATAAAAATAGTATATTAAATATATAGTTATATAGAGTTAAGGGATATAAAAAATTAGAATAAAATGGTAGCAAAGAGTGTAGAGAATCATATTATTAGAGATAATAAATCATAGTTCAATTTAAGAAAAGGGGAAGAAATTAGTATATAAATATATATATATATATATATATATATATATTTATATATATTTATTTTATAATATACCTTATATCTAAAGTTTCTCCAAGGAATGATCCAGGATGGATAATTAGCATGCCTTTTTTGTTGATGGTGATGTTTGTCAATTAAGGTTTTACTTGATAAATGACAATTATTATTAGTAATGTTCTCAGTATTGTTGTTATTATAAATCGAATCAATATAAATGATGGAAGTATCTGTTAGAGTGGCTTCGGAAGGATTAGATCTATAAAGGGCTGGTCGTGGTATACTAGGTGAATCACTCATATTGACATTTATAAATTGGAATTATGTATTTATATAATTTTAATATATATTTTTATTTTTTATATATATAAATATATATATATATATATATATTTAGTAAAGATACTATAATTTTAAAAAAAGAAAGTAATATTTTTTATAAAGAAAAGAAATGAAGAAAAATGAATTTTTAAAAAAGGACCATAAATATATATATTTATAAACTATCGGATGTTAAACGTAGGGAGACTAATAAGAAAGGGATAAAAAATAGTGTCTAAAATGTCATTTTTTTTTTTTTTAAAAAAAAAAAAGAAGTCTGGATTCATATTTCCATGCATGTATATATCGAAATTTTTAGTGCCATATTATGTTACTTGATATATAAATATAATTAACTTATTATATTTCTATATTATATTCATTTTAATTGTTAATGATCATTCGGTAAAGTATCCGAAATCAAACTAAAAAAAAAAAGAAACATCATTATCTCTCTTTATTAAAAAATAATGATTATAATGAAATAATGAATCCCTTTTTTTTTTTTTTAAAAAAAAAAAAAAAGAATCTTGTTTATATATCAAGGCCGGCAAATAAGTAAATTATAATTGAGTTTTTTTTTTTTTTTTATAGTGCAGAAAATTATAAAAAGGAGAATGATAAAGAATAAAATAATAAAAAGGACAGAAAATATACAATGTTTTTTTTCTTTTTTTTTGAAAATAAAAACGAGTCCTTATATCAAAAATGGGATCGACAAGTTTATATAAAATAAGAATTTATGCAAACTTTTAAATACCGAATATTTCAGACATAATAAAATCATTAATGATTTTCCTTTTCTAATAAACCCAAGGGGTTTTCGATGATGAGCTATATTTAAAATATTGCGAAAAAGGAAGAAAAAAGTTGCTTTAATGCCATATTGTGTTTTTTTTTTAATAGCGTGGATTGACATCTTGATATAATTAGAAAAAATTCATCATTTTTAATTTTTATTTACCATACAAGTAAAAAATATATAAAAACCTTAAACATTTAAGATAATCTTTGATTTTGATTTGTTAAAAGCTATTTATTTTTAGAAATAGTATGGGACTGACTTTTTTTTTTATGATTATTATTAACGAATATAAGCAATGAAAGATGAAGATAATAAATAAATAAATAAAAAAAATACAATGGGTATAAAAAATAAAATAAAATAAAATGGAATTATAATACAAGTAAAATAAAAATGAAAAGAATGAGTCACTTTATACACCAAAATCCGAAATGTGGAAATCACCTTCGTCAGAAACAGTGACGATTTTAGTATCAGAAATAGAGACTGCATTAATTGGTACACCTTGGAAAATAGTAGAAGAGTGTAAAATTTGGCCATTTTCGATATCCCAGATTTTTAATTCACCGTCCATTGATCCAGAAACCAATCTTAATTTATCATAGGTTAAGGTTTTAATACCTTGATTATGGCCAAATAAAGTTCTTAAGCAATTTCCTGTATCTAAAGACCAGACTTTAAGTGTATTATCTAAAGAACCAGAAATAGCAATAGGTGAACCAGAGCGATGTTGTTGTTTTACCAATTGTTGCTGTTGCTGGTCACTGTTATTATTATTATTATTATTATTGTCATCATCATTTTCTTTTACGATGGATGAAGGAATAGATTCATAAAAACGATGTAAAAAGCCATTCATACTTGGGATAGCTGCTTGAACGGATGCTTGATGTCCTTCCAATATACGCAATGGTTGTCTAGTTTGTAAATCCCATATAATCAATTTTCCATCATCACCACAAGATAATAAACGAGTACTTTGTTGGTAGACACGTACATGATTAACGGCTTTTGTATGAGCATTTAAAGTAAAGCATTCACCATTTTGGAAATTCCACATTTTAATCATACCATCAATAGATCCACTAGCTAAAAGTTGGCTATCAAAATGAAGGTGAACCACACCGGTCGTATGGCCTTCCAAAGTACGGATGCATTTTCCAGTATGATAATTCCAAATTTTTAGAGTATGATCCATAGAACCAGTCACTAATTTTGTATCATCAAATTGTAAGGTACGTACGGCTCTTGTGTGCCCTTTTAATGTCCGAATCCATTCACCAGTCGTTAAGGACCATACTTTGATGGTTTTATCTTTTGATCCGGTCATTAGAATAGATTGTGCTTCACAAAATGCCATGGTTAAAATGCTATCTGTATGGGCTTTTTTCATGTGGATAGTTTTAGCTTGATGTTTACGCCAATTTCTTTCAACAACTAGTCGTTCACTATAAACAGTCTTCCATGGCTTACGATCTATACGTTTGGGATGATGTAATAATGAGTTATTATTTTGTGGTTGGTTCATTATTGTTGTTGTAGTTTTTGTTGTCATAACAGCTGAAGCTTCACATTCATCTTTATCATTATTAATGCTATCAGTTTCTAAAGATCTTTTCATAGGTAAGGAGTTAGTAGTAGTAGTAGTGGTGGTAACACGAATCACTTTTCTTTTTTGTAATAAAGGGAGACCCCATCCACATTTGGAACATTTTTTATCAATGTGTTGTTCACATAATCGATGCCAAATTGAATCATCATTAGCCAAAACTTGCCATCGTTTATTCACTTGAGCAGCTATACATAAGGATTGAGCATCTAAATGAGTGAAAATACGTAGTACCACTTCAGTTGGAAAAATCAAGGTAAAATCTGTTCTTAACATGGTTTGAACATTATCCCATAAATAGGATAATTGTGAGGTACAACAGGTAGATAGTAATCCTTTTAATATTAATAAGCGTTGTTGTGAAGAAGAAGCATTAAAAATATCCCATGTTTCTTTAATAGATTGTTGTTGTTGTTCATTGGGTATAAGTGTCAAATCCTAATAAAACAAAATAAAGAAATTAAAAGAAATAGAAAGGATAAAGTAAGTATCTTTATACAATATAGCATAGAAATAATAATAATAATAAGAATAATTTTTCTTTATTAAAAAAATAAAATAAAATAAAGGGATTTACTTTGTATAAGCTAAGTTCTTGTTCTGATTTATTTTTATTTTTATCAAGTTTATGTCGATTGCAAACAGAGGTCATGGTGAATAAATAAATTAAAAAAAGTAGGATGAAAAGAAAGAAGATATTGAAAAAGAAAAAGAAAAAGAAAATAATATTTATATGCTAATAGTAACCCTATTTTTTAAAAAATGGTGCAATCCAAAAATTTTAGAAATTTTAAAATCTTATTGGATAGAAATTCGACATCCAAAATATTTTTTTTAAAATTCAGAAAAGCAATTGTCAAATTATATGTGATTTGACAACATCTACATATAAAGATTTTATATTTATTTATTTATTTGCTTTTAATAATAATATGACTAACCAATGAATAATAATATATCTATAATATATTTGTAATAATATGAACTTTTTGAATAGAATAATATATGTTATGGCAAGGTATATATATATATTTATATATTACAAAAAGAAGATCATTATTACCATTTATTGATTTGTGTTACTATTCGCTCTTCGTCATCTAATGAATATATGTCTTTTTTAAGGTTAAAGAGATTTCCTTTTATCAGTTTTTTTATATCAAGCATGATTCTTTATCTAAAGAAGAGAAAAATAAGATGCGGAGATACAATTTAGGAGTAAGAAAAAAGACTATATTTTTATTATTATAACCATGATACATAAACCTCCTTCTTTCCCATTAAGTGACATCTTTTTTTAATATATATATATTTGAAAGCATGAAGTATTATTGATATATGTCAATAAGAATTTAAATAAATATAAATCGATTCTATATGACATGTTATATAATTTTATAATATATTATTTACATATATATATATATATATATGTAAAAGTATATATAATACATAATAATATGTAATATAATATATATATATATATATATATATATATTCACATACATACATAAAATGTATAAATATGATAATGTAAAATCATTCATTTAATAGGTATACAATAAATAATAAATATTTTTAAGTGAAATTAAAATCCCGCCATTACTTTTTTAAAATGGTGATTTTTACCATTTTATATTTCTTTTTTCTCTCCTCTCATTATTTTTTTTTTTTTCTGTTTAAAGTGTAACAGGGGAGCATTTTTGCTCTCTATTATCCTATTTCCCCTCCTTTTCATCTTTTTTAAAAATAAATATTATTCAAGCTTTTTTAAAAATATATCTTAATTTATCTTTTCTTTCTTTTTTTTTTAAATAATATTCACATTCCTTTTTCAATATTAGCAACCTATATTTCCATATAAATTCATACTATGCCATCTTTATCTAGATCATCAACTGCTCGTTATGAAAAGTCAAAAAAAAGTGAAAGAATAAGAACTCGGGCAATATCCTTTAATACTTTTTTAAGACATCAATCTACTTCTTCGAAAGATACCCCATTACCTCCTCCGCCTAGAAAACAACCTTCATCATCTTTTTTGGCTGTTTATGAAACAAATAATAATGGCGGAGGTGCTTCCTCAGTTGATACTCTATCAGAAGATGAAGATATAAATGATATTAAATATAATGACAATAATAATAACAATAATAATAATAACACTATAAACAACAATAATAAGAATACTAATATAAATACAACTAATGACAATAATCATAATCATGATATGGATAATAAAGATCAACAAAAAATGCATAAAGTTCAAAAGAAACGATCCAAGCTTCATTTACATATTCAACCTTCTTTAAAATCACTTAATAGTAGATATAAAATGGATGATGACGATGATGATGATAATAATAACCATATGGAAACTCCAGTACCAGCAAGTGCACCTTTAGAAAAAAAACTATCTACTACATTTAAAGAAAAATTAAGTTTGGCTCGACGTTCACAAAGTACAAAATCAACTATGATGTTATCAACAAGAAGCAGTCATTCTTCCTTTCATTTATGGCGATCTTCCCATTCTGTCAATAATAACAATAATACCAATATTAATAATCATTCAACACCTATCAATTCATCTACTTTATTTCCCTCTTCTACTCAACCTAAATTATATGACGATGGTAAAGGCTTATATCCTCCCCCCCAAAAATCAGATCCAAATCATAGGTAAATAAAAGTTTAGTTGATACCAAGAACTTTTTTTTTTTTTTTAGTTTATTCACTCCTAAGTTTTCGTTTGCTTATGATAATTATTATTGTTTTGTGATGGATTTTTTTTTAATCTCTTCTAATTTTTATTTTTATTTTTATTTTTAAAATAGGGATCAATATGGATTTATTCGATCAACACAATGGATTACCATTGAAGATTATGATACCTTTGAACAAATATACACTCCAATTATGCACCGGCGGACTCAAAAATGGCGATCGTTATTAGAAGAAAACAATGGCGAATGGCCACAAAGAAGTAGTAAATGTAAAGTTTTTTTTTTTCAGCTTTTAATTTAACATTGTTTGTTTAACAAAAAAAGAAACAATTGCCCTTCCCCCCTTTTTTTTATAAAAACTTCTTATTACTTAATTTTTTAACGTCCTTACCTATTCCTATTTTATATATATATTTATATAGTTAAACGATATGTACGTAAGGGAATCCCTCCAGAATTTAGAAGATTGGTAATTAAGTGATAATAGTTATAATGATAATAAAGAAATAGTAATATGACATTACTAACAAGTAAAACAAAATGGATATATATGTATATATGTATGTATGTATGCATGACATAGGCTTGGTTACATTATAGTGGAGGTGGTGAAAAGATGCGTAATAATGTAGGTGTTTACCAAAAATGTATTGATAAAGCAATGAGTCTTGGGATAGAAAATGAACATTTGGATATAATTGAAAGAGGTAACACACACACACACACACACACATATATATATATATATATATAATCATATGGTAAATGCAACAGTTTTTATTTTTCAATTAAATCTAATTTATTAATCATTTATGGCTATATAGATCTTCATCGTACTTTTCCTGATAATGATAAATTTAAATCCAAAAATCCAAATAAAACAACCTCGCCTAGACCTTTTGAAGAAGACGTACCAGCCATTCAATCCTTAAGACGATTACTTTATGCCTTTTCGGTCTACTCACCTACAATTGGTTACTGCCAATCCTTAAATTATATAGCTGGGTTACTTTTATTATTTATGGAAGAAGAAGAAGCTTTTTGGACCTTTGTTGTGCTGATTCATGATATTTTACCACCAAATGTATATGATGTCACCATGGAAGGTGCAAGTATAGACCAAACCATTTTAATGATGTTGTTATCTGAGCGATGTCCTCACATTTGGCAACGTGTATCAAGTGGCCGCAATTTTTGGGAATGTGAAGATCCTGATAATGCTGGAATGCCTACAAGTTCTTTAGTAACAAGCCATTGGTTTTTAACTTTATTCATTAATATTTTACCAACCGAAGTAAGTACACCCTATAAGAATTTTTTTTTTTCTTTGTACGGTCATATGAACAAAAATAGATATTAATCATTATATGTACATTTTTATTCTTTTTTTTTATTTTTTACTCATTATGACTATAGTCCGTGCTACGGGTTTGGGATTGTTTATTTTAGTAAGTATAGAATAATAATAATAATAATAGTAATTTACTGGGCCACTTTCAATGGAAGATGAGGATATGAAAACAACAACAACAAATAATAATAATAATAATAATGGATTAAATAGGATCTTTTTGAATATAAATATAATAAGAAAATATAGGATAATTTATATTGATTATCATCATTTTCATCATTACGATGACATACTTTATTTTTTATAGTGAAGGAAGAAAAGCTTTGATGCGAATTGCTTTAGCTATCTTTAAAATCAATGAACATGAAATTTTATCAGTAAGTGATCCATTAGAAGTATTTCAAGTCGTACAAAATATGCCAAAAAGGATGGTGGATTGCCATCAATTATTAGATGCTACTTATCATAAATATGCTTCCGTTACAAGAATAAGTGATCCAGATTTGGAAAAACGTAGAAACATGTTTAAAACGAGAAGAGATGAACGTAGAAAAAATAATAACATTAGTACAACAAAATATAAACGATCTAATGGTGGAATGGCTGGTTCTTTTATCTTTAAAGCAAAAGAAGCCCGTAAATTAGTAGAGCGCGCTAAGACTGTACGACATAAATAAAAAAAAATTTTGCTTAGGCTATTTTTATTTTATTTTATTTTATTTTGCTTTATTTACTGTGACAGCATGGCGAAGCAAAATTCTAAAAAATTGTATAAATAAATCTCTTTTTTTTCATTTTTTTTTTCTCTTCTTCCTTACCTTTTTTTTATTGCTTTTTTTTATTTATTTTAAAAAAAAAGTGCATATATTTAAAAAGTATTATTCCTTTTTATTATTTATTATTTTTAATTGATTAATATGGTTAAATCTGCTTATTCTATTGAACTTCCTTTCTTTGCTTCATTACATAATGAAGCTTTATTGGAAAAAGAAATTCATCAAGTATCTCTTCAAGCAACTGGTGGTAAAGTAAAAGTAAAAAAGCATGAAGATGATAAAACAAGTCAGGCTTTTATGCAAGCTCTTCAAGGCATTGAAAGGTTGACACTGACTACTAACGGTGCCACTGCCCTTAAAACTTCTGAGGATCCTTGTCTTGATTTGTATGCTAGTATGGTTGGTGTCAAGTGCAACCCTGAAGCACTTGCTTTGGCTTATGAACATGATCCTGATTTAACTCTCAAGTTAATTTTTCATTGTCGTTCCATCCATGATGGGAAAATGAATCGATTAGGCTTTTATTCTGCTTTTATGTGGTTGCTTCGTAACCATCCAAAGACGGCTCTTGAAAATTTGGAATTGCTAGTGAAAGGTGTAGTACCTAATCGCCCTTTAACTGAAGAAGATCGATTAAAACAAGATGGTATGGGGGATTGGGATATGGTAGATGGTGAAGATAATGAACAACAACAGCAAGAAAAAGACGATGAAGAAATGGATAATGTGGATGGTGAAAAGGAGAAGAAAAAGAAACAACGTGCCTTGGTTTATAAATCTCATGGCTATTGGAAAGATCTTTTAAATTTATTGGCTATTTATGCATTAAATGAAATGGATAAAGAAACATTTACTATCGTTCATCCTCCAAAACAAGAACGTCGTAGTCGTGAAGAGTTTCGGGCTCACATGGCTAATCGTAGATCATACTACGAATCTTTAAAAATGATGAATGAGTTGCAGGTGGCCGAAGCTAAAAAGAAACGTCTTGCTGAAGTGAAGGAAAAAGAATTGCAACAAAAAAGGGACGATGATGACAGACGAACTCGATTAGCTAAAGAACGTTATGATGCTATTGTACGTTTATTAAATGATGATCCTCTTTATCGTTGCTTGCATTTTAAGGTAGCTCGTCTCTTTGCTGATCAATTAAAAAAAGATATCGATCTTGTAAATTCTTTTAATTCTACTACTGCAGCTTCCGCTGATAATAGTGATGATAAAGAACAAGAAAAGAAAAACAAGATGGACAAATATGCTTTGGCTAATAAACTTAGTATGGCCGGTAAATGGGCACCTTCTCTTCTTGGATCTCATGATAAGTATACATTGATCGCTACTACTATTGCTGAACTCCTCTATCTTCCTGATGGTGAAATCAAAACAACCTCCAATCGTAAAACACAATTGATGAAGGCTCGTAATAAATACCGTATGGATTATTATTCTACTTTAAGAAAGGAATTGACTATTACTGAACGACTTATGGCTGAACAACAATGGAAAAAAATTGATTTTGGACACGTGCCTTCTATCTGTATGAAAAACAATGCAAAACATTTCTTAAAGCATGCTCCTGAAGAATATCAAGCTTTCCTTAAAGCTGTAGCTGAAGGGAAAAAGACAATTAGTGGTGCTGTATTAGGTCCTCATGATTTTGTGGAGCGCTCTGAAATCTTGAGTAATAAAGAATTGTATGGTGGTATAAATGATTCTTCTGAAGAAGAAAAATTGGCTCATAGCATGGAAAAAGATTTGGTAAATGCTCAATGGTTAACTTACATTCGTGCTCTTCAAGAGTCATGTGGTCCTGATCATTCTCTTCGCGGTTCTTTGGCTGTGTGTGATGTATCTGGTTCCATGTGTGGTAAAAATCCTGTAACAAAGGTTTCTGCTCTTCATGCTGCTATTGGTTTATCTTTAACTTTAAATGCTTTAGCTTCTCCTCCTTTTAAAGATACTATGATCACCTTTTCTTCTCGTCCTCAAGCCATTCATATTAATAGTGAAGATCATATTATGGATCAAGTGGCAAATGTTTTGAAAGCTGATTGGGGTATGAGTACCAATTTGTATGCTGTCTTTGTGGATTTATTGTTACCAATGGCTAAGAAGTACAATTTAAAACAAGAAGATATGGTGAAGCGTTTGTTTATCTTTACAGATATGCAATTCAATGATACCGGCAATGACGGTAGCAGCTTAGATACCTTATGGGAGACTGTGGTGAAAAAATACCAAGAAGCTGGTTATACCCCTCCACAAATTATTTGGTGGAATTTACAAGCTTCTGCTTTAACTTCTAATGATTTGACTTTGCAAGCTGATAAAAATTCAATGAATACTGCTTTGGTGGCTGGTTTCTCTCAAAATATGTTAAAGAACTTTATGGACGGTGAAGAAATTGAATGTCCTGTGAAAGAGAACAGAGAAATTCCTACTATTTCTCCTATGGAAACCATGTTGAAAGATCTTGGCAAAGAAAGTTTCAAGGAATTAAAGGTTTATGATTAAAAAAAATAGTATATCAAAAAAAAAAAAAACTGGTGCTAAAAAAATATTTATCAACTTGTAAAAAAAAAAGTATATCATTTTAGTTATCTATTGTATATAAATATATTCTAAATTTTCAATATATTTTATTGATTATTGTAAATACTAGTTATCTTAATAAAAAAGTATTATATTCTTTGCTTAGTTTTAGTATAAAAAGCTTTTTTTTTTTTTTTTTTTTTGGAAACATATACACCTGTACAAGATAGAAAAAAAATAACCAAAAATAAAAGTTGTACGAATAAAGTATAAAAATGAAAAAAGACTTATATTTTTAAAAAAATTATATGTATATCTGAAATAGTTACATAGCTATATATCATTTAACATCAATTGAATTGACTTCATTTTAAATAAAAAAAAATAACACCATAACAACAAAGCCAATTATTGAAAAATAAAAATAAAAATAAAAATAAAAAATAAAAAATAATACTATCGAAGTTTATTTTACAATATAAAAAAAATAAAAAGATGGCATCTATTTTATACCCTACCAATCTCGGGAAACAGTAGTACAACATTTAGCAGCGTCAGCATCAGTTTTACATGTAACTGAAGCATAGCGGAAACTCTTAACACCATAAAGACAGTTACCACAATCAGAATCTAATGCAACAAAAGTAATTATACCACGACATGCTTTGGAGGTAGGACCTTTAATAGCCACTTCAACTGAAAGACAGTTTACGATAACAAGCATAGATAAGAGAAGTACAGCAATATAGCGAAGCATATCGATAAATACAAGTAGAACTAAATGAAAATAGTTATAATTAAAGAAAAAGACAAAAAAAGATAAGAAATATAAAGTGAAAAAGAAGTGATATTAATATATAAATACTTTTTTTAAAAAAAAAATTATTAGATTGGTCTGGTAATTTTACATAATACGAAAGGATGAGAAAAAAAAATAAAAAATACTTGTTCTAAACTTTCCTTTAATATTAGTGATCAACTTTACCATACATTGTGGAACAATACATTAATATTTAAGGGTTAATAATTTTAGGGTTCAAAAGGTAAATTGTATACAAGATAGATTACATAATATTATTAAATGGGGCGCAATAGATTTTCGTAATAATAATAATAGTAATAAAATATAATTGTGTCTTATGATAAAATTGATTTTTTTATTATTATGCAAAATTATATACGGTAATGATGTAAAAAAAATATTTAATAAATATATAAATTAATATGTATATTCATCATTCCCATTATATATATATACTTTCAATTAAAGGTTACTTATATATACAAGATAAATAAATAGATAAATATAAAATTGAATACCGTTACAAATGGATTGAAAATATCGAATATTCACTATACAGTTATGTATTATTACTTATTTATTTATTAAAAAAATATCGAAGCAAGGTATAAAAGTAATATTTTTTTTTTTTGTGATCATCAACCTCAAAAATAATAGTTATTAGTAATATTTTTCAATATTCATTTTTTTCGTTTTATAATCATATATATTGTTAATAATATGTTTAGATATAATATATTAAAATTTCCTCGACATTTGAAAATTTTTTATAGCCATTACACAATACCTTTAAAATTGATCATAAAAACTAATAAATATAATTCTTTCTCTATTAATTCGAATATTATACATATAATCAATAAAGCATACTATTTTTTTTAATTTGTATATGATTATAAGTAGCAAAAAATAAAAATACCTCATGCCACTTTTTTTACCTATTTTTTGGCATGCATTTTTATAAAAAATATCACTTTTTATTTATATATGCATTAATGAAAAATATACAAGAAAAATAAAAGTTATATATATATAACAGTAATAGAGACATAAATAATAAAAGATCACTACCATCGTAAAATATAAAAATTCACGCCTGTCACCACAACAAATGAAAAAGATTTTCAGGAATAATAAGTATCCACAACCAGTATTAATACAAAACTATCAAGAATAAAAAATAGAAACACAGTAAGCTTATTCCAATGATATCAGAAAATATGTATAAGTTTTTTAATGTTAAAATATATCTATTCCATTTAAAAACAAAGTTAATATTTATGTCTGTTCATACATAGTATAGTATAATAAATAAAACAATGTTAACTCAAAATAATCATAATAAGAAACGACCATTAGAAATAATAATTATAATTAACAGTAAATTTATTTTATTAATTCACATAAATATATACAAATCGGTTCATCATACTATGTAAATATAATTTTTATTTAAAATAAACCTATATTAGCATAAAAAATTAGAAATTAGCAAGTTAAATATTGAAAAGTAAATTTAAGTTCCGTTTTTTTTTTTTTTTTTTTTTTGACGCACCCTAAATTTTTTTCATTCTCTTCCTTTCCCATTCTTAATATTATTAAAAAAAAGAAAGGGATGTTTAGTAAAAACCATTTATTTCCTTTTGGATTAGAAAAAGATAAAAAAATAGAACATATAGATCACTATCTTAATATAGAATCCAACAATGATTCGACCAAAGAATATTCAACTATTTTAATGGGTAGAAAACTAGAAGGTATTCAAGTAACACCTAAAAATAATATTAAAGGTAAAGCTGGTAAAAATAAATAAATAAATACATAGTTATCAAAATTAATATTATTATAATGATAACAATAATATTTATAAGGTTTATATCAATATATTCGCATATAAACGCACACACACATATATATATATATTCTGATATTATTATTTACATAAATCATTGGATCTAGGTAATATATGGAAGCAAATCAAAAAAACCAATGAGGATACCATGGATTACGATGAAGATTATGTTGATACCGAGGAAGATAATAACAAAGATCAGAATATTGAATGGATACGAACCGATAAAAATATTGATGATTTTATATTATGGAAAAAGGATATTGCTCCACCATCAGATGATCCACGTTTAATTGCGCTAGATAGTTGGTTAGATATGGCTGATTTAGTATGTATTTTTATTTTATTAACTTTTTTTTTTAAAAAAAACGTAAACTATATAGTACTAAAAATTATATTTATATCCATATTTTTACTTTTAATTTTATTTTTTCCACATATAGATCCATCAACCCATTCCTTTAAAACAAGAATAAATAGTTTATATAGACATATGTACTTTAAAATTTACTTTTTTATAATTTATTCATCACTATATTTATTTCTATCATTCCTTTTTTCTAATAATATTATTATATTATTTTAAAAAGAAGAATGCTAGTACAATTAATAAACATGTATATATAAAATAATAACAGAAATAAAAGCAATACAATACTAAAATAAATATATATATTTATAAACCCTTTTTTTTTATAACTTTTTACTTTTTTTAACCATTAGTAGAATATTTATCCATTCGAATATCTAATTTTCGCCCTCCATATAAATAACCATTGAATTTGAGAATAGCTCTTTCACATGTGGATACATCTTCAAATCGTACTAACCCTGACCCTTTTGGTCGCCCATTATACCATAATATTTCTGATCTTACAACTGGTCCAACATGTCTAAATAAATCTATTAAATCTTGGCTAGTCGTTGCAAATGGCAACTATAAATATAAAATTGAATTAATAAGATATTTATATTATTATTATTATTATTGTTATTGTTATTAATACAATATAAAATAGAATAAACAATGACAATGTATATACCTTATTTACAAATATTTGATTGGCACCATGTGATGGTAAGTTGGCACCAGGTCCACTAACAAGAGCAGGATACATATGAGAAGGGGGTAAAGCTGAAGGTGGTGGGGGTGGTGGAGGTGGCGGGTGGGCATACCTTTCATCATAATAACCTTCTCCATAATAACTTGAATAATAAGGATCTATAATATACACACACATACATATTGTAATCATTATTATTAATTAATTGATAGCATGTATGTATAAATAAAAATAAGTAATCCAATTCTTTTGTTTAATTATTTATAAATTATATTATTACCGTTGTAACCATATTGTGACGGAGGTGGAGGGGGTGGAGGTTGTTGTGATGAAGATAATGAAGGCTGAATTTGTTGTGATGAAGGAGGAGGAGGAGGTAGCTGTTGTTGTTGCTGTTGTTGTTGCTGTTGTTGTTGCTGTTGTTGTTGTTGTTGTTGTGATGAAGGTGGCTCATTTGTATCTAGACCATGTTTACCATTGCTATGATGACTGTTATCCAATTTATTATTAGTGTCATAATCATTTTCTTTGATATCCATCGTGTCATTACTATTATTATTTGTTGATGAAGACGAAGGTAGTGGTGGTGGAGGTATAGAAGAAAAAAATGATGTTGGTGGATGAGTAAGAGGTGGTGGTGGAAGGGAAGGCGTGGTTTCCATTTGTGTAGGTGGGGTAGGTGTATTGGATGTAAGGCTAGGTGGTTTTTGTTCTTTTATAATATTACTACTATTAGTATTTCCAATGGAAGTAGATGAAGGACTTCTCGATGGTGCAGGTGCTTGTGATGAGGATGGTGTTGAATTAACAGTTGCGGATGGTGGGGGTAATGTAGACGATCGTGATTTTCCATCTCTTTCTTCCAAAACTATTAATCTTTTCCCTTGCCATTCGTAATCATGAAACATATCTATAATATATATATATATAAATGGTGTTTATATATTTTTTAATATAAATATGGTGATAAAATCAATAGTAATTTTTTTATTACCTATAGCTGCTCTTGCATCACGATAATCATCAAATATAACCAATCCTGTTCCATCTGGTCTTCGAGTTGCAGGATCTGTACCAATATCTGTATGTAAAACACGCCCACTTTTTCTAAAAAGGTCTTTTAAGTCTTGCCAACTCGCTGTTAATGGAAGCTATAATATAGTGAGGATAGGATGTATTGTTAAATAGATTGGTAACTAGTACATACATATATATATATATTCAAAAAAATCATTTCATCCATTCATCCTTTTGTAAATATCAATTCTATACCAATTGCTAACATATAATCTTTTTATCCCTTTTTTTTTCCAATATTATCCTTTTCCAATTATATCCATATATTTTACATTATCTACAAATAATCTACAATCATCAGGTGCTGATCCAGTATGTGGGCGATCCTATAGTAATGTATATAAATATAAATATAAATATATATATATTTAGTGTATAATATAAGGTCATTCATATAATATAAGCTTATGGTTGTATATCTACCTCTCTAAGAAATATAACTCTGCCCATGAATTCTACATCGTTTAATACCCGTATTGCCCTTTGTGCGTCTTCTGCATATTGAAATTCTACAATTCTAAAGAAATAATAAAAAAAATATAGGAATGGTTTATTTTTAATAAGATCATTAGATTTGTTATTATTTATTTCATTAGAATAACTGTTGTTATTTAGCTTTTTTATATTATTGTTATCTTAGTTACTATTTTTTTATTTTTACCCACAACCCAAAGAACGATTTGATCCACTTTTCAAAACATCAGCATGTATTACTGGGCCAACTTCTAGGTGATATTTACATTGAGAAACCCTTTCAAAAATATATTTTATCCATATGTATATATATGTATATGATATGATTATTATTATTTACCTTTTCTCATAAAGTCTTTCAAATCAGTCCATCTTGTTTCATAAGATAAGTTGCCAACATAAACACGACAATCGGGGTTAGATCTAAATGGAGGGGGTCGTACTGAAGAAGAAGGTGATCGCGATCGGTACCTACGATGGTGGTGGTGATAAGGAGGTGGAGATCTTGATCTTCTGCGAGAATAGCTTCTTGGATGATGATGATGATGGTATCTACTACTACTAGCCCTACCATAATATGTATCATGCCCATAAGAAGAGGAAGAATAATAATGGGGCGGAGGTAAATGACGTCGGTGAGATGAAGAGGAATAGTGTCTAGAAGAAGATGGAGGACGATCATAATAAGAAGAAGACGAAGGCGGTGGAGATCGACTATATGATCTGGATCGAGATCGGCTATAAGACCGATGGCGTGAATAGGATCGTGATCTTCTTCGACTACTTCTTGGTGAATAAGAGGATCTTCTTCTGTAATCATCAGAATATCTATTATCATCATCATAATCATACCTTCCTGAAGGTGAATAGGATCGTTGACGTTGTTGTTGTTCTTGGGACTGTGCTGATGTTTGATCTTCTTTGTTATTATTATTTTCACTATCCTTATTGTTGCTTTCAGAAATGGTTTCACTATTATTATTATTATTATTGTTGTTGCCACTGGTATTATTTTCAGTTTGTTCTATTTTAGATGAATGATCTTCTGTATTATTTTCCTTATTGACTCCATATTCAATAGTCAAAGGTGAAGGTGAAGGTGAAGCTTTTTTAGGTGGCGATACGCTCATTTTTTTCTTTTTCTCTTTTTTTAAAAAAAGGAAAGGAAAGGAAAAGAATGAAATAAAAAAAGTGAAAGATAATGGAAAAAAATAAAAATAAGAGTTAAACTAATGAATAAGAATTAAATGAAATGTATTAATATGCTATACAGGTAATACTAATAATAATAACAACAATAATAATAATAGTATAATAATAATAGGTGAAAGTAAAAAAAAAGAAAGAAAGAAAGAAAGAAGAAAAGAGAAGGAAAAAGAAAAACAAAAACGGATAATTTCAAATAAAATTTTTTGCGGAGTTCCAATGATTTTTTTATTATTAAAAACAATTTTTATATACATGTTAAAAATTATACATATTTTTTATTATTTTTTATCATGAAAAAAGTTTTTATAATACTGAATATAAGGTATAAAGATATGAATAAAATACAAAAATAATGAATAATATCGACCGGGCTATCGACATTTATTTTATATCCTCTTTAACAATTGGTAAATGTACTAAGGTTGGATTGGTATCTTCTGTTCCCGGTTGTGTATTTATCAATCCCATTGTTCGGAAAACATCATTCCAATTTCCTAAAGAATTAGCGACGCCTATTTAATATATATAGTAAAATATGTGATTTTTTGTATCATAAGTATATTATTATTTTAATGTATATTAAATATTTTAATACAATAATAATAATAATAATAAATACCTTTTGCATCGTGTTGTAAGTCATCCATATTTTGCGCTAGTTGCTCAAAATATTGGCATAATTGATCAGTTTGTTCTTTTATTTTTAACAAGTGTTCTAATTCTGTTGTTTTTTCTTGTAATAATTGTAACTTGGCATCAGAAGCCAATAGTTCTACTGTTACGGTAGTGTTATCTTGAGTTTTATTTTCTGTTTGGCTATCCATTATTTAAATAATATACATATAGTTTCGATTTAATTTATTTATTTATACATATATAAAAACAACAATGATAATAATAATATATACTAAAGAAAAAGAAAATGTAGGAAGGAAAAAGAGTATTTTTAAAAAAAATTGATGATAAAAATTTAAATTATAAACCCCGATCTTTTTAGATCCATTTAATAATTACAACTAGGAAAAACTGGCAAGCAAGATAAGTATCTACAACCAGGACAAATTTGACTTGGATCAGGAGAGTTATAAAAAGTGGTAATACAAGCAGCAAATAATACAATAATTAAACCAAATGAAAAACCACGAAGACCCCAAGTGATTAATCTACCTTTTCGAGAAGCCATTGGTCTCATTGGAATAATAACCATACCAACTAATATACTAGATAAAAAAAAATAAATAAATAAAAGTAGGGTAAAATAAAATAAAAAGAAGAATATAATGTTAAAAATAAATAATGGCAACTTTAACAATCCTATCCATTCCGTTTTCTATGTTTTTTTTTATAATTACCCAGCGATAAAGCCGCCAAGATGGGCAAAGTTATCAAGGCCAGGTAATAAACCCAACACTAATGAAATAATGGTAGCGACCAACAACTTCATCAATTCTCTAACAGGGTGAGGAATGACTTTCCAATTGACAAGAATATCGATAAACATTGCACCAATTAAACCAAATAAAGCACCAGAACAACCCATACTTGCTATTATTTTAAAAATATATGCAATATTAGATTAAAATGATTTATTAATAATTACCATGAACATATTCTTTTATCCTTCTTTTTACTTTATACTTTCACTTCTATTTTTCATCCAGCCAATTTTTTTTTATTTTTTATTTTTATTTTTTTCACATATATATAAAATAAAGATATTATAATTACCTTGTAAAGGAGGTGCCAACATTGAGCTAAGAACATTACCAAATAAGCCCGAAGTAATATATAAAACAACATAGCGAGGTAAACCATAAGCACGCTCCAAATCTGCACCCAATCTTAAATGGGTTAACATATTTAAAAGAAAATGAACAACCCCAGCATGCATAAAGATAGGATAAAAGAATCGAAATGTTTGATTAGGAGGTTGATTATGAAATCCATCAAATCCACATAATTTTTCAATTGTACACTGAAATCCAGTAGTAAAACAACCATCTATTACAGTAGTGGGTGTATAATTGGGTATAGGGCGCATACAAGGTGTAAATTTAGCACCAATATTCACCAAAGTGTGAAAGGATGGACCTACCATAGGATTGAAAGGTTGTGTTTGAATGACACTTCCGGTTAATTGACTATTTCTGATTAATTCATAAATTAAAATAATTAACATCATTAAAGCCGACAACCAACTGAACCATGGTCGTTGGTTAGGGCCTAATAATAATTTCTGAATAGCCGTTCTTTGTTTTTCTCCACCATAAGGGTCTGTATAACCATTATTATTCATCATGTTGCCACGCTGTAAATAACTATGATCCGCATTCCTATTGCTATTATTTGTATGTTGCTGTTGACGTTCATGATCTTCTTCAGAGGTAGCTAAAGGAAGAAAACCCTTATTTTGGTTTAAAGACCGACCAGCGCCACCTCTTGTATGTAGTTCATGAACATCTTCAAAATCATTATCATCTTGATAATCCATAGCACTATGAGCTGCATATGCTTTGTTATTTACATTCGAATTATTTGACATACCAAATACTTTTGGTTCTTCATATTCTATTTTTTCTTGTTTAAAGGTATCTTGAGCAAAGTTAGTTTGATGATGTAAGGAGCCAGAGACGGTTGCTCTTGATACATGAGAAGCTGGAGGTGGTGAAGTAGGCATAGATAAATTAGAAGGGGAGGAAATAGTAGAAGGTAAAGGTGAAGGTGAATTATAAATCGGAGAAGGTATAATAGAAGGTGACCGATCTGCAAATTGTACACCAGTAGCCGAAGGAAATGCTGGTGGTTGATACTGAATATCATCTAGTGATCCTTTACTTTTATTATTAATATCTTGTTGAGGTTCCATTTTAGTGTATGAGGCTTATATATAAAACAAACAAACAAACAAAAGAAACCAAATGAAAAAAAAAAATCAGAAAATGAGAAAGAGAGAGAGAGAGTAAGAAAAAAAAAAAGGTACAAAGGCTATATTTTTTTTACCACCAAAACTATTTTTAGAAAAAATTAATAACCTAATTTTTTTTTTTTTTAAGCCCAATTTTTTTAAACGAACCTTTTATATTTCATCCATTTTTTTTAAAGTAAAACTAGACAGATTATTAATATATTCATTTCAATAATTCAGAAAAGTATATAAACGAATTATTTTCTTCTTTCTTTTTCTTTCTTTTTCTTTTTCTTTTCTTTTTTTTACTATTGAATGAAAAGATTAATACAACTTTCCAAACATTTTTCTACAATACAATATAATACTATGATCGAAAAAGCTACCTTAGCAGCTGGGTGTTTTTGGTAACTATTTATTTTTATTTATTTTTATATTTATGCAGAAAAAAAATATTATAAATAAAAGTGATCACTAATATAAATTTTATAAATTAATCATAGGGGAGTCGAACATATTTATAATAAACATTTTAAAGAACTTGGCATACAAACAAAAGTAGGTTATATTGGTGGTAAAACACATAATCCAGATTATTATCAAGTATGTAATTAAGATAAAGCGAAATAAAACGAATAAAGAAAAATCAATATAGCTAAAGACCATTCAATTTATATATATATATATATATATATTAAATAATAATAATTAAATAGGTATGTTCAGGAAAATCAGGGCATGCTGAAGCAGTAGAAATTACTTTTGATCCAAAAAAAATAAGCTATGCAACTTTAATCAACTTTTTTTATTCTATGCATGGTAAAAAGAATTAAATAATATTAAGAAAATGACTAGTGAATGAATATTACTAATATACTACTATTCTATTAATAATAAAAATAATTACGATATATATACATTTCATTATTTAGATCCTACAACAATAAATAGACAAGGGCCTGATGTTGGTATGTAATACTGACAATAAAGAGCTATAAAATAAAGGGTGCTATATGTTTTATTTATTTAAATATCAAATATTAACTCACACACCTAATAACTTTTTTTATTATTATTTTACATCTTATAGGTACAGAATATAGATCAGCTATTTTTTACCATTCACCTGAACAAAAATCAATTGCTGAGCAAATTACAAAAGAAGTCCAAGAAAAGCATTTTAAAAATCAAGCAATTGTTACTGAAATAGTCCCTGCTAATGGAATATTTTATGATGCTGAAGAATTTCACCAAGTAATAATAATAATAATACATGTATAATTAAATATATAATATGTAACGGCATCTTATTTTTTCTTTTTTCTTTTTTTCTATTTATCTTTATTATTATTATTGTTTTTCTTATATTAGTCTTATTTAGAAAAGAATCCCTATGGTTATGAGGTAAAATGGATAAATATTATAATAGGAATAAAAAAAATAACAGTAAAAATGAATATTAGCATTATTATTATTATTATTATTATTTTTGGATTGTATATTTATTTTATTTTACTTTATTTTTTATAAATAGTGTCCAACACATTATCTTAGATGGTAGTTTTTTATAGCCATATGTTTTATTATTATTAATAAATAGATTTTTATAATATTGAAAAAATTAATAAGAATGATTATATACAAGAAAGTAATGAATGGAAAATGAATTTGATTCTTTTTTTTTAGAAAAAAAAATAAGAAAGAAAAAAAAAAACAGAAAAAAAAAAAGAGAAAAAAATAGATGATGGGTGGATTTACTCTAAAAGAGGTAAAAAGAACGGAGTGTTGGAACAAGAAATATAATCAGGTGGAGAAGAATCGCTATTATATGCTGGTGTGAAAGATAAAGGGTGTAATAAACTTTCGCCTTCAATATAATATTCAATAATCCGTTGTCTTTCTAAATCGATTTCTTTGGTAACAATTTTTATTTTTTCTTCCAATTTACGAATGGCTTCATGATTAAATGCATTGATAGTTTTAGTGATCGTTTGAATTCTTTCATCAAAGGAAACTTGTAATTTGATTAATTGTTGATACCAACTCTGGATATCATCTACATGATTATAAATATATAAAGAATCAACATTAGAAAAATAGACCAATTGTCATCTCTATTACTATCATTATTTATTCTTAATATTTTAAAAAATAAAAATAAAAATAAAATTACCTTTACGCCTTTCAAAAGAATTAATCTTGTTTATTTTAGTTAACGATTGCTCTATTTTTTCTGTCAGTTTGGAAATTGTTGTTTCATAAAAAGAAGAATCATAATACTCTGAAGAGAGTAAACCTTTAAAATTATTTAATAATACTAAAAAATCTAAAATAAAGTAAAACACAAATTTAATAAAATAAATACCATTATATGCTATTCTTATTATTCCATTTTAATAATTTATTTATATATTTACCTTGCAAATCTTTATTCTGTTGATTTAAATCAATGTCTATTCCTTTCTTTTCCGCTTCATCATAAATAAAACGCAGTTTTTCCACCGAAAGATCTAATTCTGGTTTCGCTTGTATAAATTGGTTTTTCGCTTTTACTATATCACCAAAGTATCGGTCAATAATCTTTTAATAATAATAAGAATGAAAAAAATTGAAAATATGTCAATATATAATACATTTATACTACCTTTATTATATTATATTAGATTATTGATTATTTATTACCGTTTTTCTTTTTGTTTGATAATAATTTAACTTATTTTCCAAGTAAGACTCGTGGTCCGAATGTTGATGTGGTACACTAAAAATCTATACATATATATATATATATATATATAAATAATCAATATCATTATATTTATCTAGGTTACCATAAACAGTATTTAAACACCGCACAATCTTTTTTTCTTTTTTTACTTTTTCCAACATATCATTTAATTGATAACGAATTTGTTGATAATTTTTTATCTTTGATTCTAATTCTAATTTCTATATAGTAATCATAATCATAATCATAATAATAGCATATAATTAATTAGCCGAAAATATATTATACATATATTACTAAATCATGATCAGCCAACGTATCTATTACCTTTAATGTCGCCAAAGAATATTCATGAAAGACAATTTCATATTGTAATTTTTCATGTTGCAACTGATTAAATAGCTGATGATAATTATCTTTTATAAGATCATCTTGTTTTTTGATATCACGTAAATGCTGTCTATATTTATCATAAGCTTGTTTACTATTATTTATAAGTCACAATAATTAAAATCAACAATGATAATAATAATAAAATCATTATTATTATTATCATATTTATAGCTATAATTATATTTATTCATAATAAGAAAATTATTATATTTTTATTTATTATCTCACGTTTTTTTTTCAACAAGTTGACAGAATTGAAAGGAAGTTTGCATTTTATTTTGTAAAGTATCGTAATGAGTAATAGCCTGTTCTAGCTGTTGATACGTTTCTTGTTCATTTTCAAGTTGCTCTTTTAATTGGAAATACTGTGTTGAGTAAAGTTGTATAGTTTCCGTAAACATGATATATCTTTTCTTTTTTTTTTAAAAAAAAAAAAAAGAGAGAGAAAAAGGGATAAAAAAAAAGGTCACTAAAAAATAAATAGGTTGATTTTTATTAATGATCGCATGATCTTTACAGATTTCCCATAAGCTGACTTTTAATGTTGTATGCTACTATCCTTTCTGTACATTACATAATAATTAAAGTAATTCTTATAATAATGGAATCTAGTTGATATATTAAATTAAAATAAAGGATTCGTAGGATTAATAAATAAAATGAAATGGCTTGCTGTTTTTATTACCATTATTATAACGCACTTACTAGTATTTATTATTATTATTTCTCCTACTTAAGTTATTATATCCAAGTTTAGTAAACACTACATCATAAGATAAACTTTTTCAATACAGATAAAGTCAAACATAGAATGATAATGCTGATGATGATAATTTATTTTTTATTGATTTTTATATTTGATTTTTTAATAAATGCCATTTTTTTAATATATATATATATATAAATAGATATGCTACATATTTTCTTATAATTCATTTCCAACTGTAATCCAATAATCCCGTAAATTATTTTTTCGACCAAATATTTCTAAATATTTTCCATTAGGTACCAATTCCTCTATCAATTCATATAATTCTTCAGGTTTTTGACTTTGACCTCTTCTTTCTGAGAAAATAACATCTGTTCCAATTGAACGACGACAACCGGGAGGATCGTCACCCTATTACACATTTTAATAACGATAAAAAAATAATAATAGAGATATAATTGAGTATGATTATTATTACTACAAGTCCATATTCATACACATTACTATTATTATTGCAATTACCTTTTTACCAACAAGACATGTTTCTTTGGCGTGTTGTAAATAATATCCATGACCTTTTGCCATACGTCGATTAACTGTTTGTTTTACCCATGTAATATCATCAACATAACTATTTTAATATAATATAATTTATACACATATAAGTTAATGAAAAAGAAAAAGAAAAAAAAGCTAACATGTTTTTTTTTTTTAAAAAAAAAAAAAGTATCATCTTACGTATAACCCCATCTTTCCATCATTTCAAAAGCTCTGGCATACTTGTTATTAATCACCCAAATGAAAATAAATCCATTTTTCTGTAATTTTGGAATAGGAAGTTCTTCTATACATACATCAGGTAATTGTTGGTATGCGATAGCCACCTAATTATTATTGTTATCATTATTAATATGCTATATATTTATGTTTGTATCCATATCCATATTTATATCACTTACACCACGAGTAGGAGCGCTAGTGGCCAATTGCCATGGTGGATCTGCTACAATAACATCGAATTGGACTTCTTTAGCTAAAGCCTGTTGCATTTTAAAAAGTGTAGAACATAAAATAATAATAAAGTAAGTAGTCGTTCTTTTGTTTCATCATGATTATAAAATGGGTAGTATTTTTTTTTGAAAAAAATGTAAAATAAAATAAACCTACATCCCAATCAAAAGTCATGACATTAGCTTTAATAGGTATACACCAATCTGGGGCTTCATAATCTAAAATAAAAAAAAAAAAAAGATATTACCATAAATCAGTAAATAGATAACAATAAACATTGTTTATAATATATAATGCTGGTGATGGCATGATAACTTTACCTTTATAATTGATTTCTGCCTCTGCTAACTCTTGCTGTTTTTTTTGATCAGCTTTTTTTTTTTTTTCTTTTTCTTCTTCATCGTCTGATACCTCTATAGGTTCTTCTTCCTCTTCCTCTTCTTCTTCCTCATCTTCTTCAGTATGTTTTCGATACATATAATTCATAATACTATTGACTTGCTTTTTCCTTGGTTCAGGGATAATATGAGGGTTTTCATCGCCAACTGTTCTTAAATCATCCATTTTATCCATTTCTTTTATTAAAGTATCAATTTTTTGAGTTATCTCTTTTTCTTTTAATAGTAATACTTTCAGTTGATCATCACTAACATTATTGATATCTTTTATAGGTGGTATTACTTTTCCTTTTCCTTTTTCATTATTACTCTCATTATCAATACTATTATCGCCTGCTGTATCAGGCAATATGGCGTTACGAAGACTAGAAGGTGTCCTTGGGCTAGTAGTTTTTGAAATAGATGTTCGCGGATTAGCTCGTTTTGTTGTTGCTTTTCTTTTAGGAGGCATGGTTTATATTTATTTAAAAATAAAAAATAAAAAATAAAAACACCAAACGCGCTCTTTTTCTTTTTTTTAAGATGAAAATAAAAAAAATCGTTTTTGTAAATCAAAATTAGAAAACCGGTCACCTGCCATTTTTTTTTACTTCCGAGAATTAAACCGGGCCGAGGAAGCAATAGAATGAAAAGATTTTTTTTTTTTTATTGAATGGAATATATAGAAAAATCAATTGGAGAAATACAAGAAAGGAAAGAAGAAAAAATGAAAAATTGGGTACTTTTATTTTTAATTCATTGTTTATCAAAATTTAACATTTTAGCTTCTCCCTTACTTTTATTATTATCAACGAATAATAATATTAATAAAAGTACACGTTATGTTTCAATGCATCTAAACCATTATAAACATACATAGATATATTTATTATTTATATATCCAAATTAGTTTATTATATAAATTAATAATAATCATTAAACTCCTTTTCATAGTAATATCTTTTTTATATAGATTTTTATTGATTTTAACTATATTGTATACATACATATATATATATATATATATATATATATATATGTTGTTTTATATTTTTTACATAAAAATTATAAATGATAGGTTATTATTACTTTCGTTGTTGATGCATAGGGTATTAAAAAAATTATGGGATTTCTATTCTGGATTGAAACCATTCATAATGGAAATGCATGTTGGACCAATCAGATATCAAGTTTAGCCCACGCGATGTAGTTAAGCAGGAGAGAAAAATTAAAAAAGAGCTCAGAAAGAAAAAAAAAAAAAACGAATCACCCCTCTCTTTCCTTATTTCATTAGTTTAATCAAATTTTTTTTTTTCTTATTTAACTCACTTTCTCACTTTTTTCTTTCTTTCTCTCTCTCTCTCTCTCGTTTTCTTTTCCATTCCTTATTTTCATCTTTCTTTCTTCCCTTTCAATTTATTACATATACATATTCATATTCATATACCATTTTTAATCATTTTTTATTTCTTATACTTCCCCTTCTGCTACTTTATTATATATATATATAATATTTCTATTTGATCAACTTTACTCATCCATTCATTCTCTCACCTCAAATATAACATAATATAATAGGAATATGACATGCTTTGATATTGCCAACTTTCCAACTCTTAAACTTGTCAAAATAGTTTCCAACTTATTAGAATCTATTTGTATAGCAAATCAGGGTATCCCTTGTAAACAACTATCAGGTTTTCACTCAAGAGCTGTACCCCACATTTCTATTGAAACTTACATAACTCGTATTTTGAAATATACACCTTTTACCAATGAAGTTTTATTTTGTATGTTGATTTATTTCGATCGCATTGCAACTTTACAAAAAAACTTGATTAATATTAATTTTTTAAATATACACCGATTCATTATAACAAGGTAAAATAATAATAGAAACTCCTCTTTTTTATATTTAATGAGAATTATTGGTTTAAAAATTAATGTAATCCTTTTTTTTTTATTTAATTTTATTTAATTAGTATTGTAGTAGCAACTAAGAGTACTTCCGATATTTATTATAGAAATTCAAGATATGCAAAGGTATATTAAATCAAAAAAATAGAATAAAATAAAAACAAAATAAAAAAAGGATCATATATAATAACAATGATAATAATACGTCTATTTTTATTATTATTATTATTATTAGGTGGGTGGCATTTCGATTGAAGAGCTATTTAGACTTGAATTTGAATTATTAGAATTATGTGATTATTCTATTCATGTACCCTTGGATGAATTACAAAACTATGCCAACCAATTATGGAATTTAACTTTACAAAAGAATGACCCAACTTTATTAAATTTATTATTACCACCCTCTCCTCCTCCACCTATCATGATGATCACATCTCCCATTCCTACTTCATCATCTTCATTCAAACCCACTACATCATCATCATCATCATCAAACTCTTCTTCTCATTTACAAAAATCAACTTGCTCTTTATTCCCATTAACACCTCCTTATGAAAATGTAACTATAGCAACTACTCCATCATCTTCAAAGTCTAAAAAGTATATTAAACGTTCTCACCCATATGCTAGACCTCCTCCTCAACCCTCTTCTTCACTTTCCTATTAATCCCCTATTCATTATTACTATCATTTTCTATCTTCTCTACTTGTCACTTCATTCATTTACATATTTATTTGTACCAACCTAATTGCATCTTTATATATATTTATATAATTTATTTTATTTTTTTGCATATCTCGTAACCGTATCTTGCATGATCTTTTTTCTTATTTTTTTTAATAATTCATATAATATTTCCAATTCTTTCCAATAATTGATACCATTCTATTTTTTTAAAAAAATTTTAATTTTGTAATTATTCTTAACAATAAATCTATTATTTTATATATATATATATATATATATGTATATATATATGTATATACATGTATATGCTGAATCTATCAAGGGCTTTTTAAAAAGGTAAAAATAAAAGGATATATATGACTGCTGTTTTCTTTATATAATTATTTATTCTTTGTTGATGATATGGTGAATTGTCGTTGTATCAAAAGGACATTTAAAGTTTTTCTTTTTTTTTTTTTTTGATGGTGTAAATAAAAATAATAATAAAAAGGGAGAAATTATATAAAAAAAAAAAAACAAATAAATCTACTCGAGAATATATATATATATATAAAGAATACAATTGCATGTCTAATATGTTTATTCAAATACTTGTTTGCCTTCAGGAGCACCTGGAATCGTTTTTTTCAATCCCTGTATTTAATTAAATGATAATAATAATAATAATAATAATAATAAATATATTTAATATAAAAATGTAATAATGATCAATACACATAATGATATCATCCTATTATATATATATATATATATTTCTCTTCTTTTCTCCCTCTTACCAATTTTTCAAAAACACAAGTGTTAAGACCTTTTTCAGCCTTACGACATTTATTCAACTCTTGATTGTTTTGTTCCAAACATTGCCAGTGAGCTTCGAATTCTTTATCACAGTTTTCTCTAAGTTTGGTGATCCTATTTTAACCATAATTGTTGTTATTAATTAAAAGAAATAAAAAATTAGAGGATGATAATATTTATATATATATATATATATATATATATATATATATATATATCTTATCAGCAAACTATTTTCATTTTTATTCCATTTATTATACTTACAAGTCAATAGCACAACGAGTAACTTTACGGCCTTCTTTAAGACAGTGTTTAGGATCATTGTTTTCATTTTTACAAAGCATAAAATCATCATTATAATCTTTACAATAAGCACCAATAAAAAAGGACGCGCTTTTTAAAGGAGCAGAGCTGGCGCCTACTTCATCGACTTTGGGAATATCAGAAGGAAGAGGTGTAGGGTCAACAAATTCTTTGGTGGTTAAGTTGGTTTTAGCTTGAGCAGACATTATTTATTATATATATATATATTATATTTATATCTAAAGATATTTATATCAATCATATTTTGTCATTTTTATCAATAAATAAATAAATCGTTGTTGTTGTTGTTGTAGTTGTAGTTATTATAATACATGATAGTGGTAATTACAAGAAAAAAAATTGACGTAGATAGTTGATGAATATTAAAAAAGTATAAAATAAAAAGTTGATATATTTTTTAATAAAAAAAGAAAAAAAATAGAAAATTTAGTTATTCTTTATATGTTCAATATTACCTATTTATAATTATTATGTTCATTTTCCCGTTTTTTTTAATATATTTTATTACACATACCTTTGGTTTAATCAAAGAATTGTTAAAGAAAAGAAAGAGAGCTAGTTTTTTAAAAAAAATAATAATTTTTATTTTATATGGTTCATAATTTTTAAAATTCCTTTGCAGTCACGAAGTCTAAGGATGAAAATAAAAACATAGCAACAAAATATACATAGAGATGATAATATTACCATGATCATGGTAAAAAAAAATAATTTATCGCTATTATTTCGAAAATATCAAGGTATATAAACTTTTAAATGGCAACAAGTAAAGTTAGAAAGAAATAGCAAGTTAAACTGGTTGATGATGACATAGACCTGTTGCCCTTTTTATCAAACAAAAGCTTTTTAAAAAAATCGGAACCTTAAAAAAGTATATATGTTGAGTGCAATGATTAGTATAGATGTTTATTTTTTTTTTATTTTATTTTTTTAAGCTAGTTCTATTATTTTATTTGTTTTCTTCAGGTGGTTGACTCTTATATATATATATATATATAACAAAATTCATTCAATAACTTTGCTCTTGGGCGACTTTATATAAAATAGCTAAGTATAAAAACAAGTTTAATGGTTATTTGTTTTTGTAATAATATTTTATTTTTAGAAAAAAAAAGCACCTTGATAAGAATAATACTTTACTTCTTTTTCTATAATTTATTTTTTATATCAAAAAATTAATATTTCAAATAACATTCAATTGGCATTTTATTATCTTGTATTTATTTAAATGACATATATAAAAAAGGCGAATCCATTAAATGTATTGGATACTTTTAATTTAAACTCAGTTTGGGGGAGCGGGACTTTTGTTTTTTTATTAAAAACCTTCAAATTGATTTTTTTTTTTTTCTTTTTCCTTTTTCCCTCAATTTTTTAACCATTTTAAAATACCACAATATAAAAATAAATAAAAATAATATGGCGGTGAAAAAAGGCAAAAAAACACCTTTAACGTCAGGTACTAATGCAACAATTGATCAATATTTTAAAGTGAAAAAAGAATCCACTTCTATACCAACAAACAAAACTCGTAATGTAGATGAAAACTTTAATAGTCAACCAGTTGATGACGATGATATGAAACTATTATTATTATCCCCAGAAAGGAAATCTGAAAAAATAACAAAACAAACAAAAAGAACACCTTTGGCTGAAATACGTACGACTGATTCAAAACATGCTACTTTTTCAATGGCACTTTCTTCAAAAAAGAAACCTTCCAAACCTGCTTTCGTTGTATTACGTGACGAAGATATTGATAATGGTGTTACGGAAGCGCAGCAACCCCCTTCAAATGATACGACGACATCTACAACTACATCCCAACAACTACAGCAGCAACATGATTCTTTTTGGACTCAATCGGTACCTATTGGAAATACATTAAATTCACAATCGTCTATTACGTCTTCTCCAGTTCATGTTGATGATACGCAGGATCATTTTTTAAAGTTATTGGATAAAGAAACAAGTATTCAAAATGAAGGTGAAAATGATAATGATGAAGAAGGCATTCGTATAGATAAATTATTAGATTCAGATGATGAAGATGATGAGGAAGAGGGTGATGACCCATTCTTTGACGATTTAGATGATCCATTTATTACAAAGACAAATAACAAACGACGAATACCGTATGCTTCACCATACTCAAATAAACGACAATGTCCCTTCTCAGTAGCTTCCACTCCTGGATTACATCATAGTAGAAGAATAAAAGGAAAATCCCTATTTGATGAAAACGAAAATGATGACGATGATGATGATGATGACCTTCTTCCTCCTGATTCAATGTTATTTATCAGCAATAATAATATCAATAACAACAACAGTACTATCTCTTCTTCACCGACAGCAGATGATCAAGAAAATGACTTTTCTTCTGAATGCAATAACACTAATAGTAATAGTAATGATAATAATAATGATAATAACAATTTTATATCAACAACAAGAACAGATTCATTAACAACGGATGATCAAATAAAATCAGATACATACTCAACTTCAGAACCAGCCTCACCATTAAATATTAACGATAATAATCAAGATATTATATCACCAAAAGTAATAACAAGCAGTCCAATCATTGAATATTCAATATCAGAATCCATGACATTCCCAATAGAATATCATTTTGATGATGACAATGATGATGATGATAATAATTATATCATTAAGGCAAAAGAAAAGGATGATGAAAAAGAAAAAGAAAGTGATAGTGATATTAAAAAGAATGATAATAACAACAACAATAATAATACCAATTATACCCCAATTGATAACAATCAACATAAAACCATCAATGAAAATAACTATTCATATTATTCACCACCAATAATACAAGAAGACGAAAAAATAAGATCCACCGTCTCATCTCCAGCCAAATCAACCATCTTATTATCATCACCTTCCAAATCACAACTCAAATCAACTTTAACTTCACCTTCAAAATCACCTTCATCAATAAACATCAGCCAACTAGATACTCTTCCTCTATCATTACCTTCAGATACTTCTTTGGATATACATATTGCGTATCCTAATCCTCGCGGGGAATCCATTTTGGAAAAATTTGATTTATCTGAAAAGTGATATATATAGGAAAAAAAAAGCCAAGAGAAAAAAAAAAGAATTATGATACTTCTTTTGATTTTTATTATTACATGCATCTATTACTATTATTATATATAAATTTTATTGATTTTATTATTATTATTATTATTATTATTATTCCCTTTGTAATTAATTAATCTTTTCAGTTTTTATTTTACATATATTATTTGCACTTATTAAACATAATGCACCTTATATACTGAATTACTATTTTTTTTATTATTATTTTTTAACATCCTTTACCGTTTATAAATCCTATTTTTTTTTATTTTTTTTAATAAATTTCAAAAGTTATAAATAGTATAGTCATTTATATGTACACATTACTATTTTTATATACCTTCCTACAGAAATATAAAACTCAGGCATAAATTTTTTATTAAATTCTACCTCATGAATATTAATATACACAAGTATTTGAAATACTAGACGTGTGAATTAAAGCGCACAGGTTACCCGGATAAAATATATCATTATATTGACCAAACCTTTTATAATATAATATTATTAATTTATAATGATAGTAAATAAGTAGCAAATAGAATAATAACGAGTATTCATTGTTTATATACTGAAATGTAGCATCTATTCTTATTTTTAATATCAATAATAATAATAAAAGTAACAAAGAAAGTAAAGAAAATTGGAAATATCAAAACCCATTCTTTTTATTTCTATTTTTCTTTTTCTCATATATATATGTATATGTATATACATTTATATTATAAAAGTATTTAATTGCTCTACTCAATGATGTCTATTTTATTTGAGCAATGTAATATTTTTATATGTGTTTATTTCTCAACACTGGCTGGTTACTATATTGATTTAGTACTGCCATATACTATTAACTATTTACACAAAATATTTAATAATAATTTTATATGATCATTTAGTCATTTTAAATAATTACTAATGGTATCTATTTTATTTTTTATTTTTTTTGAGAGTAACCATTCAATATATGACAATACAGCTATATATTTTTATAATTAGAAATATCCAGTCCAATTCAATCCCAAAGTATTTATTCATTTTTATTGAGGTAGTGTACTTATGGAAACATTATTGAAAAAGACTAGTTGCAAGTTAATCATATTGATTAAACCTTTCCAGCTTTCAACTTTAGTCGCTATTTTAGGGTAAACTGGTCATAACCTTCTATTATGAATATATGCCACATTTTATTTAAACTCAGGTTATATTTTTATAATATCTTCTTGTACATGATTTTAATACAAAAAAAACCTTATATGTGTAGGAAAACTTAAGTAATGAATAAAAAGTAGAAATTTACATACACTATTCTTCTTTATTTATTTATGATTACTTTTTTTTATTTTATATAAAATTATTCTCTGATTAAATAAATAAATGTATATATATATATATATCTTTTCTTTTTCTTGGCTTTTGACTTTGTATTATTATTATTTATTATTATTTTTTGTATCAGAAATTTGTAAAATATTAAATGTATATTTAATTTAATAAAGTAGTTGTTTATTTACACTCCGCTATTAATTTTTTTGGGTGGGGATAGAATTATAAATTTGTCTTTTTTTTCTGTCTCTCTTCCTTTTCCACTACTTTCTTTTTTTAAAAAAATAAATTTGAATCGTTAATATATTTATATGGTCTAATATTATTATAAATTCATTCATTTATTTTTTTATTTATATTGGAATAGCTAATAGAAGGATATTTTTATTTCCTTATTATAATTTATAAACTTTTGTATACCATTTTTTTTTTTTATTTTTATTTTGTATATATATATATATAATTTTTATTTTATCAAGTTCGCATATTGGGAAATAGAGACAAGAAAATGAAGCCAGTTGGTAGTTCATATTTTACTCATCAGCGAAAACAAAGTAATAACAGCACTCTTCATAATCCAAATCTATTACATCATAATAAAACTCATTCACCTATCACATCATCGTTTCCTTCCTCAAATACCTCATCTAAATTACGTGGTATCCAAATCAATATTAGTAGTGATCCTTTTCAACATCGTATCCCAACATATGTTCAACGGTACTGGCATGAAAGTCGATTTAAACAATATTGGCTGGTCATTCGGATTAAATGTCAACAACAATATCAAAAAATACGCCCTTGGCAATTACTTGTATTTTTGATCTTGATTATCTTTATTTGCTTTTTTTTATTATTTCATGTGGGTTTCTTTAGTGGAAAACAATATCAAGATTGGAAACATGATCATAAAGTGAATTCAAATCAAATCGATCTATTAGAAAATGTTTACCCTCTAAGTGGAAAAGGATTTACTACTTTAATCATTATGGTTCCTTCTTTTTTATATTCAGTACCAACTTCTTTACATCATCATCACAACAACAACGATGACAATGGTAACCATCAACAACAAAGCAATAATAATAAAAATAATAAAGTTATAGATATAGTGTCTTCACTGTGTGAATATGATATATTTAAACATGTGATGATATGGAAGAATTATGATGATCAAGAACTCGAACAATTCAATTTAAGTTTGGAAGAAATAGAAAAATTAACTGGGTGTCCTATAGAAAGAATGAGCTTACATCATATAACACCTAATACAAAAGGAATAGCTCGATATACAGCTTGTAGTATGGCTACCACACCGTATTGTTATTTTCAAGATATATCTTATCCACCTCGTCACCTACGTAGTCTCTATGCCAATTTCTTACAATCACCTCATTTAATTCACGGTGAATCGATCGACGCCTTACATTATGTCAAGAGTCAATGGTCATGGTGTTTATGGAATGAAGGTAAATAAGTAAATAATAAAGAGTAAAACAATCATACATGAATAGAGTAGAGAAGCAATTAATTGAATAAAAAAAAAACAATGAAATTGGATTTTTTTTTTACCATACGGTTTAATATAGATTATCAACTTCATGCATGCCACAACACACCCGGATCTGGATTGTTTTTATCAAAAGAAATGGCTAGTGCATTTATAAATTTAATGGAAGTGAATCCACTTGATCCAATTTATGCAGATATGTATTTTTCAATTTGGTATAATCAGCCCACCTATCTATTACAAGGATCCCCCTCATCATCATCATCCATAACAGGTGATAGAATGTCAACAGAATTATTACAATATAATGTAGAATTAACCAATGAAGAAGTCGCCCATTTACAAAAGGCAGCTGTGGTTTTATTTAATAATTTACGTAGTCAAAATGGTATCTTTGCAGAAACACAGGATTCACCAAAAATATATACAGAACGGAATGCAAGATCGCCTTGTTTTAATGATAGATGTCTCTTTTTAACTAATCTGAATTCTTTACCTACCATGGATTTATTTGATTATCACCCGGAATATGATATGAAACAATTTATAAAACTACATGATGATTATTATAATGGGGAAAGATTTCAACAATATGCTTATTCTTATGCTGTAGATGATCAAGATGCTACTTTTTGGTTATCTGATAAAGGTAAATTAATAATAGGGTATAAATATTAAGGGAAAAATAAAAGTAGAAAAACAAAAAAATAATATATAAAATCTCGTTATTTACTTCATTTTTAATTTATAAATGTTGTTTGCTTTAATATTTCGTTTTATATATGATAGTAATTCAGAAAGGGGATTATATTGGATTGGACTTATTAATGCCTATGCCTATCATATTAAAATATAGAATACTTGTCGATCATCCATACAGTTTTAGAAAGACTATTCAATTACAAATCTCATACGATGGCTCAACTTGGATAGAATTACCATTAGAAATGAAGTGTACACCTACTATGGGTCTTAAGGAAAAGAAAAAGAAACGATTATTGGATTGTCAATTTATTATTTCAGTAACAGGGTACAGGTTTATAAGATTGAATGTATTACGTGATTTAGATTATCATTTTATGGTACATGATTTCTCAGTGGATGCAAAGGTGAGATTAGATGTGAATGGGCAACCTTTAGATATTGGATTAGATAATAGCGTAGATATATTGGAAAATTAATATATATGTATATTCAATCATTATTGTTATAACTATTATTATTCGTTTAGCATTTTTTTTTAAAAAAAATTACATTCTGTATTATTTTCATTTTTTTAATTTTATTTTATATTAATAATTATAATTTGTTTTCAATGACAAAAATATACATTTTTTTTATTTTTGTAATAAAAATCGCCTTAATTTACTTATATTAGTCTGATATATTCATTTTTTCATTTTATAATCCACTTAATGACAAATACGTGTACATTTTATTTATTATATCTTCTATAAAAAAAGCGCCTGCTTTTATTTTAATTATTTTTCCTTTTTAAATTGAACTTCAATATTGCTAATGCCAACGGGTTCATTGGATTTTTCATCATAATCAGCCCATTCCTGTTCGGTTAAATCAATTTCTTCAAAAGGTGTTCCGGATTCAGTTCCTTTGGCTGACCATGGTTCCTACAATTTATTTATTAATAAAATATCATGAATTAACGTGATAATATTTCTTCTATTTTTTTATTTTAATTCAAAAAGTTAACTTACTCTAGGGGAAAAATCTACCATTTCTAATCCTCGAACATCAAATACAGCTATTTTTTGAAATTCACCCGATTTTGTATAAGGAATGGTTTTACTATTAATTTCAAATTCTGTGTGTAATAAATAGAGAAAAAGTAATAAGTAAACATATTTAAAAACTAAATCCTTCATCATTTCCACCTTGGACATTATACATATTTTTCAAAACTTACGTGCTGTGGACTCTCTTTTACAAAATTTGCATCTCATAACAAGATTGGCTTGACCACGCGAACCAGATATATCATATTCATCCTGTATTATACCATAATTAAAAAAAAAACAATAAGTCATTCAATATAATATATTTCATATGAAACCTTCTTCAAAATCGCCATTTATTATTTATCATTATCATCCTTATTACTACTATCTTATTTACTTACTTGACGATTGAAAGATATCCAGTTTTCGTCGATTTCATGACAACTACCACATTGAATCTATTTGAAAAATAAAATTAAAATAAAAGGATTATTTAATTAATACTGTCTTTGATTTTATTTTGAAATACTCATAAGAATCCATTTTCATAAATATATCTACCTTGAAATGCCATTCATAATTATCTACAGGTACAAGTTCGGTAACATTTTCAAGGTCTGCCTTTAAGTAAAGTCCTAATTTCTTTTATGTATAAATAATAATAGTAATAGCGATGAAAAATAAACAAAAATACCTAGTCAATATTTAATATTTAATTTAAATTAATTAATGAATAAAGATATTATTCAATTTACCATGTTTTCTTAATAAAAATAAAAAATAAAAAAATAAAAAATAAAAAATAAAAAATACGTATAAAAGAAAAAGGTTGAAAAAAGAAAATATTTTTTTATCGCAATATAAAAATATATAGGCTGTTCCAAATTTGGAAGGCGTCCGTTGGGTTGCGCCTCTTTAACTTGACCTTTTTTATTATTATTCCTCTTCTTTAATATATTTTATATTCATACTATTTATTAGAATGATTTAAAAGTATATAAAACAGCAATATAGGTTATGTTATCATTATGATCCGTATTATGTATTAATGTTATTATTTATTTTAGGAAAAAAAAATTTATATACCTTATTTGACTGCGTATATTTTGGTTTTTATTAAAACACAAGTACTCGCATCATTATTTATGTATAAAAATATTTTTTATTATTTAGTTTGCCATTATAGTTTATTTTTTATCATTAATTACATTCTAATTATTCGTTCATGTAGCAATTGAAGAAAAAGTTATTTTGAATATATGTATATAAATATAATTAGGATTTTCTCTGAATCAAATACTTTCCAAATATGGAAAATTTAGTCTCTCTGTATAAAAATAATTCTAAAAAAAAGAACAAAACTAAATATTTACAAGTACATATAATCTTTTCTCCAAACATTACTATTCAGTATATAAGTTATTTAAATGATCGCTTCATTAATTGGGTAAGGTTAGAATATCACTTGAGAATAAAAAATAAACATGGATGAGTTTGAATTTTTTTGGTCAATTTTTTTTTCCCGTTTCTTTCATTTTTTTATATAAATTGAAATAAAATGAATATACGACCTTATTATATCTCAAAGACAATGAACAAGTTAACAACAACAAACTATAAAATTTGCTTTATATATGCACACACACACAAAAAATGATCATTTTACTACTATCTATATACTATAATTGAATTTGACTGCATTATTTTATATGATGGTAAAAATAAACAGAGATAAAAAGTAGTTACAAGTACTGAAAAACATTAGTAATAATTCACAATCTATAATACGAATTTTTTCATATATATATGTGTGTATACATGCTGTTAATAATTATATTATTATTATTATTATTATAAATATTTACTATAAATGATAGAGACTCTTTAAAAAGAAAATTACTTCTTTCATTACCAGTATTTTCTATTTAATCTCATCTCTCAGCTTCTTGACTATAAGAAGATAGTAGATTATATTGAAGACATGTATAAATAGCTAACTGATTCGTAATACTACCAAGAAAAAAAAAGTAACAGTAAAAAACTCTTTGTATCCAAACTAAAACAATAATACAGCAGCAGTAACAATAACAGATATTATGATATCTATAAAAAATGCTATTTTTTTAATGTGGATTAAAAAAAAATAACAAAATTAAAATTTAAATATGTAGTATTATTATTACACGAAGATAATTATATTTACGATCACGGGATTAATCTTATATTAAAACAACTTATATATCTTTTCACATGTAAACCGAACGGATTTAACCCATACTGAATCTGCAAAACTCTTAATTCTTTTCATCAATTCCCACACTCAGTTTTTCTACAGAAAATCACTCAATTTTTTTTTGTTATTGATGATGGTACGAAAAGAATATAAAGAATTGGAAGTCTAGGTGAGTATAGAAAAAAGAAAATAGAAAAAAGAAAAAAGAAAAAAAAATAAAAAGTGTTTAATTAGAACGGTTGACTTGAGTTAATATGGTAATATAATTATAGATAATTCATTTTAATTACCTCAAAATTGACTTAATATTTGCATCACAGTTACTACGACGGCTATCCCCAATTACTTTGGTGTATTTACAAAAAAGGAAACAAAAACTTATTTAAGATTGTTGATAATCAACCTATAATGATATAAAGTGTAGAATATTTATCAATGACAGCCTGGTAAACAAACAAAGTGAAATGTATTGAGGCATTACATTTATGTGTATATATTATAAAATTAAAATATAGACAGTTATGATATAGAGTGAAAAAGTAAGTTATATTAATTAATTAATTAATTTTTTTTAGACTAGTTTTTTAGACTAGCTTTTCAATATTCAACATACTACTTCCGTTGTATACTGCACTGTATTAATTTGGTAAGCTAGTTTAATAATATTATTATATTAACAAATATACATATATATATATATATATTAATACAACGATAAAAAATAATTTTATACTTGTATATACTGTCTTTTTTATATAAATATATATTAAATAAATATGAAATTTTATAAAAGTATTCATATCTGTTTGTTATTGATAAAAAAAATTACATGCTTTCATACGCTCTCACTTTAAAGATTAAATGAATCTATTATTTTCGATCCAACTAGAAAAGAAAAATGAAATAGTATATAATAAATAAAAAAAAAAAAAGATCATCAACCGAATAAATATATTAAATAGTTTTATCTATGCATATCATCATAACCACTCATCTCATATAAATATGTGATATTATTCCTCCTTGAAAGGGCCACTGGAATCAGTTGCATTACTATTATATACTTTTATATGATATACAGCTTAGTTTTTTTGAAAGGAAAAATTAATCAATATATCCTGTAAAATAGACAGTAATATTAGTTTAAAATTTTAGAGCGTTATACGACATAATAACAATTTAAGACTTTATAACAGTAACCATAACAAAAAAAAAGAAAAAAGAAAAAAAGAAAAAAAGAAAAAAAAATATAACACGATTTAAGAAGAAAGCATCGCAACATGAAAAATTCAACTAGAATGTATAATCAGCTATTAAAAACGTATTTGAAAATTGAACTACCCCATCATTTAATATATATATTTATATATTCTTTTTAATATTACCATTATTATAATTCTTAATCCTCACTACTATCTCTTTATCATTATTTATATTTTAGTGGTAAAGGTTATTCTTCTATATATTAATTTTATGGTAAGTAATATAAATTTATTGTTGTACGGTGTTGTGAAATATTAATTATTAAAGATACTATTAGTATATCTGTATATCTCCGTTGCCTTTCTACAAAATATACTACGTTTATATAATTTTTTTTTTTTTTTTTTTTTTGGCATTTATTGGCGTTTTTGGAATTTTTTGTCAATTTTTGGTCATTAATTTTATTAGACGGTACAACAATCTAGATCCTCTCATTACTTATAATGGTTAAATCGGTGGTTACGTTGATCATATGGTAAGTTTTGCGTGAATTCTATTTTCCTTTTTTTTATTTTTATCTAAAAATTAAATATTTTTTTTTAAAAAAATTAGTAATACTGTGATAAAGATAACAAATTAAAATAGAGTTTATCTATTTCCTAAAAAAAAAAAAAAAAAAATTATAACTATTTCCAAAAAAGAAAATAAATGTTAAAAAAAAAAATGAAATTTATATTAATATTAAAAATAAAATCCTGGTATTCTATTATTTCCATTTTTAGATTCTATTACCATTTGTAGCAAAACCAATCGATCACACAAGAAATATAACTTTTAATATTAATTTATACTCTATGGTTAAAATGAACTCTATGTATATTATTTTTTGTTAAATATGTGGAAACCGTGGAACATTTAATTTATAAAGATAACGATGACACCTTTTGTAAGTACGTTGACATAAGAAATTAAAATAATAATAATAACGAACTTTATATACAACACGAAAACAAGGTGTCCTCTTTATTGTAATACAAACATTTGGAAATTCATATAAATACTCGAATGTCATTTTTTTGATTTCGTTTTTTTTTCTTTTTCTTTACTCTTTTATTATTTTAAAAAACAGTAATCCTAATTCAATAACAATGAAATCTATTACCATCGCTACTTGTTTATTATACTCCTTTGTCTTTGCCAACGCTGCTGCCATTGCTAAAGGTCCTAAAGCTAGCAAGTCTCGCAACTATCTTATTCAATTGGATCCTAAAACTAACATTGATGATTTCATTCCTCAACTTTTGGAAGGTACTCTTGAATTAGTTGATAAAAATGAAGTATCTGCTCAAGGTAGCCCCGTTGCCGTTACAAAGAAATTTGATATCAATGATTCCTTCAAGGCTCTTAAGGTTAAAATCAATAATGATAGTATCTTGGCCAAGGTTTTAGCTCAATTCCCTGAAATTGCTACCATTATTCCTGATGATCCTATCAAATTCAATTTACCTAAACCTCAATCTATTAAGAAAGTTGACAAATTTTTGGTAAATATATAAATATACATTAATATATAATATACTTGTAATAAAATAAAATAATAGTAGTTATGTGATTTTTAATCTAATCCATCTCAATTTATAAATATATATTGAATAGCCTTTTGATATCATTTCTGCCCAAGGTTCCCAATCTGCTGCTCCATGGAATCTTGTTCGTGTTTCCCAACATACTCTTAACTTTAGCTCACCTTACTATTACCCTGACCATGCTGGGTAATTTTATTATTTTGAAATTAAAAATTATAATATATATATATATATATATTTACGCGTACTTATCATTATTTTTTACATTTATTTTTATAAAATAGTGAAGGAGTAGTTGTTTATGTTATCGATGATGGTGTCAACAAGGGTCATGTTGATTTCGGTGGCCGTGTTACTTGGGGTTATTCTACTATTAATGATGGTGATAATAATGGTGGTGGTCATGGTAATAATAAATAAAAAAATTCTAAATATACATGTATAAAAGAGAAAAAAAAAGAAAGAAAAAAAAATATGAATCGTCTATTTGTATAATAATTTAATTATTATTATTATTATTATTAAATGTGCATCAATAGGTACTCACGTTTCTGGTATTATTGCTGGTAACACTTATGGTGTCGCTAAAAAGGCCCAAATTATATCTGTCAGAGTCTTGGACAAGTCAGGATCTGGAAGTATGACTGATGTATTGGATGGTTTACAATGGGCTGTTCAACATTCCAAGACCACTGGTAAGAGATCTTTAGTAAACATGTCTCTTGGTGTAAGAAAGAGCTCTGGTCTTGCTTCTTTCGATGACGCCATTACTGCTGCTGTCAATGGTGGTTTACCTATTGTTGTTGCTGCTGGTAACTCTGCTGAGTAAGTATTTATTTTTTATTTATATACTTTTTTTTTTTTTTTAAAAAAATAAAAATAAAAAAGGAACAAATGGAAATAGTGATCTATGTACATATATTAATTTATTTTATTCTTTTATTTTAATTATTTTACTTTTCCAATAGTAACGCTTGTAACTACTTACCTGCCGGAAACCTTAGAGCCTATACTGTTGGTTCTATTGATAATGCCGACAAATTATCCTCCTTCAGCAGTTACGGTACTTGTGTTGACATCAATGCTCCTGGTTCTAACATTAAGAGTGACTACATCGGTAGCACCACTGCCACTACTATCATGTCTGGTACCAGTATGGCTTCTCCTCACGTTGCTGGTGTTGCCGCCTTACTCATTCACGATTTAGCTGATCCTACCCCCGATAACTTATACAACAAGCTTACTTCCATTGCTACTAAGGATAAGATTACTAATAACAAATCTGGAAATCCTAACTTGATTGCTTACAATGGTGCTGGTACTGCTTAAATTATTTGATTTTTACATTTTTAAAAGAAAAAAAAATAGTAATTTGTTTTCTTTGTAATTTTATATTAATGTACTATTTATAACTAATTAATTAAAAATATTTTAACAGGATTTAAAATATTAATTGCTTTTACTATGTAGTATTGCTATTTATTTATAATTCTCTAAATAAAACAGTGAATATTTATACTTCATAAACTATCTCTTTGATTTGTGTTTCTCTTCAGATACTAGTACATTATATATTTTAATTATATTGAAATTCGTTTTTAATTTTAATATTGTTATTATCAGTTTTTATGAAATTCCTAGAACTAAAAAAGCGTTTTACTGTGCTGTTTATTTTTTATACCAATTCTTTTGAAAAAAAAAAAAAAAAAGGGGAACGACCAAAGCAACTTTATTGTAAATGAACATAATTATAAATAATAGTACTAATGAAAAAGGAATTGTAATAGAAACAAGTTAGCGCTATTTTTATCTAAACAAACACCCTTTTATTAATATTATTATTTATAATTATTTAAAATCATTTCTATTACCTTACCATTAAATGAATAAAAACATTGAATAATTACCTTAGCAATTATAAAAAAAGTTATTAACTAAATTGATATCATCACTCTAATAAAAAAAAGTTGGATTTTTTAAAGTTTGCTGAATTTTAATAAAGAATTGAAATGAAATAATTTAATATATCTCTTTGTTACACAATAATAGACGGTAAATTCATTTTTAAGTATTATTCAATACTGTTTAGTTCCTTTAAGTGCTGTTCGATACTTTTCTACTCTGATTAAATATTTTCAATGTTATTTAATTACGAGTAAGTGTTATTAAATTTTAATTTTATAAAAGTTATTAATAAAAAAATATGTTTACTACACTAATTTTTAGTCATTCTAAGTATTACTATGTATTTGAAATCTATATAATGGTAGCTGTTACTATTATATTTTAAATATTATATTTACCGACAGTAAAAACAAGTTAATAAACTTGAGTATATTTTTAAAGAATATCGATAAGGGATATAATTTAAATTCAATCAATCAAAATGAGCTAATAATAAATGTTGTAAAAAATACAATAATATGAGTATCATTTATTTAAAAGTGTATGCAGTATCTAAAATCATCTAACTAATGCGATGTAATAATTAATCAAGTTATTACATTTTAAGCATAATAATGTTTTTTAATAAATTGACAAAAATTATTTTAGCATAATAAAGATAGATATTTAAACTATGAAGTATATTTAGTATACATCAAGCTACAATGGTATTTACAGCTAATGCTATTTTTAATTAATATTTTGTTTATTATTATTATTATTATTATTACAACATTATTTATTTAATACAAATAATTCTAGCTACATTAAAAAGATGTAGGCTTACAAATTTATTTTGTAGCAATAAAATTCTTTTCAAATATATTTGTACCCCTATATACTGTTTTATTATTACTAAAATAATAGTAGTTATAATAATAAAATCTCTTTTTATGCTGAAAATTCAGCCTTTTTCGATCCTTTGACTATTTTTTATTATATTAATGTATATATATATATATATATATATATATATATATATATATATATATTAGTTATTAAATAAACTTATTTATAAAAAAATATTAATATATGGTTGGCGAATTATGATATTTTCATGAAATTTTTACTACTGATACAATACTATAAAAAATCATTTAATTATATAATGATATTATGTAAAATAACGATCATTGTAAGCTGATATTACAATATTTTTCTCCAGTCTGCTAGGTGTTTTTAGCAAGAGAAGAGTGTAAGATTCATGTTTATATATATATGTATCTTAGGAAAATATAATATGTTAAATTCATTTTTTTATTATTTTATTAGTTTTTATGACTTTTTCCACTAGTATTTAAAGTAAACTACTTGCTATTTTATGCTAATATTTATGATAGTTTTAATTGTGCTATTATTACATTTATTATTTTGAAGGTATATAGATATAATTATTGGTATGAATAATTGACATAATTGGATATATTATAATGGAATAATGATAAGGCGATATTTACAGAGAGTATTAATAAAAAAATAATTTTATTCTACTCAAGTCATTTATATATGCTTGGTTATCTTCGTTTCAATTATATTCACTTCTTTTTCTTTAATAATTTTTTATTTTAGTAGTTCTATCAAGTTAATTTGCCTTGTAATAAATAAATAAAATTAAAGCTATATTATTCTATTATATAATACGGTAGAATATTGAATTAAATTATATAATATTAATGATTTTTAAATCCACTTAGATCAAAATAAATATATATAATATTAAAATGAATATCTATACTACATATAATTTGTTATAATAAATATTTATAATGTATAGCTATTTAATAATTATAATGACAGCAATAAACACAGTAAAATTTAAATGACTTTGATGGATCAATATAATATATATATATAGGAAGTGAAGATTAATATTCATTATAATTTTACGATAATACAATTATCTGATCTACCCATAGGTATAATTATATATTGTAGATGATTTATTTAAATAAGTATTTTATTTAATCTTTTAATAAAAGATAAGCAACAGTTTCATAATACCAGTTTTATCTTAAGTTATATATATATTATTTTATTTTAAGTAAAGGTAACAATTATAACGAAAACTGGCAAGTTTTTTTATTTTTTATTTTTATTCATCTTTGTGATATGACATTAAATATTAAATAGACAAAAGAATATAAATACTATTTTAATATTATTTAATTCAGTGATTATATTTTTATTTACATAAGTATATACATATATATATATAAAAATATATAAAAAACTATACAAACACAAAAAAAAAAAAATTGTATATAATATATATATAATTATAAAAATTTAAAAACTATGTAAAAAATTAAAGAATAAAGAGAATATAAAGAAATACAAAAAAAATTAAAGAATAAAGAGAATATAAAGAAATACAAAAAAAATTAAAGAATAAAAAGGATAAAAACATAAAAAAAATTAGAAGATTTTATAAGCTTTAATAGAAATATAATAAAACAAAAAAAAAAAAAAATAAAAACAAATAGAAATACAAAAAAAACATAATAGTAATAATAAACTAATAATGAATACTGGAATAGATAACAAATCAATATATAAAAATGACATAAGGTATAATAAAATACGAAAAAAAAAAAAATATAAAAAAAATACAAGTTATGAAATATAAAATGCAATAAAAGAATAAAATAATAAAATAACATAATAGTAAATATATGTATATATATAAGAAAAATTAGCAGAAAAGAAAATACGTAATAAAAAAATATAAAGAATAAAATTTATAATAAAGAGAAAGAAAAAAAAAAAAGAAAGGACAAACACAACAAAGCAAAATGGGGATAATAGAAATAAAAACAATAAAACCTCAGAACAAACAAGAAAGCAGAACAAAAAATAATAATAAAAAAAAAAAAAAACAGGAGCAGGGCCAAAAAACCAGAGAACAAAATTAGATATCTAATTTTTACTTTTGGGTTAAGAGGTATTTTATTAATAAAAGTATCATAAAAATCGTATCATTGGAAAGCTCTTGGTCTATAGATTATAAATCTTTTTTTTTAAAAAAAGAGAGGAATATCACTAGTTTTTACAGGGTTAAGTGATGGAGTTTGACAAATCATTTAATTTTTGGGAATATTGGCTAATATGCGCATATTCAGACCGGGTTTTTGTGCATTTCTAATTATAAAAAATAGTACTATTAGAAAGCTCTCAGTGTAGAGTACCTACTTCTTTTAAAAAATATGCTACTGACATTTCTACGTTTGAAAATATTGGTATTTGAAAATCCTCTATTTTTGGGATGTTTTTTTAGAGTATTGGAGGTTATTCAGATACTCGTGATCGCAATGATTCGCTCGTAAAGGATAGGATAGAATATAAACCTTTTAGAATTACAATCTGGAAATCTGCAGATAATTAACAACAGTGTACATGTACAATTGGATAAAGATTAACAGCAATTGACCATAAAATATTTATTTATTTGCAAATATAAAAACATAAGTAACAGTAGAGTTATTAATGACAGGAATTAAAATAAAGAAAAAAAAAATACATATATAAATGATAGTAAAAGCATATAAAAAGAAAGTATATAAAAAAAGATATGTAAAAGAAAAATGAATAATAATAAAAATATAGAAACCATATTTGAAAAAATGCAATCATAATGTTAGAAAAAATAAATAAAAAAATATCAATAATTACGAACCATTCGAACTATAATTCTGCCACCTTTATAGCGCCAAACTTTGTCTGAATTTATCGATGGGAGACAAAAATAGTTGCTATTTATATGATTGCATAAATTTTTATGAAATTCGAGAATTTCTTCCGAAAAAATACCACCAGCTTCAATGTAAGATTGCACTATAAGGTAATATGCCCTACGAGCGCCAATCCCAAAAAAGTAGTGTTTTCTGGTTAGTAGATCGGTAAAATCTAGACCACTTGATGGTTTTTTAAATACATGACTAGAAATTTGGGAAACAAATACATGTGGCACTACAAAAGTAGATTCATATGTTTCACCCTATTAAAAATAATAATAACAATAATAACATTAGTTCAACTAGAAAAAATAGCAAATATTTTAGAGTCACTTACAAATAATGAATCAAAAAGAGTCCTATCAGTAAAGACTCTTTCATCAAGTAATTTTATTTCACCGGTAAAATTACGATTTATATAGTCACGAGGAGGTCTGCCCCTCTTATTATCAAAAATAACCCACGTTTCTTGAAAATAACACCTAAGTAAGGATTTAATAAATTCTATAGACAATCCGTGATTTCTCCAAGAATTTATAACCATATCAAAACTATTACCTGGAGTGGTAGGATCATATTTGAGGAGTGGTGGTAAATTGAATAATGACTTATTATTATTGATAGTTGAAGGAGCAGTTAAAGTGTTATTGAAAGGTGGATTAAAGGGATTTGAAAGCAATGTTTCGAAACCTAAACCTTGTATACTAATTGGAGGTCTTGTATTACTTGGTATATAGTCATAGTTGACAAAATTAAATGGCAGGTTTAGTAAAGATGATATAACATTGCGGTCCAAACAATCTTGTAATACAATACGATTTTCATCATCAAAAGTGAAAAGGTTAGGATAAAATTGGATACCAGATGATCTTGATGTATAAGAATTTAAAAAAGAACCAACCTTTTTCCACTTTGAATAATCCAAAGGTCTAGAATTTAGTCCACACATTAAATAACTAACAATCAAAAAAGTTGTATAATGTTGAGCATTATAAGGTTTTAATGATGTCTTTCGTAGAAATATATTTTGAGATACAAGATATAAAGAAGAAAAGCGGTGATGAAGATAAGCAGCCAATAAAGATGTCGGAACAGATTGAATATGCTGGACGCATGAACTAAAAATAACGAAAGCTGTCAGTAAATTTAATAATAAAATAATAATATATTAGTAAAAGAATTTACCTAGATTTTTGTATTAACTGCTCAAGGTTAATAGTGGAGTGGTTGACCCTAAATTCCATTCTTGCAGGATAGGTTTCACCCTGTAATTTTGCTGATTCCAAAGTATCAGTGACATAGTTCTAAAAAATAATTATTATTAATTAACATGAACAAAAAGTAATACTAAATAAATAAAAATAACTATACCTTGTATGTATCGTACTCTGGGCTATTATTCATTAAAATTATTGGATCTATATCAGCCCCATAACGTAAGCTATTATATTTGCTTCGTTTATAAAATAGCGATTTTATATTATGATAGCACTGCATTTTCATAACACCTTCATCACCAAAAATATTATTGCCAGACCAATGACTAAAACCTGCCACATTTGTAAAACCAGCAAACGCATCAAAACGATTGTATTTTACATAAAGGGATGATGGTAAAAATAGGGATATAATAGAACGGTGTTGAAGAGGAATATCTGGGTTAGTAATAGACCAAAGTAGAGTATTTCCTATTTGACCAAAACTAATGGAAATGTCATAATAAAAGTTGGAATCGTTTATCAAAGACCAATTTAGTTCGTTTTTAAAAAGTGGTTTAATGTCAACGACACTATTAATAGTGGACTTGAAGCCATTACCATTACAAACAAAAAAGAAGTCCTGAAAAACATATAACCCAGTGTTTTTATCATTGATTTTATTACGCAAGATATCAGTAAGACGTTCTGTTTCCTCTTGTTGTAAATAAAATTGATAACCAATGTTCAACTTTCCGTCCTTCCCTTTTGAATGATAGCGTGCATTATTATAATTAGTTGGTATCTTGCTACGATTCATTATGGAACAAGATTCTCGTACAGATGGAAGTAAAAACTGTTCACGAAAGATCTTGATATGATCGTGTCCAATATAATAAGCATTTTTACCACCGTTATAAAGTCTAGGAAAATATATATATAACTGAAAAAAAAAAGAAAAAGAAAAAGAAAAAAAAAAAAACAAAAGAAAAAAAAGAAAAAGAAAAAGAAAAAAAAAACAAAAGAAAAAAAAGAAAAAAAATAGAAAAAAAAAAAAAAGAAAAAAAAATTAATAAAAGGTTATAATATTTAGTTTGAATATATATTTTTTAAGTACACTTACTGAACAACGAGATGCATAACCAAAACGACCGAGTAATAAATTTGGGATATTCCCTATATCAATATTTTCATTATTAATTCGACGACCGATGCGTTGATATGATTTAATTCTAGAATTATAATCATAAGTAAAGGACATAGAAAGGTGACCAATAACTGGAATAGACTCAGATATAATAGTAACTGAGTCGATATCCATTTTAGAATGATGATCAACAATAGGATCAAAACCAGGTTCAACTTTAAAAGTACCAGATTGACCAAAACCACCAGGTTGACCAAATCCACGACAAAGTCCATTAGATATATATGTAGCAGCATTATTACTGCTACTACCCATCAAGTCAACGTACTCGGAAAGTGATAATGTTTTTTCTATAAAACAGCAAAAAAAAAAAATATTAATTTACCTAAAAAAAAAAAAAAAAAGTAAAAAAGCTGAATAAAAAAATATAAATATTACCTTCAAAATGATGATCATATTGACTAACATGAGACTCTTCTGTATGTAATTCTAAAGAGTTGGTTACATTATCTTCATTGTTATTAATAGTATCTTTGGGGTCAAAATCAATATCAGTACTGGTAAAAGAGCATTCTGAATTAAGATCATCTGAAGAGTGGTCTGATAATATGATATCAACTGCTTCTGAGATTTTTACCCTTTTATTATTACGATGAACTTGAGGATCATCAGTAGCACGACGGCGATATAGGCCAGCATATGGTGGAGAATTAGGAGAAACTGGGATAATATCAGCAGTAGAAACGTCAACAGGAAGATTAGAAGATGAAGGTTCAAAATATACCACTTTTTCTTTGCCCTTACCCTTATTCTTTTTACTGGCAATTAGAGGAGTTACCACTAATAATTAAACAATAGCATGTAAATTAGTGATAGAAAATAAAACAAATGTTGGTATAAAAAATAAAACTTACTTGGTGGGGAAGGATTGGTAGGTGTTGTGGTTGTATTAATGAGGTTTTCTTTACGTTTAGTGTTTGGTGAAGAAAAAGATTTAGGAGGTGATGATAGTTTAACTAAATAATACAAAATATAAACAATGGTTGATTAAAAATAAACAGTACAATGAATTGTTATTATATGTATATAGTTTTTTTTTTTTTTTTTATAAAGTTTACCTAAAGAAGGACTGACTGAACGAGAGTGAGAAATAACCAGTGGTGGTTCAGAGTTATCATCGTCCGAAAAATAGAAATAATACTCTGGAATTGGGTTTCCTAGGACATCAAACGAAGCAGGTATTAAAACGGAAGATGGGCTTGAAGGTTTTTTAGTAATAGAAGCAGATGGTTCAAGGGAAGATCTGGCAGAAACAACGTCAGCATATGATGGAGAAGGTGAGCGATTAAAAAAACACATATTAAAAAGAATTATATAATAATAATAATAATAATAATAATAGCAAAAAAAAGGAAAATAAGATAAAATAAAATAAAAAGAAAAATAATTAAATAAAGATAAATATGTTAGGTTTGGTAAAGAAATAGAAATATAAAAATATATTAAAATAAAAGTTAAAACAAAAGAGATGTTGTGAAATTGTTGATTATCGTTTATTAGAAAATAAAATAAAATAGGTGTTTATATATGAATATATTTTAAGGGGAAATTATATAATAATCAGGGGTATGGTACTACCTAGTTGTTTCTGTTTGTGTGTGTTACTTAGAATATAGTATAGCATTATTATATTATTTAAATAAATGGTATCTATAATAGATAATTATGATGTTGATATTATATTAATATTGGTTGATTAATATGTTTTAAAATGACAAATACAACAAAATAATTAAATAATTAAAAATAGATAATTCAACAAAAAATAGATGATGTTGAATTTGTCAAATTAAAATTATATAAAGTTAAGAAAAACAAAGAAGATATTGTGAAACTTTTGGTTAAGTTTTATTCAAATGTATAAAACAAGGGTTATATTTATACTTTTTAATAAATTAGTAACACCAGGCTTAGTTTATATATTGTATAGTATGAAAATAGAATTATAGAGTAATCTAGTAAAGGTAACGCGAATTAGAATGGAGTTTAAAGTATGTCTATGGTTATGGATTTGTGGGATTAGAAGATTTAAAGTCATAAAATAGAATAAGCTAATAGAAATGGATCATTTCATATCAGGTACACAGTAGTGATTTTATAATAAATATCAACTATTTCATGCGGGTTATAAATGTATTATAATTATGAAATCATTTAATATTGCTATTTTATGGTAAATATAACAGATAATTAAACAAAAATAAATAATAAAAATAAAGGATATTAATATCAATAATGAATAAAAAATAAAAAATAACAAATATATAAATAAAAAATAAATATTAAAATAGTAAAACAATGAATCAGTAAAATAAAAAAATAAAAATATTAAATTAATAAAATAATAAAACAATAAATAAATAAAATAAATAATAATAATAATAATATTAAATTAATAAATCAATAAACCAGTAAACCAATAAATCAATAAAAAAATATATAAAATATGAAATATAAAATGATAAAATTGTCGTATCAGGCTATTTTATCTTATAGTAAACAAATATAATACTATGATTATATAATAGTAAATAGTATAAAATAAAATAATGATAGTGATCATCAAATCCACTGAAATTAAAATATATAATCTTTTATTTAAATGAATAGCTATACTAAATAAAGAGTTAAATCTAATTCAGGTATATTATTATTTTTAAACTGTCAAATTTAACTTTATAAACTTAATGTTAAAAGTCCCTATATTGAATCTAACTATATTACTACATTAATATATATAAGAACCAATGACAGTTATCATGGATCATCATATAGTAATAATAAAATATATGAAAGGTTGTCATAATGGGATTATGAATTATATTGATTAATATTACTAATCATATGAAAAGTAAAATATTATTCTATATAAATACTAAAGCAGAATTAGATTATTATTACAATCTTTATCTTATATTTATAATAAAAAACAACCAATCAAGGAATTTCACTTAATTGTTTTATTTTCTATATTTATATATATTATATTATTTATTTTATCTATTTTAATTCTTACTATTTTTCAAAAATATAAGATATAAAATATAAAATATAAAATATAATATATAAAAATATAAAATAATAAAGGGTAGATACCAATATAGGACACAGAATCATACAATCATGTGATTCTCTGATTTAATTTAATCTTTTTTATCTTTTCTGTAATATTTATATTTTCTTCATCAAAAAGTTTTCTTTTTACATTTTTATCTTTATTGTAAGCCTTAAATTGATATACTTTTTAAATTTTTTTATTCGATCTAGCTTTTTTTCATGTAAATTTCCAGTTCTCCATTTTTTTGTTTAATTTTATATTCTTCTATATTATATTTTTTTCATATCTTTAATAAAAATAGTTTTTTTAATATTATACTTAAATTTTTCATTTACAATAATATTGAAAACATCCATAATATAGCAAGATTTTTATTTATAATATTTTTTCAGTTTTTATTTCATATATCTAACCTCATTCATATTACTATATCCAATTCTTTTAGGTATATAATAAAATGATTATATATTAGGCAAGTTAGTTTATTGGCATATATAGATGGATTTTCAAAATGAAATGAATTTTAAAAATAGTTTTTAATAAATATGTCATTGTTTTATTTTTACATTTTATATTTTTCAATTTTTCAATTAATTTTTTTAAAAAAAAAAGTTCCATAAATCTTTTTCTCCACTGATACTCTCTTAAATATAACATTATATTTTTTTTATTTCTATTTCTAGGTAATATACTTTGTTTTAGTCGATTCCATGCACCTTCTATTGTATTTGTATGTACTTTTGATTTTGGATGTTTAAAATATTTATTGTGATTAACGGCTTTATGTTTATATCCTATTTTATGAAGGAATATATGAAGATCAGTTTGTGAATTTTAAATTTTTTGAAATGGACAAAAAAAAAAAAAAAATGGAAGAGTATAAAATAAATAGCATTAATATTAATTTTGATGAAAATAATAATAATTTAAATTTTAAATAAATAATAATAAAAGTTATTATGTTGATTATAAAATAAAAAAGAAGATTAAGAAATGAAGATAAATCTAATTCTAATACTAAAAAAAATTAAATGATAATAAGTTTATAATAAGTAAAAAAATAGATATAATTAGTATTAATGATAATATTAACACTTCTAAACATAATTTTAATTATAAAATGAGATCTATTACTCAAAATATAAGATTTTCTAATAAAATTAAAAGTAATAATCAAGTAGATAAATGTATAATTAAAGAAAAATAAAAAATAAAAATAAATAATTAAATACAGATGAAAATACGATTGTAAATAAAAATGCAGATTTTAATGATAATTATAAAAAAAAAAAAAAAAAAAAATAAAAGAAAAAAATATAAATTATAATTTATAAAATGTAAAAATAATAAATAATCAAGATAAAATAAAATATAAAAATCAATAAAAGAATAAAATAACATAACAATAAAATAACGTAATAATATATATATATATATATATATATAAAAGGAAGATTAACAAAAAAGGAAACAAATAATAAGGAAATTTAAAGAATAAAGATTATAATAATATATATATATATATAAAAAAAAAAAAAAAAAAAAAAAAAAAAAAAAAAAAAAAAGCAAAATAAACAGATTATAATAACACAAGCAATAAAGCGGAACAAAATGAAACGAGAACATAGATACAAAACCAGGACAAAACAAAACAACCAAGATCAACATCAGACAAAAATAACGACAAAACAAGTCAAACTAAAGAATAGGTTAGGGTTAGGGTTAGGGTTAGGGTTAGGGTTAGGGTTAGGGTTAGGGTTAGGGTTAGGGTTAGGGTTAGGGTTAGG